>CM061040.1:35606733-36091733 GCA_030762985.1 Adelphocoris suturalis
ACCAAGTCATGAAAAATTATGGTTGAACCAAGAATTTTCAATCTCTTCAACTCTACAATCAGTGTAACCAAGTTTCAATCGTTCAAATTAATATATTAGTAGCATTAAATAATTAATAAAGTGTAAATGTCACCACCCTGTCATGTCACAAGCCTGAGTTGGATTGTTCATAATACTTTAATAGGAAAAGTACTATTGATATTAACACCAAACCAACGACAATCCGTAGTATGATGAAGTATAAAAGTTGTTTTCGTCATTCAAACTGCATGAAAAATGGGGTCTTCACATGAAAAAATTACTCTATCACAAACGTTCTGTATCACCCCCCTGTCCCTTTTTGAATTGAATTTCCCTCCTTTGCTAATGGCGGGAAGAGAATAAAAATGAGTTTGTTGGCAACAGTGAAAAGCAGGTTTTCATCTGGTGACAGCCATTTTGCTCTAAGTCACACGTGTGCCCCTGAAGAAGGGTGGTGGAAGGGTGCGTGTTTTTTCAAGATGTCACTAACCTGTTCATGGTAATTTAGTTATTATCATTATTGTGTCACCTAGCGCCGTAGATTATTGAATGAGTATCCATATTAAAAACAACTGTTCTGTGCTACATTTGGTTTGGAAGATAGGTTACAGATACACCAAAAATGTCACCCCCCTGTGGGTCACTCACCTGGCTGGTTGTAACTCAGGGGGGTGACTTGAGACTTTTTGTGCTCACTTAATGTAATTTCTACTAATAACTTCCTCTATTTTTTATTAAATTAAGTAAAATGATGTTGGCCTACAATTTTAAGCGAATTTTTGTAGAAAATAAAGTTATTGCGATGGCTCCAAAAGTTTTAAAATCAAAATTTTCTTCATTGAAATCCGTTTGAAACATTCTGAAACGAATTCTAGAGTTTTACGTTGTTTCATATATATATACATATATAGATTGGTAGGTTGTTTTCGACTGTATTCTATATAAAATTTGAAGTTGGGGGATCCCCCCAACTTCAAATTTTATATATATATATATATATATATATATATACTTTTGCACAAAGTTAAGCAGAAAATTCTACTAAAATTTCATTAATACATGCTGAAAACTCTATAAAAACTCATATAAAATAATAATATCTATAAAAAAAAAGTTAAAATTGGGAGGGACTAGTACATTTTTGGTGTAAAACTAGAAGATTTCAACGTATTCAAGTATATCCCAGACAGTACTGACACAATTTATTAAAAATTTATGTGTTCTACATTCATGCCACCGGCGAGCGAGCGAAGGGGTTGAACCGTACAGTTTTTATACGTAAAGAAAGATACGAATATCAACAATTGATATTCGAAACACCTTATTAACTTCAGCATTGTTGGTCGGAATAGTTTTAACGTAACTAAGATTATATTGAGTTGGTTATATTGAGGGGTGCTAGTTTAAACTTGATCACTGAAATTTGAATTGAAGCCTTTTTGGGCTGCTGGGTAAAAATGACAAGGTACATTTGAGTAAAATGACCAAGTAAAAATGACCCGTACATATGGGTTCTTGCAACGCACGTGCCATTAACCGGCTAGTTGAATATAAATGTAAAAAAATTGTTTTGTAATATTGCTTGGGAAATCATGTAAAGAGGCAATCAGAGGGCCTCAGATTTATAGATTCAAACCGCATTATGTTTAGCTAAACTTCACCAGGGCTTGGGGAAGCGAAAAAACCTGATTTTTCCGTCTGCAGTCACCTCTTACATTCAGGTTCCCCAAGAAAAGTAAAACAAAATTTGACAAAAACCTGTTAAATCGAGCGTACATGATAGACAAAAATAAACAGCTTTGAAGAATACATATTCTGATTGTTTTTGGATTATGTAAAAATTCCTGTCATACTCTTACTCTGCACGTTTCCAGAAGAACGTCGAATTCGGTCAGCTCCCCCTCTCATTCCAGGTCATATACCACCGTTGAGGTAAGAACTCTCTCTCGTTAGTATAACAATTAACTATTATTCATACCCCATTGATTTATATTCATGACCCAATTGCAATCCTCACCCTCGTGCGGTGCATTCTTACCTGTCATTGAATTATATTCAATATACCTCGTCACCAGATTATCAGAGAATCCTATCTCGTTATCTCTTCCTTGGAGCGCCATTTCAAGAAATTGGTATTAAAAGATTCCAAGTGAATTCCTCATCTCATTTAATAATCCTATTCCTAGTATACGAAATTTAATCACGACAAACACAAATTTTTGCTAACCACTAGTGAATTAAGCTTAGTCTCAGCAACGTTTTTTCAAAATGCGTTTAGTAAAACCTATATAATGTTTAAATTTCTTTGTGAGCTAAAAAAATGAGAGCGTGAGAACGGTTGTACACCTGCGACAGGTTGGGAAATGTATTATTTATAAGGAGCTGTTGCGTGCGAGGCCAATCGATGGTTCGTCCTGTGTCACCGAAATTCGTTTTTCACTCGATTTATTTATTTTTATTTCGCTGCTATCAAATCACCTTTGCTCCGGTTACCGCGTGCAGCACGCCAATGCACGCGCGCTCCGTCCACCCACTTCGTGTTTTAAAAAACGTTTCCTTTTCTACCTAGAAATAATAAATTATAATACCTATGATTGCGCAACGCAGTGGAACCTTAATAAATATTAAGACTTTTTCTTCCTCGTTACCGAAAGTAGAGAACTTCGCATTGACGCAGGAGATATACACATGTTTTATCCTCCGAAATTGAAATCGTCACTTAATTTTTGCGTTCATAGCTTTCTGAACATGTTTGGTTCCGTATCTGTTCTTCTGTCGATCTATCTACAGTAAATCCTTGTCTCTGGCGTAACTCTACTGAACTCCAAAACAAATTTCAATAAAGCTTTTTCTGGAATAGCACGAGTTAGTAGGTTGGTAAGTTTAAACAATTTTAGAGCAAATAATAGGGTGTGCGCTTCACGTTCCGGGATAAGTAACAAAGTAGAATTTCGGGCCAATATTGGCTCCCCCCCGACCCTACCCTGTCGGCTCAAACTAAATTTCTTTGCAAATCCTAGGAGGGACGTGCCCCCTGAGTCGCCTGATACCAACTATGTAACGGTGAATCGATTCTGTAAAAGTTAAATAGAAGTGAGGAGAGAAGGAGGTTAAGTTTCTGGGAACGTGCCTTGACAAATCATTATCATGGATTGCCTATATAGCCCAAAAAGCCGAAAAGTATATCAATGAGCATAGGATGGTGACGAATTTACACTGGGGAGCGGATCCAGTGGTGGCTCTGCGTTTCTATTCAATTTTCGGTTATGGATGCGCACTTTATGGACAAGCGTCCAATTCAGCACTGGGCTGTCTAGACAAAGTACAGTACAAACGTCTTCGGATATGTATTGGATGCCTGCCTATAGCAGTCATGCAGCAGGAATGTAACGAGCCCCCACTCAATCTAACAGACCGTTTTTTAATGCATGTCCAAACATTCTCAGGCAGCCTTCTCAGGAAAATACATAAATTAATCGAACATGATTTAATTTGTTCCTTCTAGCTGAAGAAGCCATTCGCCCTTCCTTGGCTGCCAGCTTCGCATCCACCGCAGGGCACCGCGACATGATCTACACGAGCAATATATTACCAGTCTTCCAGTATGATAGAACCATTATCAAATTCAATATAAGTTTGCATGTCATTGACTTTGATTGAGAGGAAAGACCACAACATGCTACTTCAATCTTCTTAGAGCGTATGCAAGCCAGATTTCCGGGAGGATACACAGCCGAAATCTATAGGGTTATGAATCTACTGATAAGGATTTATCAGGTATCCCAATTTTTATCGGATACCGCGATTCTCCAGAATTCAAAAATTCTGGATGTTTAACACAGGAAACCCCGATAGACTTCCTATCGGGTAATTTCAAGGAAGGACCACGAAAAAGTCATTCCTCCTATCGGGCTTTTTGTTAGTGATTCCTATCGAGTATTTTGAATTCTTATCGGTTTCACGTAAATTGAACATGGTTTCAAATAAATGTCCTATCAGGAAAATGTATATTCATGTTTGTTTTCCTATCGGGCAAATGTGTATTCCCGTTTATTAACTATGAAATAGATCATTGAAAACTTTATATACAAAATTTGGCTGAGAATTTTAATTAAATTTCATTGAAATTTGCTTTTTAAAAATCTATAAAAGCTGCATAAAAGGTCAAAATCCAAAATATCTTATTGAATAGCAGATTATTATTTAGATTACGTTTTTTGTCATGAAATGAATAGTTAATACTTTCTTTGCACTCAAAAAGCTCAAATTTCAAAAGAATTGAACTTTACACAATACGATAATTTACGAAAATTTGCTCATACGGTCATGCTGCATGACTGGTACTTTTAGCGAATTTTTGAAGAAAATTAAGCTATTGCTCTCACCTCGAAATTTGTAGAATGTGAATTTTTGAAAAAATTTTATGCAGAAATCCGTTTTAGGCTATTCTGAATCATATTCTGAAGTTTAACGCATTTAGCGAATTTTCTTAGAAAATAAAGCTATTGCAATGGCTCAAAAAATTTTAAAATAAAAATTTTCAAAAATTTTCTTCATCGAAATCTGTTTTGATGCATTCTGAAATGATTCCTGGATTTTAACGCTTTTTTATATGTATATATATATATATGTATATATATATGTATATATATATGTATATATATATGTATGTGTCATTCCAGACGATAACTCTCGATAGAATTGAGATAAAAACTTCGTTCTTTCGCCAAAAAATCAAGCATTTCAAAAGAAAGAATGAGTTCGTTGGACAACAATTTTTGAGCACATTAAATTGGTCAAATTTCGAAAAATGTACCCAAAAAATCACTAAAAATGGCTAAAAACGGCCAAAAATCGTTAAATTTCTATTTTTTTGCAGAATTTTAGTCAAAACTAAATTTTCAACGATTAACTAATGACATTAAAAATTTTTGCTCAAAATTATGATGAAAAACGTACTTAAATGTCATTAAAATTTGCTAAAATATCTATGAAAACTGCAAAAAAATTTAAAAATCAAAAATCCCTTTCGAATCAGTGGAATTTTATTTAGAATAGGTTTTTTGCCATAAAATTGGTTTTTAACCATTTCTGTCAACTAAAATTGCTCCAATTTCAATGCACTTTAACATACTACAGTACGATATAGTTTATGAAAATTCGCTCATACGATCATGCTGCATGACTGGAACTTTTTTTTTATGTATTTATGTATATATGTACCTATGTATGTATGTATGTGTCATTCCAGACGATAACTGTCCGTAGAATTGTGCTAGAAACTTCAAACAAATTTTAAAATGTTAAGGACACAAAACGAAACTTCAAGTTCGTTGGCCAGCATGATCGGATTACATCTTCGGGTTGAAATTTTCAAAAATGTAGTCAAAAATTTCAAAATGGCCTGTTTTTTTGCGATTTGTTGTGCAAAATAATTTTTTCAGCATACTAACATGTGGTATATTCGGAATCAGCGTAAAAATTCCTATAAGAATATGTATCAAAATTTCAAAAATTTCAAAGTCGAAAAATCAGTCAAAAATCGAAATAATGCCGTTCGCTAGTTGTAAAAATCGGTAATACTCGTATTTGCATGAAGCATTGTCCAAATTCAGATTTAACTACTCTTATGGAAGTATCCCTGTATAACCAATCCTAGAACCATGCTGTTTAAAACGTAAGTAGTAGGTGCTTGTTAAAAAAAAAAAAAAAAAAAAAAAAAAAAAGTAATCACAACTGATGAGTTTACTCTGTGAAATATTCCGTCCTCCGATTCTCTCAGTCGCTCTCTTTAATGTTTTACGCTCAACTGTTTTAGGACTTGATGTAGCTTTAATACTGACTGTGGCTACACGATCAATAGCGACTGAAATGTCGAAGATTTCTTAAAAAATTCGCTCATGGGGTCATGCTGCATGACTGGACTTTTTTTTCAATACCTCTCAATATTTGCAGTTGATGGTGTGGCACGAGAAATTCCCGCAATCAACGGGAGGATCGAAGTCGGCGGCAGACAGGAGGTGGCCGAAGTTGGTCGCGGTCACGATAATTTCTGCCGTCGAGATGGGGGTTGACTTCAGCGAGGGGTTTGACAGTGTTGAGAATAGTATATCTAATATAATCTATAAATCTAATTTAATGTATACATATTCTATTCCGCGTAGAAATGTCCCTAGTTATTTAAAAAAATCTGCGGTTTTTTTTCTTCAATTTTCTCCATTTTAAATGTGTTTTGTTTACATCCAACTGTATTAAATTCCCCTTCACTTTTCTACTTCAGTGATGATAACGACAAAATAAACCGTTATTGCAGGGGAAAATTTTACTTCAGATTCGTCATTATACATACAACAACCTAAATATGTTAATGCCACAGACTAACATTTACATTTTCCCGAAAACCAACGACATAAATATATGACTTCTGTCCTTCTGTTTTATTTATCAACTTCAATAAGCTACAACCCACCTCCCTTAATTTCACTAAACGTGCCTCGAAACTTGCTCAGGTGTTCAGAAAGTTCTACGTAAGGCTGAGTCTGAAGATCAGATTTTATCTGCTCCAAAAGCTGAGATACCGAATTTTAAAGTTCATTATCCGTCGTCCCACGATGTGCGCAAACGAGTTTTCTCAATTATATTTGCTTGCAATAAAATCTCTAGAGAATTAAAGGAGGACAAACGAGGATGCGAAACTTTGAGGGGTTTCAACATGGGTATTGAACTCAGGAAAAATAGTCGCAGATCGTCGTTACCTCGAGCTCGACATAATTATAATACATGATTTAATGCACCAAATAAGATGCAGTTTTCTCATTTAAATTTGCTAAAAACGGCGAAAGGAATTTTGTGAAATAGTACCTTGTAGTTGAGTTCATGCTGAACAAATTTCATGCTTTACAAATATTAATTTGGGTATTTGAAATATGACTTCAGTTCTACATTTAGTTCTTAAAATTATAATGTATATATTTCGGGAGTTACCCCATCAGCGGTCAGACTGATACAAAATAAAACTGCATCCCCAGGAACACTTTCACACTTAACCACTAACAAACTATCTCTTCACTTAACTATCCCACTTTCAACTCAACTATCCCAATTTATTATGCGAATGAAATATATTATTTTTCAACATTAGTTGTCTACTTTCGGCCTAGTCTTGATGTGTGAATCCACAACCATACTTACCAGTTGTGAGATTGGCAAAAATCGGCCAAGCTGATGAAGAAGCGTCTCACTCCCAATCGCAGTCGAAATGAGTGAGAGAATGAATGCACTGCACTAGGAGATAGATGCTAATCCAACTATTGACTTGGCTCAAACTGGATATCATGCATTTTGTGCTTATTTTGTTTCTCTTCAGCTTAAGATGGTGAACTTTTAAACTGCACCTTTCTGGATGTGGTAGATTATATTTACGACTTGAGGAATCAGCCTAATCAGCAGGCTGACCTATGTACTTTTGTTCCTGTCGAACTTGAGATACCTACTTACATTTGGAACGGGGCTTCTCTGGGTGTGGTAGAGTATATTACAACTTGGGAAACCAGTAATCAGCTGAGTAGGCTGTGTGGTTTATTTTGATCCTGTTCAACTTTGGATGCTGAACTTAGGAACGGGACCTCTCTGGATGTGGTGGAGTATAATTTCAACTTAAGGAACCATTCATTCTTACCAGCATAGCGAGCTCTGAATCTAATTTTGTTCAAATCTAACTTGAGATGCTGAAATTCGGAACGGGTTTTATGGTTGTGGTGGAGTATAATTACAACTTGAGGAATGATTTTAATTAGCTGTCTTCTCTGTAGGTACTTTAGTTCCTATCTAACTTGAGATGCTGAAATTTGGAATGGGGTTCTTCTAGGTGTGGTAGAGTGTATTATTACCACATATGAAACACTCCAATCTGCTGAGTGGGCTCTGTACATAATTCTGTTCCTATTCCACTAAAAATGCTGAACTTTGGAACGGTGCTTCTCAGTGTGTGAATGACAATTGTAAATTGTGTAAAATTACAATTTGGAGAACCTCTCCAATTAGCTGAGTGTGTTCAAGGTTAACTTTTTTCTATCTAACATGGGATGCAAATATTTTAGAACGGAGTCTCTCTGGGTGGGGTAGATACAATTGTAGATAGTATTTACCTGGATTACGGACTTGATTGTAAATTTATGTGATGACACAATGTGATCTACAATCATGTCTTGGACGAGCAAGCGAAGGGAGTACTAGTATTGTATATTTCAAATTTCGCTGATTGTTCACGAGGGAGCCCTCGATCTGTTTACAACAAATTTACAAAATCGCTGCACAGGGAATAGACCTTGTGCATATCGTTTCTAGCGCTGGTGATGGTAGCCGACGTAAGCTCTGGGAATACCTGGGTACAAGGGTGCCTGGGGGCAAAGGGTGGTACCTTCAGAACTCTTCCATATAAAGCAGAATAAATTGGTATTTCTTGTGTATAAAATACAGAGAGGTGGAAAACAAAATTTTTCAGAGGGTTTCAAAACGCAATAAGCAGATTAACGTTTTGAATTTGAGGGATAACAAAAGTTCAATCTCCGGCACGAAAGCAAAGATTCACTAACTTCAGTAGGAAGGGAGCAAACACAGTGATCTCTTTGTAAACACGTGAAACCTAGAACCTCCTTTTTCGTTGAAGTTGGTTAAAAAAATAAGTAAGTTATTATCACGTTTCGATTGTTGGAATATTAATAATTATCATTAATTAGGTTGACCAAAAGTTCGCACCTCGAACATTGGGATTGATCTATTATTCGTACTAAAAAGAGAACTATAAAATGGCAGCAACATTGGTTCCATAGCATTAAGTTGTTCCGTGTCCGCATGGACTAACTGCATAGGTCTAGCAATTGTAGATAATTGGAAAGAAAACACATAGTGTTCCACCAGGAAGCCGCAGTTATCTCTGTGAGGCACCCAGCCAGTCTTCCGTTTTGGCAACATACGAACGATGGAGAGCTGCCAAACTTTCCATTTCTGAACGTTCGTCAGGTGCCATGCTTACCTCCTATCAACTGTGGGTATTACATCTGATTGAAATTTTCATTTATATTTGTATAGATAATAGCGAAACCTTTTTCTCTGCATTAAAATTGAAAACACAAAAAGCGAATTTTTGTAGAAAATAAAACTCTTGCAAAAGCACCAATAAAAATCTGCAATTTTTAAATTACAATTTTACAATGATATATATATATATATATATATATATATATATATATTTGTATATATATATATATTCATTTATTTATTTATTTATACATGATATGTATGTCATAGGTGTATATTCGAATATGAGCCTTACCTCCATGCCTGCTCAATGTATGTGAAGGGCGCTTGCGACGGGTTTACGTTTCCATTCAGACGACGTAGATGCACACGATTACATTCACAAAAGGTTGAGTTGATCATATCCTCCTCCTCTTGCAACTTCCTTCATTCCCATAGCCGGCGTCGAGTAAACCTGGGGTCCTCTCCACTTACCTATTTAATGCATTCGTTTATATTTCAATTTCATAGTGTACCCCTTCCACCTTTGAGGGGAGTTTTGTAAAAACTCAGCGCCCAAGACTGGCAGAAGCATCCTGTTCAAGCCAAAGCTGAAATTTGCATAGAGCAATATAGGCCCAGGTATGCTTCTTAGGACTTGCGGACAATGGCAGCAGAGGAGGCAGAGGCTGTACGCAATTGGGTATGTCAAATTAATGTATTTGTGCAAAAACGTTTTTCCTTGCGCACACCATTTAATTCAATGGCAATTAAATCTCTTTGCCTGAGGCCCCACTCAGGCAGCTTGGCAGCTTGTGCAGGATGCAATCCTGGCAAATAGGGAACCTCTTCCTCATCTCCTACAGGTGTGGGGCAGCAGCCTCCCACTCAGCAATCCTCCCTAGGGGCTTCCAGGCTTTGTAAGGACTTGAAGACTGAAGTGTTGAGGCTCGGGGAGCAGGTAGGCCGTATTGAAAGTTACGAGAATGACTACCTGCACGATCTGGCGAGGCGGACTATTGAGGCCAGAAGGCTACGAGGACGAGGTAGCGGCCTATACACACAGTATCTTCCCAAGGGTTGAGGAAGTGACTGTGATGTGGCATCAGGGAAGGGTTCCTCCTACGTTGGTGCCTCGTGGAGATCGCAGAGCGGCAAAACAAGCAAGAAGGCAGAAATACCAGTGGGTCCAACAGTTATGGAGGAAGCATCCAGCACGTGTAGCTGTGGAGGTACTGGAAGGAGCATGTTTTGTCCCCTCTTCAGGAGTTTGTGGATTACTGGGAGCCACCCTTGAGTGCTCCCAGCCACATCCCTGGTGAGCCAGTGGTACCCCCAGCTTCCACCAGGGATTCCTTGCGCAGCATTATGTGCATGCCGATGCTTCATGTTGCCTTGTCATAAACTCCACCTCTAGTGGACCTGATGGCGTATTCGCCCGACACTGGAACAAAGCACCAAAAACAGTTGAGCTGCTCATCCTCAACCTGTTGCTTTTATCGGGAAGACCCCCAAATGTTATGGCTTGTGGCCGGACAATTTTCATCCCCTTAAAAGGGTTGAGTGGGCCTCAAGGCTACCGTGCGATATCTATATCATCTATAGTCTTCCTTCACTTCCAAAAGATCCTGGCATCTTGCTTCCAAGTGGCTGGTGTCTTTGGTGACGTCCAGAGAGCATTTTGGCCAGCAGATGGCTCAGCAACGAACCTATCAGTTCTCCAAACTGTAATTTCGCTGGCCTATATATAAAAACAGCAGCTACATCTTGCCATTCTGAATGTCACGAAGGCAAAGACACTGACACTGGACACTGGGGGCAAAGACACTGACACTGGACACTGGGGGCAAAGACACTGACACTGGACACTGGGGGCTGTCAGTGGTAAAGACACTGTTAGCCATTTTGCCCTGACCGATTGCCTTTGTGGTGCCGGGGCCCCTGCTCGTTTAATTGAGTATGTTGACTGTCTGCACCACCAAAGCGTGACGGTCCTCGAGGCAGGAAGCAGGATGTCTGGG
The DNA here is from genome assembly GCA_030762985.1 of Adelphocoris suturalis. Lineage (NCBI taxonomy): Eukaryota > Metazoa > Arthropoda > Insecta > Hemiptera > Miridae > Adelphocoris > Adelphocoris suturalis. The sequence continues at coordinate 35,617,794 of CM061040.1, forward strand.
GATGCTGTCATTGGGCGTGGTGGTACGCCAGGGGAATCCTCGGTCGTCATTTCTCTTCAACCTGGTCATAGATACAGCCTCGGGTAAGCTGCCAGATAAAATAGGGTTCGATTTCACCCCAGGGGTGCGATTAGGTGCATTTTCTTTTGCTGATGATGTCATCCTGCTCACCAAACCCGTGAGGGCTTGCAGATTGCACTCAATGCCTTTGCCAAGCAGCTTGCCAGGTGTGGTTTAGTGGTCAACCCTTCTAAGTGTGAGTCAGTCTCCTTGGTCCCGTTGGGTCGCCAGCATCAGGTGAAGGTGGCGGATGAGTAGTATTTTGTTATAGGACAGTCACACAACCCCACCCGATCCGTGCTGGAGGTTTAGCAGTACCTTAGGGTTGACTTCATGGGTGTGACTACTATACTAGAGCTGCAAATCTTGTGGACCTAGGTGGAGCACTACCTTGTATAACCAAGGCTCCATTGAATCCACAGCAGAATCTGCGCGTCCTTTGCACGTATTTATTGCCAAAGCTAACCTACGGGCTAGTCTTTGGTAGGCTTACTGCAGGGAGGCTGCTTGATTTAGATCGTGAAGTTGACTCTGCTGTGCGCTCTTGGCTAGGCTTCCCACCTGGTGTCCCGTACCTGTATTCATCCACTGGTAAAGACCGACTGGATTGGTATTGTCATCCCAACTTTACGCCACCAGTGCTTGGTGGCCCTTAGGGGCTTGAGCTGGGAGGTCGCCCATACTGCTACTGATCTGGACTTTGTCAGGCAGCAGCTGTTGTGGTGTGACCGATCAACACCAACTGTTCCAAAACCCAGATCATCTGCTGATGAGTTTGCTGCTGCACTGCATGAATCAGAGGATGCTAAAGAAAATCCCCCATTTCTTCCCAGTGAGTGTAATGGGCCTTAGAGAGCATTGGTGCTCGCGAATATTGCAATTTTAACGCTGTCCGAGTGGCTTCATTAGCCATCTCTGTGAGGTGTCAAGGAGTAGTTGTGGGACTGTAGACAACCATTGCCGAGCCTGGCAGGGTAAAAATGAGAACCTGTATCATGTGGTGCAGCAGTGTCCTTGTACTCACAGTGGCCAAATTCTACGTCACAATGCGGTTGCCAAGGAGATAGCAGGTGATTGTCATCTAGCGGTTGGGATGTCGAACAGGAGAGACTATATCACATGCCGAGTGACCGGGGCAAGAGGCCGGATATCGTTACCATCAAGCCCGATGGGTCTGCCATAATCCTGGATATCCAGCTTGTCAGTGGTAGCATGGACAAGGAGCAGACCTGGTGGGCAAAAATAAATAAGTATGATAGAAATGATCTGTGGCAAGCGATTTTTGAGCTAAAATGAGTGGCGACCAATAACATCAAGGTCATGGGCAACCGTGTCATGGCGCGGGATGTGGTGCGGGAAAAGCGCCATGGAGTTACTCGAGTGATCAATCATTACTCCATTCGATGTACTTCAGGTCAATGATGATTGTACCTTGGGTCGGTGGTTGTATTTTGGATCATTCATGTGATTCATCATAAAATGAAATCAATAATGAAAACATTTTTAATTTTTAAGAGATCAAACTATATAGTAGAAAAATATGTATTTGTTAAAACTAGTAATCACATTTAACAATGTTACTTAGAAAAATAGAATAAAATAAATAAAAATATTTAAAAAAAATAAAATGAATAAATACTTTATAAAATAAGAATTATAATTTAAATTGTCAAGATTTTGAATTTTAAGGTAAAATTTCGAGTAAATTGGTACTTTTCCTTTGATTCCTTAAAATTAATGTAAGTTGAAATGTAAAATTTTACCACCTTACAACTAACAATATCTTGGAATGGATATGTCTTTTGACTTCTCACTTCATATTTGAGAAAGCGTTTGAAAGGTTCACTTGACAACATTTTTGAACGTTGCCATTCGTTCCAAATCTACTCGACAACGTTTATTGTTTAGTCAACTATAATTAAATGGGAAATCATTGGAAAAATCCTGGTAACTAGTGAAAACCCAGTCGGTTTTCCACCTACGAAAATCATAATCCACGTCACTGCATCTCACGCTGCCAATTTCTCCCTCTCCTTGCTATTCAACCTAAGAAGCTGGAATTTTTAGGCATGAAACATGATCGATTTTAGGCATGATAGATAGACAATCTATTAATTATTTATTTATTTATTTATTTATTTTTATTTATTTATTTATTTATTTATTTTTTTTATTTTTTTTTTTTTTTTATTTTTTTTTTTATTTTTTTTTAATTCTGAATTGGACATTCAGATTAGGCTTTATTCCTTCTGCCAAAACTCCGGGAAATCATATAAATAAAACTACTTATCGTTGAAAGTTGATGTTGGTGTGCATTTTTATTTACTTTTTATTGGGCAAGTTTCACTGCAGCCTGACTGTTGTCAAAAACTTGTTCAAATTTCAACTCATCAAATTTTGTAGCGTTTGGGCAGGCAAACCGAACAAGAACCAATTTCCCCTCGTTACTCTGCTTGTCTTAAAAACCACCTAAACTTCCGAGAATATATTTGGTTCGGGGATACAAGGCTTAGAGACGACCAAAATGTCAGGAACTGGCTTTATTTACACAACTGAATCGACAGCACAAACAAATTAAACTTCACAAGACCGAGATTTACAAACGGTAACACGAAACTAATCAAACTTTTCTAAGGGAAGACTCAATTTCACAAAAATAACTATACTACGTGGTAATATAAAACTCTAACTCTTATTACATTTCCCGCCACCACTAACTAACTGAAATTGTAACGTTAAAGACACAAAAAAAGCCAAACATTGAAAAAGGCTAAGAAAGACTATGGATCTAGATCCATACACTCTGGAAGTAGAGCAGCCATGGATATTAGCTGCATAAATTCCTAAAACTGCTGATTTCATAACAATTTACACAAAAATAACAATTGACTGGGCGATCCAAGGTACAACTAAAATTTCACCACGGGACACCATTCCACCACGAGGTGACAAATATTTTATTGTGAGGCATCAGCTCACCAATTTGATCATCAAATCATCAAATATATCATAAGTTGTTGGACTACACGCAGCACTCTAAAAAGTTGGGGGGGAAACATATCTTGGGTCATGGGAAGCTTTTTCTTTGAAAGCAAACTTTTCAAAGAGAATAGCTTTAAACTTTGTGAGTGCCTCTCTATAGCTGTGCATTATCAGTGAAGAAGAAAGTGGTTCCATTTACGTTGTCTCGATCAAAGGGTTTCACTATGATAGACACTAATTATGTCTGTCGGCACTTCTTCCCGCAGATTTTGACAATGACCTGAGTATCAACTGACCCAAGGTAAGACCCTTACCCTACAAGTTGTCTCCAAGCTCACGTCGGACAGCTATTCAACTATTACTTAGTATGAACTGCAATGCATAGATTCCTGCTAGATTCAGATGCTATTTTCTGGGAACCAAAGACCAAAGGACACAATTCTTTGAGGAAATACATCGATGATTTCGAAAATATGGTCAAAAATCAGAATCGGTTGAAATAAAGTTGAGGAGAGTTGAGAAGAAACATGGTTTTCTTGAAAATTCCTTTAAAAAATCATATCTGGAACAATTGCGCTAGGTTGGTTGAGATGAATGAAATTTCACTTGACTGATTTTGCCCCATTTTTGCCCCTAGTTTCACAACAAATTTTCAACACTTTAAATCTCTCATGTATGATGCGTTAAACAACAACATTCCCAAACTACAACAACAACTAACAACATTCCCTAATACTGTCATGATGCATGACTGCAATTTTTATAAAAGTTGCGAGTGTTAGCAATGTGGGATACCGCGAAATAGGTACCTACTAACTCGACTTCCGTGAATTCAATCATGGCTTGTGTAATTGAAAAATCGTTACCTGGGAGTAATCAGGCTTTCCAGTGCAACAGTCACAACTGCAAGAGCCAAATCATATTGTATGTTTTCTCCTGGCCTAATTATAAGAGCGGGAAATAAAACGGAATTGGATAATAAAATATACAAGTCGGACAGATGTCAGGATAGGAGGATTCTAGGACTTGGGAAACCGGCAGTAGTTTGCTGTCTCAATTACTTATCCCAGAACAACAATGTCGTATTGATACCGATAATACGTAGTTTATTTACAAATCAAGATTAGAAATACTAAATAAAAATAAAGCAGTTGAAAGTCGTAAAACTACAAAAATGACGTACTTAGAAGCATGAAACGCAAGTAAACAACGTTGAGATGACGGCCAGTGGTCTGCTACTCACCGCCATTACTGATAAGGTCTCACATGCGCACGTCTCCTCCTTGATGGAATGGTCAATGAATTGGAAAAAGTTGCATCCCAATAGGACAAACTGTACGCCAGCGCATAAAGGACAAGAAACATGAATACATTCATTGTTTTATGTACAGGGTGTTCACACTTTTGTTTACTGACCTCTTAGGGGTCGATTCTACAACTGATTTGCAACAAAAGTGCCGACCAGACTTTTTTTAAGGGCATTATTTTCGAGTTATTCACGATTTAAGATTTTTTTCGTGTTTTTAACCATTAATTCGAAAATAAAAATTGATTATACCGTTGTAAAGATGAGATTTGTGCCAAGTTTCTCCCTACTGTGGGCGAGAATTCAGGGGATTATATATGCCGTCCTGTGATTTAAAAAATACAAGATTTTCAAGTTTGGTCAATTTTTTCAATTTGGTGTGAATTTGTGAAAGCTAAACCAGTCCGAAAGAAAATTTAACACTCTTTCCAACGGTATCCTTAAATTTGAATTTACTCAATATGGAAGGAAGGTATAGCCGATTTTGTGATGCAAGGTTGAAAACACGAAAATAATCTTAAATCGTGAATAATTCGAAAACAATGCCTCTAAAAAAAGCCTATGAGGCACTTTTTATTGCAAATTACATGTAGACTCGATCCCTACGAGATTAATAACCAAAAGTGTGAACACCCTGCATAGCTTAAATGCTGGATTGTGTTTGAATAAAAATCTGAAAAAAGAACATTCTTCAGTTTTTTGAGTTCGACTGACCATTTTAGAGATAGAAAAACTAACAACTTAGAAATAGAAAACCACTTTTATTATCGATAATTCAAGAATGGTGTTCAAGAAGGTCGGACTGGACCGACGTTTGGAAACTTAAAACTCCTAAGAAGACAATTATTATTTTCATACGCAAACAGGATTCCATTTCCTTCTCAAAATCTCAATCAGAAAAGATAGAAAAAGGAAAACCAGTAGTTGTGGATATTTGTCAAGATTTCCATTGGAGAGGAGGTTTTGAGTTCCATAGAAACTCGTTAGACTTAGCACAGAACGAGTGCTGGAAGAGCTCCGCAGCCGAGTTATTGCTTTGGTTATCACTAAGCGCGGTCGTATTTTATCTCAAAAAGGAAGAACAGGCGAGGTGACCGGGGGGTGGGGGTCTCTCGGGTTCTTAAAGCATTCACTCCCACGGATAACAGGAGAAAGGCGAAGATAGTGTTGGAGAACATAGGGCTGAATAAATCCACACCAACCGGGTCGACAGTTATTGTCTGTTTTAGACACCGCTATCAGAACGGAAATCGTATGGCCAAGCCTTTGTAATTGAACGGGAGAAAACAAAAATTGCCCTAACCTATTGGTATTGCATATTATAAGCTTAGTACCACTACCACCCTATCCTACTTAACCCGTCCCGACGGTAGGGCCACATGCGTGAGGTTTTAAGAACGTGTTAACATTATTGCAAACCCGCTATGTTTGGTAATTAATTTGAGTTTCGAGATGAGATCATCGATGATTTATTAATAACTGTGGTCCTTCCGTCATTCATGGTGAGGGACAAGTAAACTCATTCCTTTGTAAGCAATATTCCAACAATTGCACACAGAAATAGGCATTAGAAACAATTACACAAACCCTACATCCAATAACATACACATCCTAGGTCCATCGTCATTCTTAGTTTTCGTTTAGAAACGAATAAGCTGATTCATGATTACCTACTACTAAATTATTGGTTTTCGATTCATCAGCTGCAACCATGATGTGACAAGTAAATTTAACTCTTCAATAATGCATGATTTGAACTGAAGTCAAAAACCGTTTGCAATATTTATTGATCATATATGAGAGATTTTCATACGATTCCCCTTTGTAAATTACTAATTAATGAATGGGAAATTTATCAATTGTCTCTACAGCCCTAGAATGGGTCAGGATTTATTTAATTATAGAACACAATGTGTCAAGTTGAAAGAATTCCAGGGTTCCTTAAATACTTTGGGTGAATTCGGAAACCCATAATGAACCGTCTTAGGCCAATTTTTTTGGTTCGTATGTAAATTAAATGGAGTAGGTACTTAATTACTAGGGGTAAGAAGCTATTTTTGCTGACGACTCTGTAATACAAGAACTGTTGAAAGGGGGTTCTAAATTGTTAAGGAGTTAAAATTAATTTACGTTCAATTTGGATTCGGGGAAAGAAAATTTGGCTCCCGTGCGCGTCATCTATTCCTCCGCAGAGCTTAAATTGGAAATCGCACGATCCAAAATATTAACCCTGGAATGTCCCGGCTAAATTTCCAACACTTAACTCCCCTGTGGGGTGTGTCAAACCCCAACTTTGAAAAATGTTAGAAAATTCAAAAATAAGTTACACTTAAATCAAATTTTATTTTTATTCTGTTATCAAGAGTATAAAGAAACATGAAGTAGGTACCTAAGCTCATGAAGAAAAAAGTAATAGTAAGGCAAACCTCACGCTCCGAAGAAAAAAATAATAGCAGAAAGGTACCTCATTGTAGAGAGAAACAACCTTTATTTGCAAAAATAAGGCGAGCTGCCCGTATATAAAATTAGCACATTTTCATTTAAAAACAAAAATAAATCATTAAATAAAATCTACAAAACAATTTTCTGAGATTAGTTTGATACCACTTACAAAACCCAAGAACTAGAATGAAAAGGTAACATAAAATTGGCACCAAGCAATAGGATCAACATTCTCAACACTTTGAAGATCTATGATGTTCACAGAAGGAACATCAAACTAGTTTCTCCAAAACTGTCACTTTTGACGCTTCTTCATCGGAGGCAACTTCTTACAACTCGACATTATCTCCCGTGTTTATCTCATGTGGATAGTGACCCACATTAAAACTTTGTTCAACTAGCGCCATGTGAAAGAGAATAAATCCAGAAATCAAAAATGACCCTACAAACGAGGTAGGCAAAGTTATAGGAATGTTCAACGAAAAATCCATGGAATCCGGCTGAAACACAGCTCACGAACGTTTTTTGGATACAAAATGCTGCGAATTAATACACAAAGGTTTATCATTCCTGTATGAGAAAGCCCTTCCACGTATATCATCGTCTATAATTATTAAACTCCATATGTATATATAGTGCCTACATCATCAAAACTCGGAGCTTCGCGACTCCCAAAAGAACCTCAAACAGCTCCAGGACCCCAAAATTTTACGCTTTTTAGTAAATGTAAATTGAAAATAAATAAAAGGATAAAAATTGCTTTTAGTGGTTCCCCTGCTGATCAGAGCCCCTCCGTACTTTGTAATTGTACTACATTTGAGGTCTGCACCATTAGTCAATTAAGAAACGAATTAGGCTTAGAGGTTCAGTACGTTTAAATGCGCTGAAATCGTAGTCTACATACCCTAAAGGAACTCCTTTTAAAATTTCAGCTCCATAGGTTGATTAAGAAAGGAATTGGCTTCATTGGCCCCTTACCATAAAGCACATTCGTAAACCATTTGCGTAATGCGATTTTAATATTTCTATGTCTATACGCACCTGCAGGTGGATCTCAGTTTGACGATATTTAAGAAAGTAGGTACCTACCAACTGGAAACAACATGAATGTATAGATCATTGAAATGGTTTTAAGAATCATTAAAAATCCAAAGTGGACTATAGCCAGTCAAGAAGTAGGTAACTTAAACGTCGAAATTGGTCATTTAGGTTACGGAAAAACTAAGATTGAAGTAATTTACGTTAGCGCATGAGCAGAATGGAGTAATGATTTGAAAAAACACACGTTCACACTTTTTTTAAAATAAACAACTCCCCTCAAAGCGGAGGAGACACACCATTAAAATGAGAAAATAAATAAATAAAAGAAGTGGGGAGAACGCCCAGGTTTACCTTTACCAAACGCCAGATCTAGGGATGAAGGAAGTTGGAGAAGGATGAGAAGGAAGAGTGGGATGGAAAGCAAGTGCAACTATAAAATGACCACCAGTTCAAGTAAGAACCCCGCAGGACGCGGGTGGTAATACCACAGGACACTCCCGCCGAGATTTCCAACTCGAGTAACTCCATGGAACTTTTCCCGCACCACACCCCGCGCCATGACGCGATCTGGCCATGACTTTGATGTTATTGGTCGCCACTCGTAGCTCGGTACTCGCTTGCCGCAGATCATTTTTTTCCCCCACCAGGTCTGCTCCATGTGATTTGGGGTGCTATGACAACAAACAAAAGCAGTACCGATACCGTGAAAACTTTTGAGCCTACAATGCCATTGTTTAAGGTTGACCAAAATTGATACTGAGGTTCTAAGACCTACTAGACCCCAAATGTGATTTATGTGATTTATATGTTGCTAGCTAACATGTTTTATATTGATTTTCATTTACAACCAATGCGTTGCTGGAGAAGTGTAACTCCCTTAGTTTTCATATCAGCAAAATCGTTCGCCACTTTTTGGAATGCTCTCATTTTTTCACATCTCATTAACGCTAAACAGCTAATGTGAAGGAAAGCTGATTTATTGCGCTACGTTACTAATTAATATTGCTAAGTAACCATAATGAACTAATAATGTGAAAAGAAGGCACTACATGGTCAGGTACTATTGAGCTATCATAGCCAATCATAGTCATAATGGATTAGGTACTTGTACGCAGCAAATACTAGACGATGCTTAGACTTCTGACCAGCTGATTGGTTCATGAAGCTGATTTCTATGGTATTTTATCTCTGATGCTGAAATTTGAAACAGCGCGTGTATGAGATATGTAGTAGGTATAGAATTTCAATGTGCGTAACCAACATAATATGCCAGAAACAGCTCGTTGGCCGATTGAGCTCATAAGCTAATTTCTATGCCGTTTAATCCAAGAAGGTGAAATTTGAAGCAGAACCTCTTTGAGACAGGCAGAATAGAATTAGTGAGGGAGTACCCAGGTCAGCTGAGTGAGCTCGGGAGCTCATTTCTCTCCTAATAGACCAAGGAGACTGAAATTTGGTGTGGAGCCTCTACAGTTCAGTTTACGATCGACAAAGCGAATACCTTCACAGATTAGCTGAGTCTCACTAGCTGACCAATGGGGCACGTTTGTGTTCCATAGAAGAGTCGAAAGTACAACCAAATAAAATCAACCATACTCAGCAGGGGGAAGGCTATCTACACAAATCATGTAAGAAGTACTCACCAATTTTTGAAGGCACTGCAGGCAAAATAATTGGACACAAGGCGAAAATATTCTTGAAAGAAAATGCGACCCCAAAGGTATTCTGCCCACGGCCAGTTCCATTTGCAAAGGGGGGATCAGGTGGAGAAGGAAATAGTAAGATTAGTAGAGTCTGATATTATTGAACCTGTGGATACAACGATAAATCCACTCACCTGGGCATCTCCTATTGTATTGGCCATGAAGTTAAACGGTGCATTAAGAATCTGCAGTTGAAGTTAAGAAACTGAAGTTAGAAGCATAAAGTTACTTGTAATTTTATTTATGCAACATCCGGTTCTACCTTGTTACCTATGTTTTCTAAAAGCACTCCATTTTTTTAAATTACATCACCATAGTTCGATTAGGAAAGAAATTAGCTTCAGAGACACGTCAGCTGATCAGTACGCCTCCCGTACCTCGAAGTTAATTTTTTGCTGGTGCCCCAAAGGAGCTCCATCTTAAATTTCAGTACCATAGGTCTTTAATGATAGAAATTAAGCTCAGAGGTTCCTCAGCTGATTAGTGCGCCGCTGTGCCATGCAATCGTATTCTAAATATCCCAAAGGAGCTTCATTTCAGCACCGTAAGTTGATTAAGGAAGAAATTCACCTTACGGGTCCTTTAGCGTAATGCACCTTTGTAACCGATTAGCGAGCGTTGGTGGTCGGGTAAAAGTACGTCATTTTCATCAATATGCCAACTTAGGTGCAAGCACCAACAGAGAGAAAATTAATGGAATTAAGAAAAACATCAACATTTTAGTAGTCCCTCTGATTTAATTATACCGACATTGACGTAGGTACCCACAAACTAAAAATTTATGATATAAAATGAAACATTTTAACCAACGATTCACAAGTCCATCTGTTGGCGATCAGAGTTATAATAAACTACATTTTGCAAAGTCAGAATTCCATTGGAATTACATCAGCTGCTTCGATCGTCGTAGTTCAGAAGGAAATTTTTACTATGTTCGCACCAGTTCTAATAATTACACTCTGTCACAGTTCTAGCCCTTAGGGAGAGCGAACGGCTTAACGTACGTATCCAGGTAGTTTCTTCGGTTTCTTGGGATGAAAGATAGATTCCTGAGGATTGATATAGATATTAAAAATCAATGATATAAAAACTTTTCTTGCCATGAAAACTTTCAAGAACTCGAGTTTTAAGTCTACCCTTTAGGGTTGATTGAAACTGTTGCACGTCCAGCCAATATATGATTTTTGAGCCACATTTTACAAAGTTCGGTCCAGTAGGTACTAAGAAAAGCTTCGTACGGCGGATGAATGGATGTTTTAGCAAAGTTTCGTAGAAAGTGAAGCTATTCCAATCGCTAGGAAAATTTTAAAATAGAAATTTTTGGAAAATTTCTTCATTGAAATCAGTTTTGAGGCATTCTGAAACGATGTCTGAATGATCCAGACCATAACTCTCCTTAGGTTACCTCGTGGTTTGGTCTGATTCTGAGCAGCATGAGGACCCAATTTTCGGGAAAGCCGCAGCTTTCCACCCAGGAGGTCATCAAGATCCTCAATGAAGACGGGTACTACTGCAACTTGAATCGTTTCTAGAGCAGCATGGTCATATAGAAAGTTTCTAATTGATGAATGTAATTTTGATTAGTTCAGAGGAAGCTAGCCAAGGAGTGTGTAGTGCAAAGTTCCGGTGGTGACGTTGTGAATCATGGTCAATAAATATTCATATTTAGAATATTCAACTAATGTATGAAATTATACAATAAGGGGAAAATGAATAATATGAAAATGTAATGATATCATGTAAAAATTTAAAAATTATTGTGATAAAGATACTACTAATACTATGAATTCTATGATATTAAAACAACAAGTAATGGTATAATGTTTAATTTAAATACTACCGTTATAAAAATACTTCAATTATATCAAATTTAGGATTGTAAGATGTTGGCTGCGAGTCTAATTTAATTGTTGAATTGTTTCCCTTGATTACTTTTGATTTTAGTACAATACAATATAAAATGCTTAAATCAACTAGGATCTGATTGAGCTCAGAAGCACGATTCTATATGTATTATGTAAGGCAACGGCCGTCCTCCGCCTAACGGCCATCGTGCCAAGGCGTAAGTGTGATTTAAAATTTGTTGTTTTTTGGTCCTAAACATATGCACGTTATCCATCTATCTATCTATCTATCTAACTCTTCTTAGGATTGAGATAAAAATTTCGTTCTTGCGCCAAAAAATCAAGCTTTCCAAATGGAAAGGATGGAAGGATGAGTTCGTTGGCCAGCATTTTTTGAGCACATTAAATTGGTCAAAATCTACAAATTGTTCTGAAAAAATCACTAACAATGGCAAAAACGGCTAAAAATCGTTAAATTGATATTTTGTAGCAAAAGCAACTTTATATTGCTCAAATAAAGTTTATCAACTATAAAATAGGACATTCAAAAATGTATGTACAAAATTATGCTGAACCTACGTTTCTTGAAACGTAAAACAACAAATTTTAAGGTTTTTTTTTTTTTTTTTTTTTTTTTTTTTAACAAAGGTTTATTAGGTACTGAAAATTTTAAACCAAAACCTATGGTCTGTATTCTTCTTCAATAATCATGAACGTTAAGAGAGAACACAACAATTGAGGAGGTAGTTGAGCAAGTAACGAATGCTGGTTACTATTCTTTCCGTTGGTCTGTGTGTGCGAAGTGGGCGGTGTAGTATGACAACATGAGTTTATGTTTGACATTGAGTTATGTTTATTAGCTCAGCTGTTTCAACAAACCTCGCATTCATCTCTCGTCATCCAGTTTTTCATCATTATAACACCTTTCAGGTAAGCCTATGCAGAATCGATAGAATGAAGAATACCTATAACCCTCGTGACGTGACACCTGGAGTTGGCTTGTGTTTCCGCAAAGGTCCGCGATTGACATCACATGAATCGAAACAACCAACCAATTTCACACAAGTTTGCTGTCTTACGTCAACCTAATACGTGGTGGTAACGATATTTTTCGGCAATTTTGTTTTGCGAGATAATATTGTAGCGACACACAGTTTCAATTCATCTGAATAGTCGCTATAAACATGCCTGCCTATGCGATTAAGGCTGGGCCTTAATAACGACAAGCCAATGACTCGACAACGGCAAGTTGTGTCGGTGCAATATCGTTGTCGTTTCTTGAAGAGCGTTTTCACTACAACGGCACCCCTGCTATAACGTAATTTACAGTTCTTGTGGGTTTCTAATAGCTGGGGTATGATTATTAGGAAGGAACCAGCTTGATGGGCTGTTGAGACTTTTGACAGGGATAATTGTTGTGAATGACAAAGAAAAAAACGCTGCAAATTATTACACAAAGGTTTATTATTTCTTTTTCTCGTTGACGGTATATAATTATTAATCCCCGTGTGTAATATATGATCTGAACATGGCACATCGTGCCACCGAAAAGGTTTGACACCTTTACAGCCAAGACCCCCCAATTTCACGCTTCACAGTTAATGTTTAAAAAAAAGTCGATAGGTACCTAAGGAAAGAATATAGGTTCAGAGGTTCCTTAGCTAATCAGTGCACCTCCGTACCTCGTAATTGTTTCCGAGGAGTCACAAAGGAGCTCCATCTAAATAACAGCACCATGAGTCGATTAGGAAAGAAATTAGCCTCGGAGGTTCCGAAGCTGATCTGACTCCCTCCATACTTTGTAATTGTATTCCAGATCTCCAAAAAGGAGCTAAATTTCAGGTTTCAGCATCATAAGTCGATTAAAAAACAAATTAGGCTCCACAGATGATCAGCGTGCACTGATTTTGAATTCTTGATATTACAAAGGACGTCCATTTCATATTTGCAGGTTGGTACAATATGCCTTCGTAGATGTAGGCACCTGCAGGTGGAAAATTAACGCAATTAATTAAAACTTCTACATTTTACTAGTCCACCTGATCTCAGTATTTAAGTAATTGGGTACCTACTAACTGGAAACAGCATGAATGTATAAATCATTGAAATGGTTTTAATAATCATTAAAAATCCATAGCGGAATATAGTCAATCCAGATATAGGTAACGTAAAACTTAGAAATCGGTCATTTAGGGAAATGGGAAAATGATGCTTGAAGTAATTTACGTTAGTGCATGCGCTGAATGGAGTAATATTTTGAGAAAAAATACCTTTGTGTAATAATAACATCTTGAAAGTGACTAGGAAGAGACAATTTAAAACTCGTGCTGCCTTCGCCGGGATAGGAACCGCTGCGCTGCTGCCGCCCCCGCGCCGTTGTTTAAAGCGCTACCTGTGAGCAACGAGCCCCTGTTCAATATAAACGCTGCAAATTATTACACTGAGGTAAATTATTTCTGTGATAGATAGCCCTTCTACGCAGTTTATTGGTCCATAAGTATGAAACCCCGTATATAGTATATGATCAGAACAAGGTGGATCGTGCCTCCCAAAAGGGTTTACACATTTACAGTTCCAGGACCTCGCAATTTTATGCTCTACAGTAGTAAAAAAACACATCGATAGGAAGGACAAACAGGGCTTTTTACTAAAATGTTCTGACAAACTCAATTTTGTGCTGTGAGAATTCCATTCGGATAATAACAGCTGATACGATCTACGTTGGGTATAGTTATACAGGGTGTCCCAAAAGTGAACCCCCCCTCCCTCCTTAACTTTTTTCCACAATTTTTGAGATATCGAAGTGAAACTTAGAGAGTGTTTTTGGGGTGCCTGGTACTAAGTTTATCGACTTTTTTTTTCACATTTACTGTAAATCGTAAAATTGTGGGGTTCGCCATGTTCTGATCATGTATTATATACGGGGTTTAATAATTGTAGACCAATGATCTGCGCAGAAGAGCTAACACAGAAATAATAAACCTTTGTTTAAAAAAAATTATAATCTTGAAAGTGACAAGAGAGGAAGAAAGAATTTTGAAATTAAGAAAGAATGAATGAATTTGAAAGAAAGAATGAAGAATGAAAGAATGAAGAAATTTGAATTAAGAAAGAATGCCTTCGCCTCACCGCCCCCAAGCACTGCTGTCCGACTGAGCTACCATAGCTTGTATAATAAGGTTAGCAGCGCATCATTTCTTCATGTTTTCTCACCTAGAAATCCGACAGTTTTTCGAAGTTTCAGCCCTTATAGAAAACAAACGGTTCAACCTACAGCGTTGCGGATAGTTTTAATCGATTTTTTGGGGTTATAGGTATTTATATTTGTCAAGCAAAAAATCATCACTGTTACCTAAAAAGTCTTCGAGATCTCTGTTTTTGAATATGTTAGCCCTTAATACTACTCTTTAGGGTTGATCAAAACTGATGCCGAAGTTATTGGCACATTCCCGGCCGATGTATTATTTGTGAGCCGAATTTCACAAACTTTGGTCCAGTAGTTTGGAGAAAAGCTCTGGAGTACAGCGGACACACGGACTACTTTTTTTTATTTTTGGATTCTACGCATCTTGAAACGTAAACAAACAAATTTTGAGCCTGCCGTCACCCCTCTCCAGGGCTCGACTCCCAGGGCCGCCTTCCGGTGGTGCCTGACGCACTTGAATCCTCCCTGGCCTTCACCAGGAGTGCCACCACTGCCAGCGGCAGTTATATGAGTTGCAACATTAGGCCTAAACTGTCTTGCGAATGTTCTGTATGTGTCTGTACCGTGCTGTAGTCCAAATAGAAATTAATGTGAGTAAGCGTAGGTCGTCATAGGGGAGACAATCAAATGTGAGGGGGTCGTTACTACGAACGGTTCATAGAATAATCGTAACGGGGAAACTGCCTGGGATGCCAAATACTTGCGGGCCTTACTCCATAACTAACCTAAGGTTTAGAACTGGGGTACCGATATGCGAAGACACACCCCGTGAGAGATGGTAATGGTGAGGTAACATCCCGACAGAAACTAACCAAGCCATACCCCATAACGAATGGTAACGGTGGGGTAACACCACAACTTATCCCAACGGAAGCATACCCTGGAAGGAATGGTAACGGTGGGGTAACACCACAACTTATCCCAACAGTGAGTCCAGTACCCAACTCTGCATGGTATGATGGATCAGGGGTATCGCCTTGCCATCCTGCCTTTCCGTTCTCCTGGTAACCCATATTCTTTGATGTTGTTCTAGATGATGGCGCTCGTGGTGTGCCGTTACTTCTCTTATCCTTGGGTCAATCTCTTGGGCCGCTTTGAGTAACCCTTGGGGGACGTCCAACTGAACCATGGCTATTGGCATATGGCTGAGGCTATCAGCATGACCCATTTTTATTCCTGGTATATATCGGGGTTCGAATTTGTTTTCAGCTTATCGCAGAATCCACCTCCCAATGCGGGACGTCGGCTTAAGGGCAGCGGTCAACTCCATATGATCCGTCTCTAGGATAAATTTCGTTCCCAAGAGATACTCCTGGAAATGACGTGTCGCCCATAACACAGGACCGCAGTGTCACGTAGTTCTTAGCAGCTCAACCATACTACCATTACCTCCGGAGCACAGCTTAAAGTTCATTTCCCTAGATTTTGACACCCCGCGATTAGAGGTAGATCTACGATTACTAAAACAGTTCTTGTCCATACCTCTTGCCGTAAGGGCTTCTACTTGTTTTTTCAATGTCTACAGCTTACTAAGTTCATGAATTTCATCACCCCTAGCACTTAAGGTGTTCGAAACACTAGAAACTACGTTAATAAGTACTCTGTGGTTCGCTCATCTCTCTTACCTTATCAGCCAAAGCAGCTAGAGTACTCAGTTCCTGGACTACGCTTACTGACAGGAAACTGCGGATCGTCGAGGGTAGTTGCTGGAGCCATAAGGATTTGAGAAATTCTTTGGTAACTTTATTTCCGGCGAGTTCACGCATCTCTCTCAGAAGGCTCGGCTTCTTGTCACCAAGAGTTGTGTCCCGTAAAAGCTTCTACAATTTCTTCTCTTCAGAGTCGCCAAAAAAACTCACGATTCGCTCCTTCAGCTCTTTGTATTTGCCCGTCACAGGTGGGTCAACAATCAAAACGCTGACCTGTGTAAGATCACTGGCATCAATAGAGCTGACGACTGAATAGTACTTATCTTCATCTGTCGTTACTCCTTTCACTCTAAATTGAGCTTCACCCTGCCGAAACCAAATAGCCACGTTTGCCTTCCAGAATGTGGCGGCTCGAAGTTCACAGCTCTTGCCAAGGTTGTTTGACCAATTCCGACTTATGCAGAATGCGGCGGAACAAGAGGAGCATCACCTCTATCCATTTCAAACGTCGTGGTCACCAAATTTTTAGTGACAGCGTTGGATGAGCGAGTAAATTGAGGAGATTGAAAGAGATAAGTAAATTTTTTGGGTGAAAAAGATTAATCTTGCAAACGATTAACTTTTTATTATTAAAAATAGCTCCACGGTAGGAAGGTACCTACCGACAACATGTGAATTTATTAACAAATAGTAAGTAGATGGAAACGCTCGAAAATAATAATTTGGATCATGAAGCCGACGAAACTTTAATTTAGAATTTAAACCTAAAACTGTAAATGGTCTACAAACCAATCATGAAAATCGGACGAGAATAGTTTAAACATCATGATTTATCAGTATTGCCACCTCCACTCAACTCCTGACGTACGTTACAAAACTACATCGAATTTGTAATGGAACGAAATAACAATCACGGAAATCGTTCGATATTTGGAGCTTGAAAGAATCTTTAATTATCCCCTCCACAGAAAATCCGAAATTCCCAGGGTTTATTGCTGAACTAGACAAAATTTGGAATCGAATTAAGAGAGAATCTCAAAAATCGAATGAGAATTATGGCCTGGGCAGCGTAGACGAAATTTGTCACACACACTCACCTATGGTTTTTTCACAGTTCTGTCTATAGTCTAAAACGGATTTGTATGCGGTTATTTTTTTCGTCTCATAATTGGGTTTTCCCCAACCCCCCTGGATCAATTCCAATAGGTCGTCTCGCGAAAACTCGCAATCAGCAGCCACTCTTTTCAAATAATCTCATTTGATTTTGGAGGTAGGTGCATATTAAGTAACTTCGGCTCTGACGGACTGACATTTTTTTCCATTCCAGTGTAAATATTATGGTCAACTCATCTCCTAGAGGTTCCTATTTCCTCTATGGCAGAAGAAATACTTAAAGAGAAGATGCTTGAAGCCTCCTCTACTACGTATAAAGAAAATAGCGCTCACCAAGTAGGCGGGACCCTGATGTAATCATCAGAAGGTGAAATGGAGTAGAATACCACCAACTGCACCATTCTATCTCAAACCTTTTCCGAAATATGATTTTTCAAAGGTTTTTTTTTTTCTAGAGAAAATCAAGTTTTTTAACATGAAATTCCACATTTTTCCCCTTTAAATCAACTTTTCTCCATACTGTCAGAATCAACGTTAAATTGCCTTTAAGAACAGATGATTTTCATATTTATCTAACCCCAGTCAGACTCATTTATTAAAAACCAAACGTTATTTCTTTTAGAAAATTATATTTTCTTAGAAAAATTAAGAAAAAATAACCGCTCCCACAAAATTGGTATTTTAAACAAATTTCTCAATTTTCTGCAAATGTCACAAAAACTGCTTCATTTATTACTTTCTCTAACGGTATAGTCAATTTTGCGTTTACTTTGCTAAATAGGGAAGAAAATTATATTTTATTTTACAAGGGTCGGTCCCTACGTATTTTTCCTCGATGAATCGAATGGTAATACTTGCAAATCACTTCAACTTCGTTATAACCGGGTTTTACACTCTTATTAACGTATCTCTAAAAACAAATAAAATTAAAATTGAGCATAACATATCAACTAAACATTTGAGAGTGTAAAATTCCGGTTATATAAATATAATGGTAAAACTTGTATATATACAATATATCTCCTCAACTCCGAGATATAGATATATCTCCTCAACTCCGTTATTTAACCGGGTTTTACACTCATATTAACTTACCTCTAAAAATACAGAAAATAAAGCATAATTTATCAACTAAACATTTGAGAGTGTGGAAGTCCGGTTATAACGGAATTTGAGGGATATGCATGTGTTATGTATACGTTCACCACAACCTGGCTTTCAAGATTCCAGTTCATCGTCTTTCACCAGACCTCTTTACGAGTTTAAACTCCTAACGAGGTGGCTTGAGGTTAATCTCCCAAGCCCCGGCTGGTTTCACCAGCCAATCTCCGTTTAGCCGTGATAACACGGAAGGTTATAACGGAATTTGGGGGATATGCATGTGTTATGTATACGTTCGCCACAACCTGGACATTCAAGAGACTTAGGGCCACTTTCACCAACAACTTAAACTCGTTCGTTAGAAAAGATTGGAAAATAACGGAAATTCCAGTTCATCGGCTTTCACCAGACCACTTTACGAGTTTAAACTCCTAACGAGGTCGCTTGAGGTTAATCTCCTAAGCCCCGACTGACTGACTGACTGACTGCATAGGCTTCCGTAGAAAGAAATCTCAGGCCTAATGGCTTATATTTCCCCAAAAGGGCCCCTTAAGAAATTGGGGATTCTACGGCTGCGCTATGTCCCTAAACTTGTTGCTCATTTCAACAAACTTCTTGATCTGCTTCCAATCGAGGTCTCTGAGTGAGGCCCTTTCGATTGTGTTGTGTCCTATGGCTTCTTGCCTAGTTCTCCAGAATCTGTCACAGTCGCATAGAAAGTGTTCAGCTATGTCTTCTCCTCTTCCACACTCGCAGAGTGGCGAAGAGACCTTGGACATGATGAAAAGAGTCCTCTTGAAGTTGAAGTGCCCTGTGAGGACCCCTATTAGTTTCCTCATTTGCTTTCTAGGCAGTGTTATAATCCAGTCTGAACTACTCTTTACGTAGCCAGATATACACATCCTAGATTGTCTATATCTGTTGTTCTCTTTTCTCCATAGCTCATTTAGATCTTTGTTGGCAAAGGTATTTGCCTTGGCTTTGCACGCGTTGCGTGTTATGCCTAAGGCTGGGGTCGATCCGTAGTAATTTCTAGCCGACCCATGCCTGGCCAAACGATCCGCCTCTTCATTTTCTGTATGACCTTCGTGACCTGGCACCCAGTTTACATACACTTCGTTATCCAACTGGGTGCCTAGCTTGGTCAATTTATCTTTAGCCTCTTAAATCATTGTTGAGGTGGTGACCGGGCTCATCAGCGCTTTGATGCAAGCCTGGCTATCTGTATGTATGACTATTTGCCTACTTCTCGTATTGTTTTCTATTAAGCTGTCAGCACACCTAATAATGGCATATAGCTCACTCTGGAACACAGTGGTGTGTGCATCCAGAGTGAAGCACTCAGCTATATCCAGATCAGGTATGTATACTCCAGCACCTGTTCTAGTCATGCTTTCAGATTCGACTCTGGAGCCGTCTGTGAAGCATGACAGACGAATTCTTTGAGTTCTAGGGACTATCCTGTCCCAGTTTTCTCTGTCACCTATGACGTACTTGGTGGGATGGATCCTTCCATAGGTAGGTTTTCCCAAGCTCGTCATGTGGCATTTTCATTTCTGGAATATACCCTAGTGTAGCTGGTGCTATAAGGGTATGGCTTGATTGTCTATTGTGAGTTAGTGTGTGGAAATTATGTTTCCACTCACCCGTTCTCATAAGCCTAATGGTAGTATGCATTGACTGTACCATTGCTAGTGTGCTTATGGGTGCAAGACCCAAAATTATCTGTAGACTCCTAGTAGGAGTAGTCCAGAAAGCACCCGTCACTAGCATACAGATGACTCTGTCTAGTTTGTTCAGGATGCTTCCCCCCTTAATTCCGGGCCACCACACCAATACTCCGAATAGTAATCTCGGCAATATGATAGCCCTGTTTATCCATGACATTACTTTTGGAGTGAATCCCCAAGTCTTGCCCACAGCCCTACGTACACAGAAGAGGCTGTTGAGGGCCTTCCTGTATTTCCACTCAATGTGTGGTTTCCAGGTTAGTTTTCTGTCTAGAATGAATCCTAGATACTTAGTTTGTCCTTTTATTGTAAGATTCTGACCCATGTAGACTAGTTGTCCAATGTGTGGGTTTCTTCTTTTCCTAGTGAACATGACAAGGTCTATTTTATTGGGATTGATAAAAAGTCCCTTGTCCGTACACCATGTTTCAATAATGGCCAGAGCTTGATTAACTCTATTCTTTATTTCTACGGGATTATTACCCTCTATGAGCACTACCCCATCATCAGCAAAGAACTGGGTATGGAGCCCTATATCTGATAGCGCACGCAGGAGCTCATCGACAACAAGGCACCACAGGAGCGGTGAAATCGTACCCCCCTGCGGCGTGCCTCTACTTACATTATATTTTACTGTGGTGTTACCTAAGGAACTTGTGATCTTCCTTTGTGTGAGATAGTTTCTGCACCATCGTGCAATTTGTGTCTCCACTCCTCTGTCGAGTAACGCATGAGAGATTGTCAAAGGCGCCCCCGATGTCAAAAAATAGTCCTGTGGCGCATCCCTTCTTGAATGCGTTATTTTCTATCCTTCCTACAAGGTTGTATAGCGCTCCGTCTACAGATTTACCCTGTAAGTAGGCATATTGATTAGAATGTAATGGGGACACAGAGAGTTTGGTGTCCCTTATATATCTATCAATTAGTTTTTCTAAGATCTTAATCAGAATGGAACACAGACTTATAGGTCTAAGTGACTTTGGATCCGTGTAATCCATTCTGCTGGGTTTGGGTAAATATAGTACCCTAATCTCACTTAATATCCTAGGGATAAGATTCCATCTCAACATATCCTTGAGGAGTAAAATGAGATGTTTCTTTAGTTCTACAAAGGCTTTCTGAAGACAGGCCGCGTAAATCCCATCGATGCCACATGCTTTGTATGGCTTCATGGAGTATACTGCCCATCTGAGTTTTTCCTCGTTGATGACAGTACCTACTTAACCCTTAAGAGCAGGCTGTGGTGTCGGCCATGTTTTCTGCTCCCATAAGGAATCAACGTTATTTTCCCGACGTCATAAATCCTCGAATCATGCACCGATTTCCATGATTTTTTTTTAATCTTCAACTGAAACCAATCTTTAGCAATCCGTCGAGGCGTTTTTTGAGAAAAATGTCACTAGAAGCTGCAATTCATCAACAAAGTCACAGCTAAGAGGGTTACTCTATTCAAGTGATGATTGCTTTATTGGATGATGATTTATCGCAAATCTGCCCTGACGGATGTCTTCCTTAGATTTCACGCTTCAATTTAAGTGTTCAAACGACAAAATCGGTTGATTTTTCATGAAGTTCTGTGATCGGGAAACTGAATTTGCGATCCGATGGCTTTTCAAACTTCCGAAGCGAGGCGGGCGTCGAGGAAGTTCAGGCGTTTTACGCTAGATGCCACTAACTTCGACCACTCTACCCGCCTTCGAACTGTGAATCGGGTCCCCGTTTCTCCCAAAATCTAAGATCGGGTCACTGGGCTTTTGATGAAACAGTTTGTGTTTCTTTGATGAAACAATGTGCCATCAATGTACCATCTGTAGTGGATTTATATATGTTCTACTTGGTGTAGGTAGACCAAGTGGGACGTTGTGAAAAGTACCCGTATCTTGGTTATGCGGGTTGGTCCCTGTATTATTTCCGAAGGAAATGTGAGCGAAATTGTCAAGGACATTTTGCTGGGTGGTTGAACCTCGTGGTTCGTTCATTGGTATGCCGCGAGGGGCGCCAGGTTCGGTTCGAGCTGTTTGGAAATGCGTATTCGGGTGCTGAACCGTTGTGTAATATTCCGGTCTCAGATTTACATCTGTAGGAGGGACGGAATGTGTTTGATTGAAGTACTGGAAAGTACCTTTTGGTCCGTGCGGTGTATGCAGGATAGGAGTGTGTTTAACACTCGGATCGACGGTGCGATCGTGAGATGAATATTTAGTATATTCATGGGTAGAACCGTAAGAACTACCTTCCGAGAGATTCTGAAAAGAATCCTCGATCCCTTGCGTGTGCACGGGAGTAGCTAACAAACTTTCTGAGGGTTTATTAGGTAAAGCTGTGATCTCGTCGAGAGGTTCGAGCTTTGGGCGCGGAGCTGGCCCGGGTAGTTTGTCACTACGTTTTGAGTGAGAATCGAGTTTCGGATAAGGAGCTGGAGCAGGGCCGACGCCTGTCCCCTCGCCAAGTTCTTCTCCCTCGAACCCGAGGAAGTAAGATGGGCTTCGCTCCATCGAGATATCCGAGTGTGTTTACTCGATAGAAAAATACCTTTCCGTTCGGATGAAGGATTTATGTAGAGAGGGACTCGCTCGACAAAGCTCTCTCCCAGCTTGATGTCGGGGTCCTCTCCGAGCCTTGATAAAGGCTTTCTTGGACGGTAAATTGGAGCGTATGAGCTGTGCAATTTCCCGGCGTACCCCTCGGGCAATCAAGAGCCGAAGGCTGCGAGATTCGGGTGATACGGCTCAGGTCTCCCTGCGGACGCAACGTTTTAGACGAAGTCTTAAACGTGCCGGGTGGGACCCTTACTGGAGATCTACGTTGGGCAATGAGTAGTGCAATGACTAGACTCGTAGATGCCAAGAAGATCGAGAGAATCTGTGAGGAGAGGAAGATATGCCTTTCTGAGTCTTGAATGCGTGTAGAAACTTCGTCGAGAGATGAGAAGAGTCGTCAGCGAGAGCAGAAGGTGGAATGAATACGGAGGGCTCCGTCCGGGGTATTTATAGGGAGGTGGCCGCCTCCTGCCGTCCCCTGGTTGGTCCGCTTAATTTCATTAGTTCACCATGTGTTTCCTTATTGGCTCGCATAGTTTTTTCTCAGAATCTGTGAATATGATAGCTGAGTTGGTTTGCCAGCCTCGCCCTTGCATTTCGTAGAGGTCGATTGATTATTTGCTTGGGCTGTTGTTTTCAAGACAACTTTTGTGAGTTGTCCTGACGAACCCTTCTCCTGCAGTGGGTGTTTGGCTTGTTGCTTATTTGTGAATATTTCGTTCGTGAGTGAATATTTCGCATATTCTCTCGGGCGAAATATGTTATTTTGCTGAGTTGTAACTCGACGTCTTTTATATGTAATTGTGTCGTGAGTACCTCTTTTTGGTAGCCCTGAAAAGGGCTGTTGACCTGATGTGGTGGAATTCACCACAGGCGCCCCCCCAAGACGTCGTGTTACTAACGACGACGTGCTCGGGGAAGAACTGGCAGGGAAACACGGAATTTTTCGTACGAGACCCTTGCCAGTTGGGGCGGAGGTTGCTGAGTAACCGGCCGTCCTCGCCTTGGAGGGGACCTCTGGCCCCGTCGGTTGCGACGGGCGTCGGGGCTTGGTCTCCCCCGATCCGCACCTTGTCGACGGGTACCAGACCCGCGAGGGTTGGCCCCGCGGCCGCGGAAGGCTGGTTGCGGGGAGGGTAGGTCGGGGGTGGGCAGTTTGGCAGAGCGTGGTCACCCAACTCTCACCAAATCTGTTGGAGGGGACGCGCCCTCTGGCGGATTTTCGGAGATTTTCCTCCTGTTTGTCCGAAATTGTGCTTCGTGCCGTCGTTTCATTGTCATCCAGCGTATAAGCTGGTTTAATTTGCTGTTTGGGAACTTTTTTAAAATGTTCACCAATTTGCACTGTGACAGAAACTTTATCTCGTTTTATCACTTTGAAAGGCCCTGTGTATGGGCATTGCAATGTAGACAATTGAGTAGGCACTCTTATGTAGACGTATGAACATGTATCCAAGTTTTTGGGCATATTCACAGCGTATTTGGTGTTATTATGCTTTATATGGGTGGAGCGGAAAAATATTGGTTCAGAAATATTCGTTGATGTAACGAATATATCTCCTGGAAGGGGTACATCTATCCCGTAGACTTTTTGGAAAGCTGTTGTTTCCGTCGCTGGGTCCACCGCTGTACGCATTGCTAGTAGTACTTTAGGTAGTGCGTCGAGCCAATTTTCGTTTTGAGCTTTGATCGCTTCTTTCAGTGATCTGTTTCTACGCTCCACCATGCCGTTTGTCGAAGGTTTGTATGGTAGTGTGTGGGTATGTTTTACCCCTAGACGCTCCATTATTGATTGAAACAGAGCTGATTCGAATTGAGCTCCTTGGTCGCTGGTAATGTATTTGGGAACTCCTTTGGAAGATACCCAAATTTTGATAAATGCGTCAGTTATAGAGGATGTCTCAATATTAGTTAGGGGGACAGCCTCCACCCAACCTGTTGCTCTGTCGACCATCATGAGAAGGTATTGTTTTCGTCCTTTTGCCAATGGTAATGGCCCGGTTATGTCTATGTGGACATGAGAGAATTTCGTGGCCGTTTCGAATTCTGTGTACGGTAGTTTAACAGAGCGAGTGATTTTGGCTCGTTGGCAAGTTTCACATGCTCTTACCCAGTTTGAGACGTCTGTGCGTAGTCCGTGCCAGAAATACCTCTGTTTCACCTTGTATACTGTATAGTGTATACCTGGGTGACCCAAATTGTGTATTTGGCTGATTATATCGTGTCTCATGTCTTTCGGTATGTAAGGCCTGGGGTGTCCTAAGTCTAGGTTACACCATAGCTCTCCTTGTGGAAACTCAACTTTTGAAAGTTTCCGTGTGTCCTCTGACGTGGGAGGAGATTTCTCTTGTGCTTCTAGTACGTGGAGTAAAAGGTTGCACTCGATTGCGGCCGTTACTTTCGAAATTTCGGCTTCTGCCGGACCTTCGTCTGTCTGAGTTGAAATTGACTTGGTTTGAATTTCAACCGGGTCGAAAGGTCTGGAGAGCGTGTCTGCCACGACGTTTTGTTCTCCGGGTATGTGTCGAATATCACTTGTCATCTGTGATATGTATGTTAACCACCTTAGTCTCATTTTAGAAAAATGAGCATTTTTTTTCAACATTGTGCCTAGCAGTGGCTTATGGTCTGAGCATAGGTGGAAAGAGCGTCCGTCCAAGTCGTTATGCCAGTGTATGCAAGCTTGATACGCGGCGAACATCTCTTTGTCGAAGGAGGCTTTATTCTTCCATTGTTCAGGAATTTCTTTGCTAAAGAAACCCAATGGTTGGTATGTCTTGGAGCCATCCTTGTTAGTTATTTCTTGCTCCAGAGCTGCTCCGATGTGAGTGTCGGACGCATCGCACACTATCCTCCATTCCGCTGTAGGGTGAGGATGGGCTATGTTATGCAATGTAGCTTTGATCATTGCTTGTTTTAAGCTATTGAAAGCTTCTTCCCTTGCTGGTGTCCATTCAATCGGAGTTTTGTCATTTTTTTTGTTTGATTGAATGGCGTCGTATAGGGGCTGAGCCATGTGTGCGAATTTACTGGAGCAAGCTCGGTAGAAACCACACATTCCCAAAAATCTGCGTAGGCTTCGTACGTCTATTGGTCGTGGGAACTGTTCAATGGCTTCTATTTTGTCTCTTTTAGGGGTTATCCCGTGTTTTGAGATAGTAAAACCCAGGAAGTCTACGGTGGGTTGAGCAAAAATGCATTTTTCGAACCCTACTCGGAGCCCGTGTTCTCCTAATTTGTCAAAAATTTTTTTGAGGTGTTCCAAATGTTCTTTGTAGGTTTTGGAAGCAACCAAAATGTCATCCAGGTAGACAAACGCGAATTCGAATTTTCGCATTACGTTGTCCATGTAGCGTTGCCAAGTCTGGGCAGCGCCGGCTAAACCCATGCTCATTTTTTTGAATTCGTACAGGCCAAAAGGGGTGATAATGGCTGTTTTATGAGCGTCATCGGGGTGCATCGGGATGTGGTAGTATGCTGATTTTAAATCTATAGTCGAGTAGATTTGTGTATTGTGCAAATTGGCTTGGAAAGAGCGTATGTGAGGTGGAGGATAGGCGTCTTTCTTCGTCTTAGCGTTCAAGAAACGATAATCGCCTGTGATCCTCCACGTCCCGTCTTTTTTCGGCACGCAGTGTAGGGGTGATGCCCATTCGGAATCAGATGGGGCAATTATGCCGTCTGCGAGCATTTTATCGAAAGTGCTCTTTACTTGGGATCTTTTTTCACCCGCCATAGGCCTTGCTCGGAAGTGTACAGGTGAGCCTTCGGTAGTTATACGGTGGTAAACCCCGTTTTCCTTCCACTTTCCCTGGAGCTTGTCCATTTGCCGTTTATAAATTTCGATTATTGAGTTTATGTTCTTGTCCTCAATAATTTGGGTGCTCTCTGAGCTTGAGCTGTTGTCCCAGTGAGGAATAGCCACTTCGATTTGTTCGTCAGAGAATTTCTCTTGAATGACAGCTGCTATTGTTTGGTCGGCATAGCTCTTCATTTTTTGTCTATAAATGTATTTATGTTTGACCCTGATCCCGATGTCCCAGGACTCAAGGAAGGGAATACCTAGGATGGCTAGGTCGACTTTTGTGATCATGAAATCGGTGGTCATGTCACCGAGACCGATGTTGATCGTTGTGTTGCCTCGTCCCAATGTTTCGATTGGGGCGCCGTTTGCAGCTGTGAGTTTGACATTGGTTTTGAGAACCTTCAAACCCAGCTTTTTAGTGATATTTTGGGGCAGAATGTTCACTTCTGCTCCCGTGTCAATGAGGAATTCGGTGCCGTGAAGTTGACACTTAAAAAAGAGCCGTTTAAAATCTTTGGTCTGCCGGCGTATAGGCTCTGCTACACTGGCAGTTACTCGTTTTCCGAGCACTCGTTTTCTGAAGTGGGAACGGTACTTTCGGGTACCGGTTCCGGTGTAGTTTCCTTCGAAACTATTTTATGTTTTGGCTGGCTAATAGCTGCAGCCTTTTTGTTTGACTTCGAGACGGTTGGTTTCCAACCACAGTGCTGCGGATCCGCACACTTACGTGTCTCTGTGCCGAAACGAGTGTGGTTTCGGCAGATGTAGACGTTAGGTTTGTGAGGTTTATACTCAGTTTTTTGTGTAACAGACTTCTTAGGGCTTGAAGTGCTTGTTTTGTTGGTTGACTCGACTCCCCTAATGTTAAGGGAAGGAGTTTCTGATTTATACGCGTGTAGCGTGTCGGCCAGGTCAAGCCGGGCGCTCGTGCTTGCTTGTGCTGCGACGAGACCCCGTGCGTCGTTTGGCAGAGTTTCGATCCACTTTTGTGTGATCAATGCCTCCGAAAAGTACCCAACTGCTTTAGCATACATTTCATGGTACTTAGTGCTGGGTTTTTTGGCGAGAGATGATGGATTCTCTAGTGCGAGGAGTCTGTCTTGCATAGACAACCCATATTCTAGTGTTAGGCGTTTCTTAGCCTCGTCGTAAGGTGCGTGGGGTGCCGTGAGATACGCTGAGTCAATAGCTTCTCTCATTTCCTCAGGTACCCACTTGTAAATGGCGGAGAAACACTCGTTTTGTGTTCTCAAATGTTTGCGAATGCAGTACTGATCGAACTCTGCGAGAGCTCGATCAATATTTTTCTTCTGAAAAATAGGTTTTTGATAGTCACCTATTTCCTCCAAAAGTGCTTTAAAGCCACTTTGTGGAGAGGGTTGAAGTGTGAGATGTGGGGCGTAGAGGCCCGGCGGGGGTCGCACGCCCGCAGTGGTTCCCTGAAATCCACTAGCTTCATAAAAGGGAACGTATTGCTCCGTGTTTAGCCTGTTCAAAGGCGGGGTCACCATTTGTAGTGGATTTATATATGTTCTACTTGGTGTAGGTAGACCAAGTGGGACGTTGTGAAAAGTACCCGTATCTTGGTTATGCGGGTTGGTCCCTGTATTATTTCCGAAGGAAATGTGAGCGAAATTGTCAAGGACATTTTGCTGGGTGGTTGAACCTCGTGGTTCGTTCATTGGTATGCCGCGAGGGGCGCCAGGTTCGGTTCGAGCTGTTTGGAAATGCGTATTCGGGTGCTGAACCGTTGTGTAATATTCCGGTCTCAGATTTACATCTGTAGGAGGGACGGAATGTGTTTGATTGAAGTACTGGAGAGTACCTTTTGGTCCGTGCGGTGTATGCAGGATAGGAGTGTGTTTAACACTCGGATCGACGGTGCGATCGTGAGATGAATATTTAGTATATTCATGGGTAGAACCGTAAGAACTACCTTCCGAGAGATTCTGAAAAGAATCCTCGATCCCTTGCGTGTGCACGGGAGTAGCTAACAAACTTTCTGAGGGTTTATTAGGTAAAGCTGCGATCTCGTCGAGAGGTTCGAGCTTTGGGCGCGGAGCTGGCCCGGGTAGTTTGTCACTACGTTTTGAGTGAGAATCGAGTTTCGGATAAGGAGCTGGAGCAGGGCCGACGCCTGTCCCCTCGCCAAGTTCTTCTCCCTCGAACCCGAGGAAGTAAGATGGGCTTCGCTCCATCGAGATATCCGAGTGTGTTTACTCGATAGAAAAATACCTTTCCGTTCGGATGAAGGATTTATGTAGAGGAGGGACTCGCTCGACAAAGCTCTCTCCCAGCTTGATGTCGGGGTCCTCTCCGAGCCTTGATAAAGGCTTCCTTGGACGGTAAATTGGAGCGTATGAGCTGTGCAATTTCCCGGCGTACCCCTCGGGCAATCAAGAGCCGAAGGCTGCGAGATTCGGGTGATACGGCTCAGGTCTCCCTGCGGACGCAACGTTTTAGACGAAGTCTTAAACGTGCCGGGTGGGACCCTTACTGGAGATCTACGTTGGGCAATGAGTAGTGCAATGACTAGACTCGTAGATGCCAAGAAGATCGAGAGAATCTGTGAGGAGAGGAAGATATGCCTTTCTGAGTCTTGAATGCGTGTAGAAACTTCGAGAGATGAGAAGAGTCGTCAGCGAGAGCAGAAGGTGGAATGAATACGGAGGGCTCCGTCCGGGGTATTTATAGGGAGGTGGCCGCCTCCTGCCGTCCCCTGGTTGGTCCGCTTAATTTCATTAGTTCACCATGTGTTTCCTTATTGGCTCGCATAGTTTTTTCTCAGAATCTGTGAATATGATAGCTGAGTTGGTTTGCCAGCCTCGCCCTTGCATTTCGTAGAGGTCGATTGATTATTTGCTTGGGCTGTTGTTTTCAAGACAACTTTTGTGAGTTGTCCTGACGAATCCTTCTCCTGCAGTGGGTGTTTGGCTTGTTGCTTATTTGTGAATATTTCGTTCGTGAGTGAATATTTCGCATATTCTCTCGGGCGAAATATGTTATTTTGCTGAGTTGTAACTCGACGTCTTTTATATGTAATTGTGTCGTGAGTACCTCTTTTTGGTAGCCCTGAAAAGGGCTGTTGACCTGATGTGGTGGAATTCACCACACCATCCCTTTGACAAAATGACATCCATTTTTTTGAAGGAACCTGTCCTTACTTTTTTATAATTTTTTTTTCCTAATCGAGCTACCGTGCTGAAATATATATAGATATTTTCCAGGCATCTAGGCTACCATTACAAGGTTTGAATGCGCAAGGCGCCGTGTTTAGGTAATGTACCGTAGACTACGTCTAATAAACATAACTATATGAGTTATTTACCTACGTAAAAGGGCTATCTAATACAGAATTTGTTTCAACTGGATTTTCGGATTCTAAACATTTTGAAACCTAAAACAACGAATTTTGAGGGGTGTTTAAACAATTCGAGTTGGCAGTAGACAAGCCTACTCTCCTTGCAAAATTACTAATTTAGATTTTCTAAATTTACGTTTTTGTGCCCACTACTCAGAAATTGAGAGCAGGTACCATTGTCTAACGAAAGTCAGCAGCTCAGGAGTGTTTACGAAACATTCATAAATTTCTAAATTTTCATTTGAGCGATGCAATTTTTTGTGCTCTATAAATTTAGAATTAGATGCTCTACAACTTCTATTGAATGAGTTCTTACGTGGATGAAAAGAATCGACATTTTTGACGGCCCGTTAGGCCCATAGGGTTGAATCTATTTATCTATTTCAACTTAGAGGTGCTCATTCGACGCAAAATGTTATGTTCTTTAATTTACTATACCTATAAAGCAATTTCAGCTAAAACGCACCGTTTCAAAATTATTCGCAAAAAAGTACAAAAAGTGCCGAAATGTCATGAACTTTTGCGTTTTTGACGGTGTTTGGCGAGTAAATTTTGTTGGGGAGCTTCGGATTTGTGTTTAGTACCCCAAAAAACATGTAAAACCGTTGAGAACAATTCTCCACCAAATGCTGCATCCCGAAATACCTGGTGACTGGACTATCTACTTACAAAAAAAAGAAAGAAAAAGAAACAATTATCAAAGTAGGTGGAATTTTTAGTCAAAAGAAGTTAGGAATTTTCAGTCTCAGCTGTTGGGAAACGATTAGCCCCCGTCCCCTCACGTTTTGTGGTGCGACGGCAGTGATTACGATCCAAAGTTGAAGCTCAAAAATAAAGATTTAGGTAGGTATATGTTTTAAAAGAAGTGTTTGTAACTGTAATGCGGCCTTTGTTTCCTTAAAGCATTGTTCTGTTATTCAATTTTCGGGATGTAGAACGAGGGAGTCTACATGAGATTAGACCCCCCTGGAATGATCCAAGCATGAAATCAGATTCTCTCGTGGATTTGCCTCAATAACCTGGAGTCTGAGTATGACAGTCGTATTTAATGGGGTAGGAGGGCAATCGGGCGAGTGAAATCCCGCAAATGAATAATTGGGATAAAAGTGGTTACCGAAGAAAAGAGGATGAAGAGAGTAGAGGGTTGAAGTGAGAGATGTTTTAGCAGAGGGGTGGTGAAGAAGAGGGAATTGGGGACAATGAGAGAGCAGAGAGAATTATATATACACCGTAGGTAGCTTTGTTACCTACTCTAAATTACGTAACACGGCTCGTGCCCGCGTTAGCCGAGAAGCCCATTGTAAGGTACGGGTATTTTTAGTCTGAAAGCTTCGGAAACCCTTCAGAGGTTTTTACTAACCAACTGACAGCTTCGGTCCACAATTCATTCAGCTTGTTTTAACTTTGCAACGATGTTAATTGGGTGAAATTCTTCATAGTGGGTACGTACTAATCAACGACTAAATTTCAGATGCGAAATGGCCATTATGGCAAAGTCTGTCTAACTCTACCAAGTTAACAGGATACTGAACTGGATATTCTATTCTGCAAGTCGTTTTGAATTTCGAAATTATATTTCATTTCATGAATAGATATTTAAATTTATTGAAATATTATTAAACCTGTAGAAACTAAACTGAAAAATTAAAACTTAAATTAAACTGATTCAATGAAATATATATTCTACATCACCTTAAATCACCTTCAATCCCGCAGACAAAAATTTAACCCCCCCTCTCAGAAAATAAAGGCCTTTCTCCGGCCAAATTATTCTGGAATGAAGTTATTGCAATGGCTCTAAAAATTTTAAAATCAAAATTTTTGAAAACATTTTCATTGAAATCCGTATTGAGGCATTCTGAAACTATTCCTGAAGTGAATGAATTTTTCATGTGTATATGTAGGTATACATATTATGATACATCAAGTTATGTCACTGCCGTTTCTTAAAGCCGCTCCACACATGCGGCATATGCCGAGCGCCGAGCCGATGCTCGCCGATTTCCTAGAGGTGCAGAAGGTCGCTCGGTGTTCGCCGAATGCCGAATAGAAGTGCTCGGGGTTGCTCCGACCGGTGTCGGTTTTTCTCCGCTTCAAAGGAGACGAATACTCGCCAAGCAGCGAGCATCTGCCCCGCTCCACCCAATCGGGTCGCTCGGGGCTGATCGTCGGGGTATTTCCTGGACTCACCATCCCAGGGTCACCGACACAACTACTCCCATTCAAAATCTCTGGGAATTCTCAATTTTAGTTTGATTTTGATGAAATTTTCATGAAATAAATTCCATCGCGATCGAATCAATAATGATATGTGCGCAAGCGCAAACGTGAATTCCTTATAACGTCGATTACTTACGATCTATGGGTCCGATTTTGTTCAAACTCGGAGGGTAGTTGGTTATTTATACATATATCAGGAAGATGACCTATTAGTTTTATTGCGATCTCTTAATGACTATTTTGCATGCACAAAACGAAAATTGGTTGACATAAGTGCAACTCCGAGTCTAATGGACCAATTTTGATGGAATTTTCAGGTTTTATGTGGGTTAACTTCTACATGGTCCTCTATTGATTTCTTTGGTGTCGGATCAATAGAGATTTCCTGGTTTACTGCGGTTACAGATCACACGGTGCACGGGAACCATGATCAGCTGATCTGATAACAATCGACAGCTGACGAATTACTACCTTCGATCGCTCGACGTGAATGGGAGACCGCTTGATTGACAACGCAAAATCGAGTCTTAGTACGTCCTCGTTACCACGTCTTCAACACTACGCCCGTAAATTTATAAACCCGAGGAAGGTTTCAGTGATAAGCGTGTTCAGTTCATATTAACATGTATCATGTTTTAGCCCTGGGGTCCTAGCAATTTTTGCGAGTCAATTTTTTTCCGCGCACGAAACATATAGTGTTACAGTGATTTCCGCCTACAACCGAGTCGTTGCTAGGGAAATGGTACTTCGTCGTTTTTCATCCCACAAAATTCGTTGACCATTCGTTCGAAAGCTCTCGATTTATCCAACAATATTATGTTAACTACTGCGAAGTGCGTGTCCAACAAACTGAGTTATGAGCATGGTTATATAAATAATTGTTTACACACAGGTGATCATTCTCAATAATTGATATTGTGAACATGATTGCAACCGCTTGTTAATTTCTGATGATTTCATTGAGCTGGTGTTTCGATCGAGGAGAAAACATGATACATGGTTGAAATTTTTGGTTCTAGAACAGAAATAATTTAACATGTATCATGTTTTAGCCCTGGGGTTTATATTAACATTTATACTAAATATATAAACATAATTATATTATTTAAAATATAAGTTAAATTATAATTACATTAAAATAAACTGAATTTATTTATATCCATCTTATTTTCACTCGAAGCAGTCCATTCATCGAGTGCCCAAAAACAACTGAAGTAAAGTCAACTAACGGAGGATAAAGGGTAAAAACTAGAGGATAACAACTAAAGAAGTCAATAGGAAGATAAAGAGCTGCCGAAAAATGGATAAAATCTTTTCATTTCAATCATATCTACCTTTTTCATCATACAACCATTCAACTTTTAAGATACCAACATGTATTATTTGACTGAGTTTCTACACAAAATGCATAAAATCTGTATATTTATACCGACCTTTATATCTACATACACCAACATTACTACTATCATAGTTGAGCTAGAACTTACTTGAACGATTGCCAGTGTTCCTCACGGATGTGTCTTCAAGATAAACCTGGAACACATCGTCGAGCTCGTCTTTGCTCAATCAACTAGCGTGATTTATAAGGCTACGAAGTCTAATACTTCTCGCTGATTTTCATTGCACAAATAAAACGGCGGAAGAATGGACGACGGACTGATTCGATTTTTGAAATCTATGTAGGTATCTTAAAACTCAACCAACAAATATTGGGAGGGAGGTTAAAAAAGTTTCTTAGCCGATTACAAAGGTTCAGTTTGCAAAGATCACTACGAATTGAAAACAGAAAAATAAACCACATGCTGATAGGTATGATTGAATATGAGATCAGGAAGAAGGAAAACAGTCGGAGAAATACAAGATGTCGGATGTCGGAATCTCGGAATCAGCGTCAGGTTACAAAATTTGATAAGAGACGACGTGTGAAGACGCGTGAAATACCGCTTTTGCACCGTAGTAACAGCCAGCGTGTTAGTGAAATTTTGGTTCTCCCTAGATTCACGTACACCGTATTAAGACATCTTGGTAACCAGGAACTCGGAAGACATCTTGGTAATCATGAACGATCTCGGTCCTATTTTGTTCAAACTTGGAGGGTAGTTGGGTGAAGGTTTCAGGAAGGTTTAATATGCATTTCATCGTCATATTATGAGTAATAAATATTGCGCATGTGCAAAACAAAAATTTGTTGACACACATGAAACTCTGTAGCTAATCGATCGATTACTTTCAGGAATTAAGGGAGTTAGATCCTAGATGATCTCCTATTTTTTATTCGGAGAGTCTTTTATCTTAAGTTAATATCACCCATTTTGGCGAATTTTGGGCCCTGTAGGAAATCTGGAATGAAATAGAAAGTTCAAGTCATGCAAAAAAGTAAAACAAAATTCAAGATCACCTCCTCAGAAGTATGTATTTCAAGATGATACATACATAATAGATAACATCTTTTATGTACACAGGTTTAAGAGAAAAATAAAGAAAAACGCAGATTATTATTTGGAATTTTCAAATCAGTACTAAGTTCATGAATTCCATCTACAAAAAGCATACTTTCAAAGTACAAAAGAGATAGGTAACTGTCAGGTTGTAAGGAACAAACCACGGGGGCACAAACCGAAACTTCTTACTCCCAATGTCCTTCACAAAATAGAGGCAGTAGTTGAGAACGAGCCTGGCATTACTCTAAAAAACATAAGAGAGAAGTTGCTTCAACAGAATATAAATCTGAGCACATCCACTATTGACAATGCTTTACAAACCTTAAAAATTACGCTCAAAAGATCTTCAGTAGAGGTGTACCGCATTCTGAACAGCGAGGCAACTATCCGTCTCAGAAAACAGTATGCAATGGAATGTAATCAGTCAGTCCCGGAAAATCGTGAAAAACTAATTTTCATAGACGAAAGTGGGTTCAACCTCCACCTTAGGCGATCCCAAGCTCGCTCGAGGACAGGGGCTAGGGCTGTAGTCACTGCCCCCACTGTAAGAGGAAGGAATACTTCACTTATTGTTGCGATGAACAACAGAGGAATCGTGCATTCGAAAATCATTACTTCTGGAACGACGACTGCTGAACTCTTCCGTGACTTTCTGAGGGAACTTGAAGATGTCTACTGCACAATTCATCAGATGATGCACTACTAATAATGGACAATGCTCGAATTCACAGATCATCCTCAGTAAGTGATTTTATAGATCTGTCAACGATGAGTATCAAGTTTTTACCTCCTTACTCCCCAATGCTTAATCCAGTGGAACACGCATTCTCCAAGATAAAGTCAAGAGCAAGAGCAATACTTAGTAGCCAAAAGGGTTATAACTTATCTGACGTTATACAAGAAAGTGTGGCTTCAGTAACTGCACAAGATTGAGCTAGCTAAGTGATGGACATGTTCCTCGTTTTACCTGCCGCAGCTACAGGGCAACCGTTACACTAGCTAAGCTAAAAGTGTTGTTTCTACTTTCCTTACCATCCGTAGGGTAATAGGAAAGATGTTTTTTCTCATGAGATCAATTGAAGGGTTGGAATGAGTTAAATTTGTAAAAAGTTGAATTGAATTTGTAAAAAGTTGAATTGAATTTGTAAAAGGTTTAAATGAATATGTTAAAGGTTTAAATGAATTTGTAAAAGGTTTAAATGAATTTGTAAAAGGTTGAAATAAATCTTTAAAAGGTTGAATTAAATCTGTAAATGCTATATATATATATATATATATATATATATATATATATATATATATATATATATATATATATATATATATATATTAAATGGGGATATGAAACCTTTAATTGTGAGTGTGCGTTAGTACAGCGTTCTTTTACTTTAGTTCTGCACGTATGTCATTGTATGATATAATTTCATCAGAATGACAATCAATGAAATGGAAGTAGTTTCACGAGATGGGATTAGAAAGGGGTGAAAAAGTGTTACATACTGGTCTCGTGTTAAAAGTTGTAGAGCTCTGGAATAGTAGGCAATGCAGAGGTCATCGCAGTGCACAGACGTCCGTTTGAAGGAGTTATACCCTAACCACATTTGGATATCAGCAATGATGTTTATTAAGTGATTGGCGGAAATCGGCCAAGCCGTTGATGAAGCGACTCACTCCTTAAAGCAGTCAAAAAGAGTGAGAGAATGAATGCACTGAAAAGAAGACGGCGATCCTACTATTGACTTGGCCCAAATCGGATGATATCACACATTTTGTGGCTTGGCATCTTTTATACGGCAGCTTTTAAAGCTCTTTTTGTGGAGTAATTATTGCTGTCTGTTATTCCATGATCCTCCTCTGATATTTGTGTACTACTATTATCGTAAAAGGGATGAATACATAGTTAACCTACCTGCTGCTTGAACCTATCAGTGAACAGCAATGCATCATATAAAATTTAATATTAATAGTTACTTAAATTGAAGGAAATATTAATAATGGAACGTATAAAAAATGCATAACAGAAAGAAAATTCTCATGAATATAAATCGTTGAGAATTGTTCCACTGGGTACCAAGTAATCGTTACACTGTCATATATACACCTACCGTAACATTAAAAATGATAAAGAAACAACTCTCTGCGGGCAAGCAGATGTGTAAATTAATATTTTTTCCGGATTGAATTAACGGTTTTACAATTAGATTTGACAGTTAAACAAATAGATTTAACGGTTTTGCGAATATAATAAACTATTTCACAGATGAAATTAATGGTTTTCAGTTTTTGTTTTTCCTCTTTTTTTATCGGGAAAAAATATTTTTAACTGGTTTATCCATTCGCTACACTTTTAAATCTATTCGCAAAACTGTTAAATCAATTCGTATTTACTTCAAATCTATTCGCAAAACCGTTTTCAAACCGAAGAAAACTATATGTGGAGGTGTTGTATAGACAGTAGTTGAGCATACGAAGTTGAGTATACTCCGTATAGTTGAAGGCACCTGTGATCAACGTTTCTTTCACGGTCGTCTAGGATGACCCAGCGAAGCGAGCAGTAATGACTAGTGGTAAAACTGTATGGAAATGCTCGATGCCAAATAGAAATGAAAATACTTATTGTATACAGATGTTTAAAGTTGGTTTGTTTCTTTAGATCTTCTACCCGTCACGGATCACATCGTATCGGTTCGTTTACGTAGGTATCGTACCAAACCAGTATCGTGTCAAAATGATTATTTTTCAAAAAAGAGTTGTATACTAGTGCAAAACTAGTTAATAATGTAACGATAGGTCTACATAGAAGGCAAGTGAGTGACTTATTAAAATCGTGACTGCGTAAAACGCAAGGAAGAAATTGGAGGCCTTGTGGATGAAAAACTGGAGACCGGGTAGGAATCCAACATCTGATCTCACGACTGTCATATGAGAGGGTTGGCTTCTCGGTGGCTATTTATAGAATGAAGAAACGGGTCCCGATGGTGGCGGTTTGGGTAGGCGCTCAACAAGTTTTGACGACCCCAAAGGGATACGGGTGTGGATGAACGGAAACACGTGGTTCGCTGCAACAATCCAGATGAAAGAATATGGAGAGAAAAAACACACAACACACAGAATGGTGGTTGAGCCGTAGGGGACGATTAAGGCCAGTCTGGGTATTCTGATTTGGCCCATGGAATAATCCCGTGGATATCTTTCCAAATGGTGGTAATTGGAAACTAAACCAACCTTACCGTGGTTCATTATTTGATTTCGAAAAAGGTCTTATCCCTGAGTACATACATACAACGACTCCCTGAATGAAAAATCCGCAACTCTAAGATCGAATTTACTACTTAATAGTTAAGAGAAAAAAGTTCCTCATTTCACATTTTTCTTCAACAACCTAGATCACGATATTTTACTTAAATATACATTTTTTTTAATTTATTTATTTTTGATATAAAACATAGGAACAGCTCCTGCTTCTCAATTCTTGCCAAAATGGGGATAGGGGGATAGTTCCTGAGCTATCAGCTTTCAGGATATCCTCTGGATGTAGCAGGTCAATCGCCTGTCCCCTTTGAAGGGGGAACTACTCGTACTATATTTCCATCACCTCCACTGTCATGGCTGTGTGGAAATGAGTAAGGAAAGTGCAATTCTGCTCGAATATTCGGTGTTTTCCCAAGTTCGTGCAGCATTTATCAATAAATCAACATCATAATCACCCCAAAATCATGTATTATATGTGGCAATCGAATCTCTCCAAAAACTCAGTATTTCACAATTTTTGCGCTTTTAGAGCGAAATTGCGCATTTTTACAGTGAAATTACGCTCGTTTGTACGTATTGAAAAAATCGAGTGATGGGTCATTTCTTCATGAAATGTTACGTAAGAATTCAAATCTGCAATAAAAAATGGGTGCTCCCATTTTAAAAAACGAAGTTGATGTTAATTGCGCAAGCTCGCAACGCGCAGTTTGATCATTTTTGAGATCCTTACAACAACAAAAAAACATTAGGTATGTTTGAAAAACTATTAGCTTAAATTAGCCTTAGCGGTCCCACAGCTGATCAGGGTCGCTCCATAATTTGTAATTGCATTGTAGATGTAAATTGTTGTAGATGGCTTATGTTTCAAGATGCGTATACCTAATACTGAACGCAGAACACTATCTTGTCTATAATCGTTCAACGAAATCTATTTTACAATTTATAAATGTAACTGCATAGTCGTAGACGCCTACTGAGGAGAAATTAATCAAATGAAACAGAACAGCTACTGTTTTCTAGTCCTACTGTATTCAACAAGAGCTGACCTGCCAACTGAAATTCAATGAGGTGATCACTTACCAACACTTCTCAATCATCTATGGGACTTCATCTTTAGGACACAAGTTATAATAAACTCGATTCGTGAAGTCAGAATTTCATTGGAATTATATCAGCTGATACAATCGTCGTAGTTTTCAGGGCAGTTTTACTGGTTATGAGCACTCCCATGTTGATGTATTTTTTTCTTGTAAATATCTTAGCCTTTGAGGAAAGCAAACGGTTGAACTTACTACGACCGGAGTGGTTTCATTCGATTATTTGGGCAAAAATCTATAAACTCAAAAAACGTCTCTCAAGTTGGGCGTGACCCATAGCTTCCTAGCTTACCTATCATCTTCTTCCTACTATCATCCAAATTTAAGCGAACTCGAACGACTAGAGAGTGGAAAGATGGAACATGATGGAATTTACGTTTGTGCATGCGCAGAATGAAGTATTGATTTGGCAACAATGAAACTGATAGGAGACCATCTACAACCTAACCCGCGCATTCACTGACAATTTCATCAAAATCGATGAGAACAGTGGAAATTAAGGTCGTTACAAGGATTTCATATAGGCGCACGTGCAGTAGATATTAATGATAGAACCACGTTGAAATTGAGGCGTGAGAAAATGATGCTTGGTAGAATTTACGTTTGTGCTTGCGCAGAGTGAGGTATTGAGTCAGATAGGGGACCGTCTACCCTCTAGCCCGCACATTCCCTGAAAATTTCATCCAAATCGGATGAAAACTGTGGAAAATAAGCTTGTTACAAGGATTTGCGGACACATGACAGACACACACACAGACAGACACGGAACCAAAGTTGTTCAGAATGGTCTAAAACGTAAAATGCGAGTGGAAATTTTGATTTTGGAGACCAAAAAGTTTTTTGCTCCCGAAAGTGAAAACAATGCTTTCGCTATCTTTAGGTAGACTTGGAAGCAAAATGTTATTGTTACCTTGAAAGTTTTGAGATCTCGATTTTTAAATATTTCAACCCTTACATTCTATAAGGTTCTTAACCTTATGATTGCGAAATTGGGAAGGAAAATTGGAAGTTTAGCCAATGTTGAACCATTCACGTTGTTTGGAACCCCATATTCCGGCGTTCATAGTACGAATACCTTAGTACGTCAAGCAACTCTACTACCTAGGGGTGTTTCTGGCACCTACTAAAATTTGTCATAAAAGTGTTCTTTTCGAACTCGCTAAAATCTCCTATCTCTCACTGGATGAGTTATATGAAAGGGTCCCTTCAGACTGGAATCATTCCGAGAAAAAGACAGTTTATCGTTCTCAAAGCGGAGCAGACACTTATCTCTAGTTTGTTCAGAGATTGTGACGGGTCTCCCCATCCTTTTCCTTATCTTTGAAAAATCCTCGGACACTTTACAGAGCTCGAGAGGTCTGTTTGATTATGACTATGATTTTAAAAAGACATCCGATGTTGTCCACTAAATAGTATTGATATTGGTTTTGGTTAATTTCTTCGAATGTGTGCTGCAATCACTCCGACTAGGTACACAATAGTTATTTGTACGTGTTTTGCACGAACCGGCCAAACGACAATTTATCAACAATTCTGCAAAAGGTTAAACAAGGAACCAATGGTTGCCAGAATACTTCCGTACTCTGCAGTCCTTATCAGATTAGTGGGCTCCCGTGAATAATTGGCATCTATCACTCCGATCCCTGAAAATGTCAAAAAAAAATCAAGTGCTTCAGTGAGTCCTGCTAGGTGCAAAAATCTCATCATTATCTGTCGACCGCAATTATCATCATATTATTGAAATGTATGAGAACATCAGAAAATGTCAAATGGCTAGGAGAGATATATTTAGCTATGTGGCAAGAACTTTTGCTGCTGTCGCCAGCCCATAGACCGCCATTGATCGGGATTCGTATAATTAAATGCGCAAGTACCTGGTGAATGTATTCAGGACTTAACTAACCGTTTGAATTCTATAAAAATTGTATGCAAGTAGGTTTTCGAGAGCAACTTATTACGAACTTCAATTGCCTATACGAAACTAGGAACAGTCTGTGAATATAAATTAATTAAGTCAAATAGAACAGTTCACTGGTTATTTTATTAGAGGACAAATGTTCATAGGTATTTCCGATATTTCAGATCACATAGGAAATTAGACGCTGAGAAAAAATACTGCAAATTATTTCACAAAGGTTTATTAGGAATTTGTGTATTAGATTGATTTTCCGCTTAGATGACTGGCCTGTCTAATATGTCAGGCATCACAAGTGTATAGACAGTTTCAACTCAT
The DNA here is from genome assembly GCA_030762985.1 of Adelphocoris suturalis. Taxonomy (NCBI): domain Eukaryota; kingdom Metazoa; phylum Arthropoda; class Insecta; order Hemiptera; family Miridae; genus Adelphocoris; species Adelphocoris suturalis. The sequence continues at coordinate 35,658,919 of CM061040.1, forward strand.
TGGAAAACCGGGTAAGATTGAGCCGGATCAGAAGAGGTCCAGCCAACTGCCGCATCCAAAGTCTTCAAGTATACAATTGACATTCGTCTTGACGTTTTGTTATATTCTTCCAATAATGAATTTTCTGAGAGTGCTTCTAGCAAGAGACCGAATGTCATTCCTCGTCATGCCCTCTTTTTAGCACATTTAAACCGAAAATTTAAAACAAAAGGATGGGGGGAAGGGGGGGGAAAAGGATGAAAAAATGAACAGACATCACGCTTTATACTTTCAAATTTCGTTGAATAACTGGAATGACATGGGAATCAAACTAAATTACAGTCGAGGAAATCAAATGAATATAGTGTAAACACTACGATTTGCCAGTATCATCCTCTCCGTTCACCCCTTTCCAAAATGAATTCTGAAACTCCTTGCATATTTTCCAAAATTAGAACGAATTCTTAATTGAACAAAACAAAAAATTTCTACCAAGTTGGGTGTGGCACATAGCTTCCTCGTTTACGTATCATGAATGTTGTTTTATTCTTCTAGATTTATATTCAAACAAGAACACAGCTCCATGCATTTCCGCTAATGACAACTCAACACGTGGGATTGGATAATATGGCCGTTTTACATATTTGTTCAGCATTGTGAGATTTACACAAATTCTTACAGTCCCATTCTTTTTGGCACCCGACCATTGGGCACAACAATCTGTGGCATGTGAAACTGGTGCAATAGCTTCCAGCATCTTGCTCATGCAGCAAGTAAGGGAGATGGGTCTGTAACTAGCAGCCTCACAAGGGTCTTTGCCCTCTTTGTGCAGAGGGATGATGACAGCCTCCGACCAGGAGGAAGGATAGTTACCTGAGGCATATATAGAATCATACAGCGTCAAGAGAATGAGCTTTTGCGTATCCTTACAAGGGGCAGTCCTGTTGATTTCTTCATTGCTCTTCCAGTTCACTCATTGTGAATGGCATATCAATTAAGGGATCGGACGATGGCTCGAGCTGAGGGCGAGGTGCCATTTCAACCTTCGCCTTGTGTCCTCTGCTCTGCCTGCTTTCTGCTCTGGCTCACCTGAATATAGCGTAATTTTCATTAATTATCGTTATATCTACTAAGATCTGGAAGACTAGTAAAGTTTGGATGTTTTAATTAATTACATTGATTTCCTCAATGCTGGTGATTATGTCTACAAAGGTATATTGATGACAACCCACTGATCTGCAATTTGAAATGGAGCTTCATTGTTATCTAAAATCAATATCAGGGCTCACTGATCAGCTGAGGGGGGGGGGGGGGCTGAGCCTGAATTGTTTCTTAATCGACTTATGATGTTGAAACCTGAAATGTAGCCCTATGTGTCCTTTTGGAAATTTATAATACAATTACAAAGTATGGAGGGACTCTGATCAGCTTCGGAACCTCTGAGGCTGATTTCAACGTGCTCAAATTTAGATAGGGCTCCTTTGGAACACCTCAAAAATAATTACAAGGTACGGAGGCGCTTTAATCAGCTGAGGGCTTATAACAATATATAGCTTCCATTTTTTTATTGAAATGGGTTTCAACAACTTTTTCGCGAGTAATTTAGTTCGTAAATATTTTTATGATAATTTAAAGCGTTTCTTCTCCTTTTTTCAATTCAATTCAATTCATTTTTTTTTTTTTTTTCTTTTTTTTTCCAAATTTCTATTCAATATTGAACCAACAAATTTTGAGGGGGGAGGATTAAAAAATGTGTTTCATGGTCGATTACAAAGGTTTATTATTGAAATAATAAAATAAAAGAAGACGATAAGATGTAGATAATGATAAAGATAGACCCATGGCGTGCAATAGTACTTTAATAATGGTTCAATAAGTAAGACAATAGGGAAGTATAGAGAGAGCACGTTTGGAGAGCACTCAAGTTTTTCAGTTTTTCCTTTCTTCATACTAGTCCTTCCTTAAACTAAATGTAAATATATTTAGTAAGGGGGAGGGGGGGAAGGTTACGTCTCGTATGTTCTTCTGACACATACATATTGAGGCGCAGACACCATGTGAGTCCGAAAAAACTTGGATCGTAGTAGGTATGTGTGAAAAAGCGAACTCTTAGCTCTTACGAGTGGATGATGGTTGATTCTCATAGGAACAAAAAGACGTTTAGGTTCGGAAAGAAAAAAAGAAGGTTTTTTCTATTTATTCTTCATCATTGCGACTGCACACCACGTGGTATTATATGAATTGTCCTTGTGCCAAGTTCTCATTACACCTCCCAAATGGAAATAACTTATCAATATATGTGATACACTGCTCCATTAATAGAACGTGCAAATTATTAACCAAAGGTTTATTATTTCAACAAAGAAAATACTTGTATATAACTATTATACTTAGTCTAAGCACATTATTACAATATAACTGTTCAGACGTAGAAGCCTACCGAGGAGAAATTAAGTAAATAAAATACCTTTACTTTACTAATTGCAGTTAAGACGATTTAATATCTAAGTGTAATAGTGCATCACAATTTAAGTTTATCGACATCAACACACTATCCACCTAGAGAAAATTAAAGAGAACAAATAAAACACCTCCCTACCCTTCACTAGACCATCCATAAGTGATAAGCGTTAAATAAACTCGATTTCTTGAAGATAGGATTTCAGTGGAATTATATCAGCAGATAGGTTCGTTCATCGTAGTTGGAAGTAGTCACCGGAGCTGGGCCCTAGGCGACTTGAGCAGGTTTCGCAAGTTCCTGATCACCGTGGAGTCACTGATGAAGAGTTCATTCTGACTTGTATTAGGTACATAATGAAGCGTACCTATGAAGGTACAAATTTCATTTTACTTAATAAATTTTCTTTCAGTTGAAAGGTACCTACGTCTATGTACCTTTATTGCCGTAATTGGTAGAAAATGAAACTATTGCAATGGGTCCAAAAATTTTAAAATCATAATTTTCCAAAAATTTCTTCATTTAACTCCGTTTTGACGCATTCTGGAACAAACCTCAGGGATATATATATATATATATATATATATATATATATATATATATATATATATATATATATATATATATATATATATATATATATATATATATATATATATATGTACCTTTATTGCCGTAATTGGTAGAAAATGAAACTATTGCAATGGGTCCAAAAATTTTAGTATAATAATTTTCCAAAAATTTCTTCATTTAACTCCGTTTTGACGCATTCTGGAACAAACCTCAGGGATATATATATATATATATATATTCATTTATTTATCTATTTATTCATTTATTTATCTATTTATTTATTTATTTATAATAGCTGTACCCTTTCAAGCTTCGCTGTGGCACATTGTGGTTGTGTGAATGAGAAATGAGAACCAAAATAAGTTTCTTTAAAAGTGCTTTAATATTGGTTTTATATTTTTGAATACATGTGAAATAATTTATGGTTTTTTTTCAATCTTGAAGCATTTGTCCTCCATTCGGATGTTTTGTCCTCCCTCAAGTCCTCCTCCAATCGTGTTTTTCCATCTAGTCACTCTATACTACACCCAACGGAGTCCTATTCCAAAGTTCAGCATCCCAAGATGAGTAAGAACAGTTAGTTACATATTAAATAACAAAAAAAAAAAAACTTTCTCGCGTTACTGAATTGAGCTTACTTAGGTGATCAGGATGTACCTATTGTGTCATTTCATTCGACTCTTTCTGTTCCAGAAAGGCTTCCTGGCGAATTGAAATGCCCTCGGGTCAACAGGAGAGCATTTATCTCACTCAGCTGAAGAGGAAAGAGCTCATCATTTTATTCATTTCTCACTGTAACATAGAGGCTCCTTGTCAAATTTCTAGAATTAATAGGAGAGAATATACTTAAGTCAGTTGATCTGGTTAGAACACGTCATTGCATTCGTCTCTTAATGTGATGTTAGTAGTTTGGTCGGCCGTAAGTACTGTGTTGTTGGAATCGGTCGGGATGCGGCAAAGGGAAAATAAATGAATTTATTTCATTTATTGTTTTTTGATCAACGTTTCGTCCTCTTACTGTGGACAGACCAAACTCTGAAGATGTCCTCAGTAAGAGGACGAAACGTTGATCAATAAACAATAAATGAAATAAATTCATTTATTTTCCCTTTGCCGCATCCCGACCGATTCCAACAACACTCTCTAAATGTCGTTCAGAGATTCCCTGTCATATTCCACATTCCTAACGGTGAAAAGGAGAGAATTTAGCTCACTCAGCTGATCAGGAAAGAGCCCATCATTTTCTTCGTTTTTCGATGTTCATGAGAGGCTTCCATTCGAATTTCAAATTCCTAGGGTGAATAGGAGAAAATTTAGCTTAGTCATCAGATCTAGTTAGGACCCGTCATTGCATTAGTCACTTAAAGTCCTTTAGCATGTACATGCTTTAGCCATGGGTCCTCGCTCCGAAAACGACAGGAAAATATGACACGAAAGTAGCGCGGAGTTTTCTATTGATTTCCACGTACAACCATTCCGTTGCTGAAGTGTAACTCCCTTAGTTATCGTTCCACGATAATCGTTCGCCACTTGTTGGAAACCTCTCAATGTATCACAAAATCCTAGTCCACTGTAGTGTCAAAGGAAGCTGATTTATAGAGCCAAGTTACTAACTAAAAATGCTTCGTAAACATAATGGCAATTTATGTCTTGTTTTTCTCCCTAAAAATCATTCTAGGTGCCTGATAGAAGCCTAGTGATGTAATAATATTATGAAATAATTAAAGCGATGTAATTATAGCATGGCTAAAGTATGTGCATGTTTTCAATCATTTAAGCCTACGGCTTTAAGTAACTAGCAACCGTGGGGTCAAGCGAGGTCCGAAAGGGCTAGTTTCTTTTAGAATTTATTTTATTTTTTTAATTTATTTATTTATTTAATTTTATTTTATTTTATTTATTTATTTTATTTTATTTTATTTTTTTCCAAGCAATAGGCTGGTACTAGCGTCCCGGTTTTTTCAACCCCCACATAACCTTAGCTACGTTAGAAACTCTCCCAACCAACATCGCTACAGATAGGGTCATTTTAATATCAATCTTTGATAATCAATCTTCACGAATAGAAGCTGCTCAGCCCAACCCACCAAAATCGTTTTGGTATCGTTGAATTGTTATCGAAAGTTCTTCCCACTAATATTTGACGTGAAAATGACGACGCGTGTTCGGTTTTTCCTTAATTACGAAGTTGTTTACCCGGGCGACGTCGGTAGGGAAGTCCAAGTTTACAACGAAGGAGTAAATCTAGAGGATAGCCTATAACGATCCTTAAAACTTTCTCGTCAATTTGTGCCCAACTGAATGGAAATCGGTGAAGAACTTTTTGAGTTTTTGAAGGATACACAAACCAACTTAACATTCTTATGATATAGATATTTATATATTTATTTATGGACAAAATGTTGTGTTCACTACTCCTCCGAAAGCGCTAGTCCGATTCGGACCAAATTTTGATATGATGTATGCCGTCTGAAATTCGTCTGAAATTATGCCTCGCGGACTTGGGTGAGGATTAGCTGGCCACGAGCCGTAATATCAATCATAATGATGGCAAAATCGGGCTCATCAAGTCTTTCTTATTTACTGTAGGACGTCGAATTTGATAGGGAGCCTCTCTGGGACAACAAGAGACGAGCAAAGTGAGGAGCACCATCCTGATCAGCTGAGTGAGCTAAACTCTCTCCTGTTCACCGTAGAACTTTAAAAATATGGTGTAGGGAGCCTCTATGGGATAAAAAGAGACAAATGACCTTATAGGCTCCATCCTGATCAGCTGAGAGTGCTAAAAGTTATGTAGTCTGATTACAACGAAATTTGATAGGGGGCCTCTCAAGGTCATCAAGGGACGAATGAAATGACGGGCTCCACCCAGAGCTCCAGCTGATCGATTCGAAAAGTTGGTTCTGCTTACGCAAACTGCGTGGGTGTTTTTACACAACTTTGTAGAAAAGGGGGTATTACATCCGTCAGCTCGGCGGAACTTGGGGGTGGGAATGGATTTTCTTTGCGTCTCAGAAGGGTGTAGAACACCTTTACAATAGTCATTCATTTTCAGATCTATATATATATTAATATGATGTATTAAAATGTCGAAACTTGTGCCTCGCTGACTATGGTGAGGATCAGCTGACCACGAGCCGTAATATCAATCATAATGATGACAAAATCTTGATAAAATCTCTCCTATTCACCTTAGAACGACGAAATTTGATAGGGAGCCTCTCTGGGCTCCCTATCTAATTTCTAAAATCTCGTCTCTCAACAAGAGACGAGCAAAGCGAAGAGCGCCATCCTGATCAGCTTAGTGAGCTAAAATCTCTCCTGTTCACCGTTGGACGTTGCAAATTGAAAGGGAGCCTCTCTGGGATAACAAGAGACGAATGACCTTACAGGCTCCATCCTGATCAGCTGTGTGCTAAAAATTATGTCTGATTACAAAGAATTTTGTAGCAGAGCCTCTCTACGACATCAAGGGACGAGTGAAAAATGACAGACTGCACTCTTCGAAAAATTGGTTCTGCTTTCGCAAACTGCGTATATTTTTATTTTTTATTTATTTTTTTTTTTATTATTTTTTTTCATTTATTATTATTATTATTTTTTTTTTTTTTAGATTTGTCGTAGATATGTCTTTTGTTGTTAGTTCGTTGTTTGTGTATCTGTGTCGTTTGTTGTGTGTGTCGTGTTTATCGTTTCGGCTCTATACCCCCTCTATTTTATCACTTCCGTCATGAAATTCAAAAATTTCCAATATTTTTTGCGCAACTAGAATAAAATTGGGATTGCCCAAAGAAGATCGAAAATTTCGAAAATCGGTTGAGAATTGAGACCTGGGCTGCGTCAACAAAATTTGTCACAAACACACTTAGGTACTTCTGTAATCGTAGAAAGATGCAGGTGGAAATATAATCCTTCATTGTAGGGTCAACAATAATAGTTGCCTTCCTACTGTATATTTTCCTCCTAAGTATAAACGACGAACGAAACGTTGAATATGATACACAGGAAAGGGACTCTAGTAAGAATAAAGAACGCTGTCTTTCGAATATGTGCTCCCGAAAATGGTGATGAAGAAGGCAACTATGTTTAATTCATTGTAGACTAATACATGACGAACCCAGAAGGGAAGTTAGATCTAAAAACCATGAGGAAAAAATACGGAGGTGCAGAGATAAGTGACAGTTTCATTTTATCCCAAGACCTACGAATCTGCTTCTTACCATAAATGTGTAATTCATCTGTTGGTAAAGAGAGGAGAGAGAGGGTACCTACCTATTCAATCTTTCGTTTTAGTAACATCTACTTGATGATGATGGGTAAGAGTATGCTAAGGCCCAATTTATAGATTCTCCAGTCAAAACTCTGCATAACTAGTCCTTTTGACAAATCAGAGTTGAGAACGTATTTATCAATCAGATATCACGGCACGGGCACTAAATAATGCTTTAGTTTTAACGAAAGATAAAAAGCCTCTACCTCTACTAACCGGAAAATCTGTCATGGATGTTAGTTACATCCATGAAGGAAGGTTAGAGAACTTCTGTGAGGGTTATAACCCCAGTATTAATTATCGAAATATTAAGTACCTACCTATTGTTAGTTCCTATTATTTGTATAATAAATAACGTCCACAGCAAGAGAGTTTCCGTTCAATACATATTAGTGGCGCGGCCGGAATAGTGAAACCTTACCCTCTCAATGCTCTCCTTGCAAAAGGTACCAAGTTCAATTGGTCTCAAGCTTGTGAAAGATCGTTCCATGGAATACGGAACGCACTAACTGAAGCTGACACATTAGCTCATTACCAACCAGAACTACCTCTTGTGTTGTCTGTGGATGCGCCACCAGTAGGGATGGGAGCTGTTCTATCCCACTTGATCAATGGAATAGAACGACCTATAGCGTTTGCCTCAAAAACCCTTACCAAGACCCAAAGAAGATACTCACAGGTAGACAAGGAGGCTCTAGCTATTCGGTGGGGAGTAGAAAATTTTTCTTCTATCTGTGTGGACAGCGATTCACGCTTTATACTGAACATCAACCTTTGGTCCACATTTTCAAACCCAGGAAAGGACTAAGTGCTATGACTGCTACAAGACTTGTCAGGTATGCACTCTATCTTCAGTCTTTCCAATTTGATATCAAGTATCGGCGTACAGACCATCATGGAAATGCAGATGTACTCTCACATTTTCCTTCCAAATCAGACGATTTAGAGATTCCAGATGATGTTACTGAGTGTCTTTTTGAGGAATTAAAACAGCTTTCGACACTCAAACCAGAAGCACTTCAGCAAGCTATCTTGGAGGATACGTCCATGAGACAACTCAGGAATGAATTATTCAATGGCAAACGTCCCTCGCCAAACTACTCAATTGAGGATGGTGCAGTTTACCGGGATCATCGAGTATGTATACCACTCAAATTCAGGCAAGATTTGTTAGAAGAATTACATAGAGGCCACCTAGGAATTGTAAAAATGAAGATGTTGGCAAGATTGTACGCTTACTGGCCAGGTATAAATGTTGATATTGAGAGGTACGTACGTGCTTGCAAAATATGCCAAAATAATGCACACGACCCAAAAAAGGCAGATGTCCACCCATGGAAACCTTCAGGAACACCATGGAACCGTATCCATGTAGATTACGCTGGGCCTCACCATGGTAAAACCTATTTTGTGGTGGTCGACGCTTTCTCAAAGTGGCCCGAGATCCTCCTCACGTCTTCAATGACTTCAAGTGAAACAATCAGGAAGATGAGTTACCTTTTTGGTAGGTATGGCTACCCAGAAATTCTAGTTTCAGATAATGGACCCTGTTTTACCAGTGATGAGTTCAAAAACTTCCTGGCTGGGAACAATATTGAGCACATCACCACTGCATTTTTTACCACCCATCTTCCAACAGACAAGCAGAACGTCACGTTCAAAATTTGAAAGACGCCCTTAACAAGATGACTGACTCCAGTAGCAACCGCCTGGCAATAGAAAAAGCCTTGATTGAATTCCTGTTCGCGTATCGCAGGGCACCCAATGTCACGACAGGTGAAAGTCCTGCTTATTTGTTCTTGGGTCGTCAGATACAATCCAAATTGGACCTCTTAACCACCAAGGCACCAACCACTCCCATGTGCCGGAAGTTCGATATTGGTGAGGCAGTACTCTAAATTACATAATTTCCAGTGGTGGTCGAACAACTCATCGTCATGTGGATCAAATGCAACGGACATCCACAACGCATGATAGAGCCCCTGCCTTGGCACCAACAACACAGCAATTGGGAACACCAAGTAATTGGTTACCAACAACAGCAGCCCTGCCAGATCCACAACAAAGAGGGAAAGAAGAACAGGCAATTCCAGTAGGCATTTTTGGTCATGATCAGTTCCCAGGATCCCCACATCCACCACAGTCACAGTCATCAGGAGAATTCGCCCAGGATATGCCAAAAAGGTCCACACCACAAACACTAGCCGTTGAAACTACGCTGAGAAGAACAGGACGCCTCCGCCATCCTCCTAATCGCCTAAATTTGTAATATGCATGTTAAATATTTCAAAATAATTTATAAATTCTGCAAATTCTACTGCTTAGTATGCAATTTTTACAGGAAGGAGGTGTCATGGATGTTAGTTACATCCATGAAGAAAGGTTAGAGAACCTTCTGTGAGGGTTATAACCCCAGTATTAATTATCGAAATATCAAGTATTGGTAGTTCCTATTATTTGTATAATAAATAAAGTTCACAGCAAGAGAGTTTCCGTTCAATACGTATATTAAAATCCAGCAGAACCCGTTGTGGGTGGTATTAAAGCTAAAGGGTTATTTCTGCTAGCAGTAATAGTAAAGTTATCATTTACATCGGAGGTGTCTGTCGTCACTAGCAAGTCGATTAACCGGGTCGAAGGGGTTTGATGTAATGACATCATCATCAGGCCGACACAAAATTACTAAACGAAACAGTTCGGTCTTGTTCAGACAACAAAGGTGAATGAGAGGGGTCGACGTTAAGGTTTATAGCTTTTTCCAGTGAAATTTATAATTTTTGTAACAGTCTCATAATTAAATATGGAATTGACCAAATAACCTAATACAAACCCGTTACAGACCATTCTAAGACCAAATCCGTGGAAAAACCACAGACGTATGTATGTGTGTTTTTTTCCCCCTTCACTATTGCACTATTGTTGTACACCCTGACCCTGCAATAAAGGGTTTGTTCGGACACGTAGTTCGTAACCGTTCGTAACTGGACACGCCCACTTTTGGCTGTTCGGACAACACGAGAACCAGTTCTGGAAGACCTCGAACTAGCAGTTCGTTGTTCGGACGTAATAGTTCGTTACCGTTCCGAACCAGTTCTACCAGTTCTGTCTTTTTTCCAGAACTAATAGTTCTAGACATGCCCAGTAAACAAGCTTGGCCCCGCCCCGTATGCACGTACCTCCCGCCCAACTTTCAAGTTGTCATCAGCCTTCTTAATTCACGTTCTCGCGCTCACATTTTTATCTGATGTCTTTTCAATTTATCTTGTCCTTAAGGTTTCATACAACTGTAAGTAACTCGTGTAGGTACACGATTGCAACCTTACAGTACGACATAAAAACATTCCGATTCTAGAGATGGGTTTCTACACCCCTACTTAAAATAGCCTAAAATTATTATTTTAGGGTTAACAAATCGAAGTGTGTGAGAAAACGTCTTTTTTAGCAGTTGTTGCCTTTTCTCTTAAACGCCTCGAAGGATTTTGATGAAATTCATAGGAGTTATTCTTCTTCTGGGTGCAAATTATATTCAGTTCCCCTCATCCCGTAAGACTGGTAGGTACTTAATTAGCAAAAAAGTTCTTAAATGGCCAATTTGGGGGGGGGGGGGATAATCGGTTTTAGCACTTTTTGGTCTATTCTCCAAAATGGCTCGAGGGATATCAATGAAATTCATAGGAGTTACCGAGGTCAAGTTCAGTTCCTGACAGGGCAACTCTCAACTAATGATAAAGAGGTTTAGTTCAGATTTAAATGTGTTCAGTAGCCATTTTCAAAACACATCAAAGTCAAACCTTGGGCGGAAATACATTGAACATGAAAGTACGCAGTTAAATTCAAAACATTTTATTGAATAACAATTTAGGTATTGCTGCTTAAATGTAGTATCCAAGATACTAAGAGGCCTCATAAACATTAACAGGCGGTTAACAGACCTGATAAAGTATAACAAAAATATTGAGTTAGTTTTTATAAAACAAATTTCAAACATAATAACCACGTTTTGGGAAAAAGACGGAGAGGTTATCAGGTTATCAATTCCGAACTACACGAAATGGCGTTCGGACTGGGAGTTCAGAACTAAGAGTTCTGAACCGGTTCCCATCCCCTCCCTTTGCAGTTCGATTCCGAACTAGATGAATTCCGAACTGGTTCGGAACTACGTGTCCGAACAAACCCAAAGAATTATATTTCCACCTGCTCCTTTCTACGATTACAGAGGTGTGTGTGTTTGTGACGAATTTTGTTGACGCTGACCAGGTCACAATTCTCAACCGATTATCGAGATTTTTTTTTTTTTTTTCCGCGATTCCAATTTTAGTCTAGTTGAACAACTAACCTCGTTAGAAATTTTGAATCATGAGGGAAGTGAGAAAATGGAGGGGTAGAGCTGAAAAAATTCACTTTTCTACGGCGAATTTGCTCGACACTGCCCGGGCTACAATTTCCAACCGATTTTTGTGATTCTTATTTTGCTCGATTCAAATCTCAATATAGTTTGTTTCAAACCTTGGGAATTTTGGATTTGCTTTCGTGATAATGGAGGAGGTAGTTGTATTTCATTCAAGTGGTGCCCAAGCTGCAATTCTCGACCAATTTTCTTGAGTCTTTTTGTTAAAATTTTTTTATATACCTATAGGTATATATTTTTTTTCTAATAACAAAGAATTATAACGTTTTTCGGTAGTTATATGAATATGGCTAACGCATATTCATGCTAAAAGATAAAATATCGGGACATCAATATTGATAGACAATATATCAAAGAGCACTACTACCAATATAAAAATATCAATAGGTATTTGAATGTAAATATCGATATTTCTGATGTATTGATATCCATTTCTAATTGACCCACAGATACTTTATCCACGGATCGGCTAATCTGAGAATAAAAATTGATGGTGGAACGGTGAAAACTCTGACTCGCGGTTGTTATCGAGATACTGTGTTACACGACTCAGGAGTTATTTTCTGTAAGAATTTTTCTAAAATATCTATAGAAAATAAAGCTTCCTGTACACTTTTGCAGGCTGAAAAAAAGTTACACATTTTTTCAAATACCCCCAAGCTAAAATACATATCCATGTCAATTGCCAAAAAGTAGGTACTTAGTGGAATTAGAACGTTGCCTCCAATGATGATCTGTAGCCCATAGTTCACTGTTTCCCTGACATATTAATGTATGCCATATTAATTATACACAATGTCTATGAGGCTGTCCTGGGTGGTCCTGAAGTTGATTGTAACCATGAAAAATCTTGTTTTCGTTACTATCTTACTATTCTACTTATTTGGGTAGTATGATTGATCAAGAGGCGGTCTGAAAAATCCCTGTTTTGAGGAATTTTAATAGAAAAATCCCACCTAAAAAGTCCCTACACCATAGGATAAATCCCGCTATCTGGCAACACTGATTACAAGAACCTTGAACAGTGTTTGATTTCAAGATGGGTGGTTCGAAACACACAGAAAACATATCTGTCATGGATACTACTTTGACATCATGGATGCTTGACACTAATATTATATTCGGCCTCATCTCATAAATAAATGATAAGTTGTAGTACCTGAATTTCAGTACAAATCCACAAATTTTTAAAGCAGAATCGAAAAAACCCGGGAAAAGCTAGTGAGATTACATGATCGGATAGGATAGAGGAGGCAGCCCCACTGCCTCCAGCTCGACGCCATCTTCAGTCTGATTTTTGTGTGCGAATCCGCAAGTATTATGTTCTATCAATCCGGAGTTTTTTTGAATAATTTGTGTAATTTTCCGAGTATTTAGTGGTTTATTTTAGTTTTAAAGATGCCTAAGCGTTCATATGAGCGTTTGAAGAGAGAATTGGAGAGATTGAAGAAAAGAAAGAGTAGATCGCGTCGCAGGTCCCGATCGCATCGCGATCGTAAGTCCCGATCTCGCCTGTCGGAGCGCCGGCACGGGCGCCGCTCAAGTTCATCCTCTACCTCCACATCCAGTGATAGTTCCCGTGGTTCATCCTCACTCTCAGTTTCAAGCTCTGCGTCGAATGACCATGGTAAATGTCTTGCATGAATCAGTACAATAGTTGATAACAGCCAGGGGTTTTTTCTGGAACAAGCGTTTTTCAGCCCCCACGATTTTAGGTTATATAGCAAGCGTCTATACACCCTGTGTCAAAACAAGTCTGCCAGCGACCGATTGACAAGTGGTAACAAGCGATTACCACTGGTTTTTTTCTTCTGTTTGGTTTTATGGTTTACAAGCGTCCATAAGATCGATTCATTGAATGCTCAATGACGTCAGTTTTTCTTTTTTTCACTATTTGGCTGTTGGGTTCATTGTATATTTTCATTACAAGCGTTAATGAAAGTACCTACTTACTTTTACCTAATTATCTGTATGTACCAAAATTGAAGTGTTGAATCAATTCATAACGTACTGAGGTATCGCCTATGCAGTCGATCTTTGGTACATTCAGAATGTTGGATAGCGGTCATTTCATCATCCTTTCACCTCAATTGGATGTCAAGTAGACTAATAGCAATTTTATTTTTGCTCATTTACAGGCCCGACATTAGCTGCTTCCGGAACGATACCTTCATCACCCGCAGCTCCCCTGCTTAGTAGGAAAAAATCGCCAACCATAGCCCCACAGGGACAATTGCCAAGTGCTTTTTTGGAAGCATTGGGAAAAAAGTTGGAAGAACCATGTAATGTGGGTGACCCCATTCACGAGGAGTTAGCAGTTAGGTGGGGGGAAATTTTAGTAAAGGGTCTCAGTGTCCAAGATAGAAAGGACTTAATGTTGGGTGCTGTTTACCCTAATAATGTGTTAGCATTGAAATCACCACAGCTAAATCCAGAGGTGAGAGCAGCTGTGCTTCCTCTCATTCTTGGCCGTGACTCTCGTTTGTCTGAGCGTCAGGCGCAGCTTGGCCTGGCCATAAGTTCCCTTGGGAAAGTGATCTCAGACATGCTGTCAGACGAAAAAGAAGTACAGAAAGTAGCGGAATTGTCCAGAGTGGGGCGGCTGCTCTGTGACCTTCATAATGATTTTAGCTGCACTAGGCGAGCTATTTTGACTAAAAGTTTTGATAAGAAAATTGTGAGATTTTTGGAAAACACTCCAATTCAAGAAATGCTGTTTGGTGTAAATCTTGACCACACAATTAAGGCCTCTAAGGAAATTGGAAAAGAACTAAAGCAATTTAAAATTCCTGCAAAGAAAAATTTAAACTCTCGGGGTCCAGCTCACAGGGGGGCGCGGGCTGGACAAGATTACCGTCAGAGAAAATACCCACTGGCTCAGAAGGCCCCTCCCACTCAGTACAGGAAGTACCAAAGGTACCCTCAAAAGAACCTGAGACTCCAGCGCAGAGCTCCACGAGACAAGTAACAATGGTAAGTAATTATGCAGGCCGATTAAAGAATTTTTTGCAAGAGTGGAAACAGCTCACCAAAGATCCTGTTTTGTTATCTTACATAAAGGGGGTAAAAATTCCATTTTTTACAACCCCTGATTATCACCTTTCTGAGAAAGAACAAGTGTGGTCTAACAAAGAGTTTCAGGAGGTTCAATGTACTCTGGTCAAGCTTTTAAACATGGGAGCAATCAAGAGAGTTCCACCTTCTCAAGAACAGTTTTATTCTAGAATTTTCTTAGTCTCAAAACCAGATGGCTCACATAGACTAATACTCAACTTAAAATCCTTAAATTCTTTTGTCCAGGCTGATCATTTTAAATTGGAAGACTCTCGTACAATGAGTAGGCTGCTGCAACCTAATGATTTTTTAGCCACTGTTGATCTTCGAGATGCGTATTATTTAATTCCTATTGCTAAGTCTGACAGAAAATTCTTATGTTTCAAATTTAACAGTGAAATCTATCAATTTGTAGTGTTACCAATGGGATTGAGCTGTGCTCCCCTAATTTTCACAAAGCTCTTGAAGCCGGTTGTGTCTGCTCTCCGCACCCAGGGTTTTTATTCTGTAGTGTACTTGGATGACTTTGGGCTAATGGGTTGTTCATTTGAGGAATGCGAGAGGAATATCAGGGCCACCATAGAAATGCTCGAGAAATTAGGTTTCTTGATTAATTATAAGAAAATTCAGCTAATCCCAACTCAGAGGATAAAGTTCCTAGGTTTTATTTTCGATACATCAACTATGATGATGTCTCTTCCTGATGACAAAGTGGTGAGGCTTTTGCAGCTCATTCAACATGCGAAAAATAAACCTTCAATGTCAATTCGTTCTTTTGCCAAACTTATTGGATCCCTTGTTGCTTGTTGTCCTGCTGTCAAGTACAGTTGGCTACATAATAAGCTGTTTGAACGCGAGAAATTCTTGGCTCTTGATAGAGCTGGAGACAATTATGATGCAATAATACACCTTCCTTTAACGTTACAGGAGGATTTTGATTGGTGGCTATCTGCCTTACCAAAAGCCAATAGCGATATAAGAATAAAACCCTATGTTCTAGAGATTTTTTCTGATGCTTCAAACACTGGATGGGGAGCTGCTTCAGGGGGAGAAAAAGATTTTGGAATGAGGAAGAAAAACTGGAACACATTAATCTTTTAGAATTGAAGGCTGCCTTTTTTGGGTTAAAGTGTTTTGCTTCTCACTTGGTTGACTGTAATATCCTATGTAGAATTGACAACACTACGGCCTTAGCTTATATCAACAAAATGGGCAGTGTACAGTACCCACAATTGTCTAAAATTGCTAGGATGATATGGAGTTGGTGCGAAGAGCGTAATATTTATATATTTAGTTCATATATACCTTCTTCTTGCAATACTGATGCTGATGAACAATCTAGGATATCCTTGCCAAAAGAAACTGAATGGTCTTTGCAATCATCAGCTTTTGAACAAATAGTTTTGAAATTTGGTTTGCCAGATATTGATTTATTTGCTACTCGTAACAACAAAAAATGTCAAAAATTTATATCTTGGGTCAGGGATCCAGAATGTTTTGCGGTGGATGCATTCACTATCGACTGGGGTTCTTATTTTTTCTATGCATTTCCTCCGTTTTGCTTGGTATTAAGGGTGCTCCAAAAAATTATTGAAGACCAAGCTAGAGGTATACTAGTAGTGCCTGATTGGCCTTCCCAGCCTTGGTATCCACTTTTCAGATCTTTGTTACAGTCAGAACCTCTTATATTCACTCCTAATCCTAATCTTCTCTCTTTTAACAGGGAACCTCATCCAATGTGGCAGAACTGTACCCTGGTTGCAGGCATATTATACAAGAGGCTTTAAAGAAGGGGGGTATACCACTTCCTGCGATGAAGGTGTGTCTAGCATCTATTCAGGACTCAACAATACGTCAATACAATGTGGGGATAAAACAGTGGTGGATTTTCTGCAAGCTGAGAAATTTAGATATTTTTGCTTGTTCTGTTAAAGACGTTTTACTATTTTTTCAAAAGCAGTTTGACAAATGGGCTTCTTATGGTTCTCTCAACTCATACAGGGCTGCATTATCCCATGACAGATTTTAGGATAAAAAGATTTTTTAAGGGCGTATATAGCTTGCGCCCAGGGCGACAAGTGCGTTACTCGGAAACATGGGACCCTGTCTTAGTTCTAAATTATATAAAATCAACTTTACCTGAAAATTCTACCTTGGAATTGTCAGTTTTGACTTATAAATTAGCCATTCTGCTAGCTCTAGCAACGGGTCAGAGAGTCCAAACTCTTGCCAGTATTGAGTGTCGTAATATCAGCATTTATGATAAAGGGGTGTCAATTTTTATTTCCAAACGCCTAAAGACATCAGGAAAAGGAAAGTTGCAGCCAACCTTACATCTCCCTTACTTTAGTGAAGACCCAAGGATTTGCCCAGTCAAAACTCTAGAATTTTATTTGGATGTTACCAAAGACCTAAGAGGTGATACAGATACCTTGTTCATCACATATAAAGCGCCACATCAGGCGGCATCTCCTCAAACTATTAGCAGATGGCTAAAATTAATGTTGACCAGAAGTGGAATTAATACTGTAAAATATTCTGCTCACAGTACCCGTCATGCTGCGACGTCTGCTGCAGCTAGGCAAGGAGTCAATTATGATACCATCCGTCTTGCCGCAGGTTGGTCGGAAAAATCAAAAGTCTTTGCTGTTTTTTATAACCGCCCTTTGGAAATTAGTACATTGCCTTTTGCCTCAGCGGTTTTTAATGAAAAATGATGTGCTTATTAATAAAGCTCGTGTTGCTTTCCTATATCAGGTTTTTTCTCTTTTCTACTCCTAACTACCTATGAATGTTATGGCTTGAAAGCTAAAAGCTTGGTGAATCGTTTTCAACGGTATTGTGTCAGCCTTATTGCAACTAGCTTTAAACAGCTACAACTTATCATTTATTTATGAGATGAGGCCGAATATAATTGTTGATCAAACGAACTTACCTGTAAGTGAAGTTCGATCTTCATTATATTCGGCCTCATCGAAATAAATAATGTCCCTCCCTTGCCCCAAAAATTAATCACAATGTGATGATTGTTAGTTTGATAATTTTTGCTACCCCTATTAGTCGTTGCAATAAGTGGTAGTTAGTCGTTGTGGTAAAGACCTTAGAATTATTCTAGGGTCTTCATCAACTTTGAACAAACTGAAGATGGCGTCGAGCTGGAGGCAGTGGGGCTGCCTCCTCTATCCTATCCGATCATGTAATCTCACTAGCTTTTCCCGGGTTTTTTCGATTCTGCTTTAAAAATTTGTGGATTTGTACTGAAATTCAGGTACTACAACTTATCATTTATTTATTTCGATGAGGCCGAATATAATGAAGATCGAACTTCACTTACAGGTAAGTTCGTTTGATCAACAAAAATACAATCATCCTTATTTTAACAAATTGAATTATTAAGTAATAAAAGGCCATTTGACAAGGAATACAATGGAGTTGGCATCACAGCGTCGTTTTTCTGGTCCACCATGTCAGTAGCGGCTTCTACGACTTGACGACTCAACTACCACTAATAGCCAGGGTTGCCAGATTTGAAGAAGCAAAATACTGCAGATATTAACAGAAAAATACTGTAAATTTTTCCATTCAAAAATACTGTATAATACCGTAGATTTTAATCAAAATCCGTTGAAAACTGTAGATGGTTCTATTCGAAAACACTTTAGCATAGAGTATTATGATATTTGAGTATCAATAAGATGGAGGGCCATTGCTCTGAATTCAACGCTGTTTCTCCGTCAAGGCATACGTGCCACTACTGTCGCGTTAGCTTTGCAACTTACCCGTTCCCGCCACGCTTTTTTCAAATTCAAATGACAAAGCAGTTCATTGTAATTTAAGTTTTGTTTGATATTACTTAAAATAATTGTTAAATTTTAGTATTAATTATGTATGTAGACATAACTGTCTAGATGTTAGTATGTTCATACTTTGGTTCCCATGCCCAAATCTTGGTGTCTCCTATTTCTTTTTGGGACACACAGAACAGCTGATCTACCTTCATCAAACATCCACTAGGTAGAGTGTACTGGCGTCATTTCAACACTAATCCCACAGTGTAAAAAATATTAATGGTGTTAAATAGCGGTGTACATGAACGGTGCACAATTACGATATTTAAATCTTAAATAAGGAATATGTACTAGGTATACAATCCCCATTCATTCACCAAACTCAACATCGCATCTAACATCAGCTGATCAGTGTTCGGCCATTTTGCCCCTGGTCAATTCGAAAGCCAAACGACAGTAGTGGCACGTATGGTTTAACTGCCTGAAACATCACTAATAGCCCTCCATCTTATTAATACTCAAAAGGTGTGTTCCAAGCACCGTCTGAGTTCATGAACTCAGATGGGTTCCACGAGTTCACGAAACTTTTAGGTTCAAGCTTTGAGTATTAATAATACTCAAAGGGTTCAAGAACCCGTCGGTGGGAACACATAGTTCACTTGACACCTCAATGCACAAACCAGCGCTAGCGTCGTCTTTAGTAACGTGAAAACCTCGTCATCGAAATCCTTTAAGCATTTTGAAAATAAGGTCTAAAAGAGGGGGAAAAAACGGCATTTTCAACTATTTTTGTAGGTTATTAGCTTATTGCCACCCTCAGATAATTTTCCCAGTTATGAAGGGTATGGGATGTCATCACTACCCAGAAGAAGAGTAACTGTTTAAAATTTCATCAAAATCCCTCGAGCAAAGGCTTTATTGAGAAAAGGCAAAAAAACAAAGTGCTAAACACGACGATTTTTCAAGTAAGGTTGATAGGGCCATGTGCGTACAAAAAAAACATTAGTTTGACTTTGCCTGGTAATTACCAACTACCCTTAAACAAATGTTTTCTATCTATGTGTAGGCAGCTGATGAAAGAAAACTGACGGTTGTAATAATTATTAGATGAAGCAAATTGAAAAAGAGATGTGAAAAACGATAACACAACAAGCATCAAGTAGGCTAATGACAAAGCATTTAGCGTGAAGGTTTGCGGTGAAATGAATTTTCGGAAGGTTCAGAAAGGTTTCCTTCAGTTCGAGTTCTCAACCCTACCCCCGAGCAGGTCTGAAAAGTTCATGAACCCACTGAACTCAGTTTCATGAACCCGACGCGGTGGGAACACCTGAACTCAAAACGCATGGAACACGATTCACGTGCGCATAAGGTTCGGCGCCAAACCAGTTCCGAAAAGTTCATGAACTCGCGGTGCTTGGAACACACTTAAAGATTATGATGCTAAGCCAGAGGGATTAGCACAGAAGACGATGGCCCCCATCATTGAAATACTAACCTTACGTGTATTTTTATACACTTAGGGGGTGGGGAGGGAAGGAACCAGAAGAACAAATAATACGTTACGAAAATAACATTGAAAAATTATTTTTGTAATAGTTGGTTTTCTAGGGCTGAGCGGTCGGGTGAAAACCTACTACTACGCTTGCCCAACGCTTAAACTAGGTAGGTTAAGGTACTTACCAGAACGGGGACTGGATCTACAAAGTCGCAGCAAGCCGGACGTAGGGGTTGTTGACTAGGCGTCCCAAGGGATCGCCGAAAAATAGCCCTACTGTCTGATAAATTATCCAGACGCTGCTGGATGACTCTAAGGTTCTTAAAGGTAAGTGAAACTTCGAAAAATTTGGAAGAAGAAGCAGTAGGATTCGGAGCGCTTTGGCTTCCGTCCAAAATGAAATAAAAGGTGAGTAATTAGACTTTAGACAAATAGTTAATGGAGTTAAGCTCCTGAAATATTATTATTAAATTTGATTTGCTTTTCGTATATCACCAGGAAGAGGTCCAGATCAAGAAGAAGGCCATTTGCAGAAACACAATAATGGTCTAATTTATAAAAATATCAGAAGAGTCAACATGGAATAAAAACAGTACAAGAAATGAATAAATCTTACAACTACTTAAAGGAATTTAAAATGAAATGAGAATCTTGACGGGGATAAGATACCCGAATAAAAAATGCGAGATGGCGGAGGGCCGAAACAATTTAGGGAAAGTGGCGTCTTCAACTAGGACGCGAACGCTTAGCAAGATGGCGACCGGGGTGAAGCCCCAACAAGAAATGAATGCGTGGTTTTACCACTTTTGAAACAAAGTATATACATGAAGAACAAAAATTGAGGGAACCACAATGAAACTGTACAATATTATGATTAGAATTTACCGGGGTAGTATGGTACAAGAAGGGTCCGATTTCAGAGTCCTTGGGAGATGTTCCGGGTCTACGCGAGGTTCCACTTTGGCTGGGAGGGCGTACCGGTGCACCAGATGTATCCAAGAAGGGTTCCACAACGTGTCGGGGGTTTCGGGCTTACGATTCAACTGAGACTGACTACTGACTTCACTATTCACACAAACTATCTCTTCACTTCTACTGATTGACTTCACTATTCACACAGACTATTTCTTCCTTCAACTATCTCTATCCGACCTCGTGCCGGTACACCTTCGGTCACGATCCGGGTCACAAACAAAACGTATCAGGTCACTGGAAAGGGGGTTCCTGCTTCAGGAGAGGTGCTGCGAGTGGCTCGATTATGACGCGACTGACGGCCGTTGCGGCGGCCAGCCGCTTCCTTCCCCTTTTCTCCCACCATGCTCCCCTACTCCTTCTCCGGCTGCGCGTCGCCTCCTGCGCTCCTTCCCCTCTTACCGGTCCCACCAGCTGATCTGCTGCATGGATCGGCGCGACATGGATTGCTAGCATGGATCGGTCCCTTCTCCACCGGTGCCTGAGGTGCTCCATCACATTTTCGCACAAAATACTTGCTTCACTTTAGTACGAGGACAGAAGGAACAACTATACCGAGACAGCAGAACACATTAGGTGTGTTCCAACCACCTCGAGTTCATGAACTTTTCGGAACTGGTTCGGTGCCGAACCGTATGCGCATGTGAACCGTGTTCCAACCGTTTTCAGTTCAGGAACTCAACACTCGCTACGGTGTTCCCACCGCATCGGGTTCATGAACTGAGTTCAGTGAGTTCATGAACTTTTCAGACCTGTTCGGGGAAAGGGTTGAGAACTCGAACTGAAGGAAACCTTTCGTAACCTTCCAAAAATCTCATTTCACTGCGAACCTTCACACTAAATGCCTTGTCATTAGCCTGCTTGATGCTTGTTGTATTATCGTTTTTCACATCTCTTTTTCAATTTGCTCCATCGAACAATTATTACCACCGTCAGTTTTCTTTTATCATCTGTCTACACATAGATAGAAAACATTTGTTTAAGGGTACCTAGTTATTAATTGGCAGGCAAAGTCAAACTACTTAATGTTTTTCTTGGCGCACTTGGCTCACCCTACCTTACTTGAAAAAACGTCGTTTAGCACTTTTTTTTGTTGCCTTTTCTCAATAATGGCTCGAGGGATTTTGATGAAAATCTCATCAGTTACTCTTCTTCTGGATAGGAATGATATCCCATACCCTTCATACCTAGGAAAATAGTCTGAGGGGGCAATTAGCAAATAAACTTCAAAAAAGTTGAAAATGCCGATTGTTTTTTTTTTCACCTTTTTGGCCTTTTCTTCAAAATGCTCAAAGGATTTCGATGACGAGGTGTTCACGTTACTAAAGACGACGGTAGCGCTAGTTAGTGCATTGACTGTCATGTGAACTACAGTGTTCCCACCGACGGGTTCTTGAACCTAAAAGTTTCATGAACTCATGGAACCCGTCTGAGTTCATGAACTCACGAGTTCATGAACTCAGAGGGGTGGTTGGAACCTTTGAGTATTAATAAGATGGAGGGCTATTAGTGATGTTTCAGGCAGTCAAACCATACGTGCCACTACTGTCGTTTGGCTTTTGAATTGACCAGGGGCAAAATGGCCGAACACTGATCAGCTGATGTAAGATGCGATGTTGAGTTTGGTGAATGAATAGGGATTGTATACCTAGGACATAATATTTCTTATCTAAGATTTATAACCTAATTGTGAACCGTACATGTACACCGCTATTTAACACCATTAATATTTCATATTTTTTACACTGTGGGAATGAGTGTTGAAATGACGCCAGTACACTCTAGTGGATGTTTGATGAAGGTAGATCAGCTGTTCTGTGTGTATAAAAAAAAAAAAGGAGGCACCAAGATTTGGGCATGGGAACCAAAGTATGGACATACTAACATCTAGACAGTTATGTCTACATACATAATTAATACTAAAATGTAACAGTAAAAAGTAATATCAAACAAAACTTGAATTACAATGAACTGCTTTGTCATTTGAATTTGAAAAAAGCGTGGCGGGAACGGGTCAATTGCAAAGCCAACGCGACAGTAGTGGCACCTATGCCTTGACGAGGGAACAGCGTTGAATTCAGAGCAATGGCCCTCCATCTTATTAATACTCAAAGGTTGGAACCTTTGAGTATTAATAAGATGGAGGGCCATTGCTCTGAATTCAACGCTGTTTCCGCGTCAAGGCATACGTGCCACTACAGTCGCGTTGGCTTTGCAATTGACTGACCCGCGCTCGCGACGCTTTTTTCAAATTCAAATGACAATTCAGTTTATTGTAATTTGTTTTGTTTGATATTACTTATTATTGTTACATTTTAGTATTAATCATGTATGTAGACATAACTGTCTAGATATTATGTACATACTTTGGTTCCCATGCAAAAATCTTGGTGCCTCCTATTTTTTTTTTTTTTTTTTGGGACACAGAACAGCTGATCTACCTTCATCAAACATCCACTAGAGTGTACTGGCGTCATTTCAACACTCATTCCCACAGTGTGAAAAATATGAAATATTAATGGTGTTAAATAGTGGTGTACATGTACGGTGCACAATTAGGATGTAAATCTTAAATGAGAAATATGTCCTAGGTATACAATCCCCATTCATTCACCAAACTCAACATCACATCTTACATCAGCTGATCAGTGTTCTGCCATTTTGCCCCTAGTCAATTCAAAAGCCAAACGACAGTAGTGGCACGTATGGTTTGACTGCCTGAAACATCACTAATAGCCCTCCATCTTATTAATACTCAAAGGTTGGAACCCACCTATTGTCAAGACTAACCAATAACTTTGGAAATGAAAGTCAAAATAGAACTTCACCTCCAAAACAGCTAATGGGTCATGTTAATAAAACCTAAGCATTCGCTTAGATCATTTGTTAGCTGCTAAAGTAAAAGGTGTCAAGCAAAAAGGTTCAGGCTCTAGCATAGTAGATAGAGCTGCCAGAGTAAATAATTTGAGAGAAGTTTTACAATATGAATTATGTTCATGAAATTTATTCTCATAGGTGTTCAGAACGCATTTTCGAGCGGTTCTTCTCCTCATTCCCGTTCGGACAAAACGTTTACAAAACGGGGTTCCAGAATCTTAGAGAAGACGAAGAGGAAGAAAACGACCACCTGTTTTGTTTATCTGTCATCTGTTCGTGCCTTTGACTTTTAAGTGTTTGCTATTGAGGTAACCACCTACCATTTGTCTAGGGCTCAAATGATTTGTAGTTTATATTATTACGTTGATTATAAGTATCAGTATTTTGTACAATGATTATCGAACTTATATTGTTGGTTACTGGTACGGCTTTGTTCGTTTACTGGAGGCTGGTGGAACGAAATAATTATTGGGCGGTGAGGAGCATAACACACCGACCGCCGGTTTTGTTTTATGGAAACATCAAAGAGCGGTTGACATTTAAAACAGCATTCCATGTATTCTACCGAAAGTTCTACGAAGAATTTAAGGGGCATAAGTATGTTGGTAAGTTTCCACAAATATTTCAACTCACTCCACACTCATTTCAACACTGAATTTGGGTAATAGGTATGCACCTACCTACGGTGTTCTTCACTTAGAAAATGTAAAAAATATACCTAATTGCCAAGTTAAGAATCGAGTCTATTTAGTAGGTACTGGGTATTTAGGGTAGACAATTATAAATGTTCGTTTGCCAATTTTTAGTAACCTATGTAAGTAACTGTAGTGGATTTATATAGGTTTGACTTGACGTTGGTAGACCAAGTCGGACATTTATATCCCGGTTATGCGGGTTGGTTTCTAGGCCGCCCCCGCGAGGAATGCGGGCGGAGCCGCCAAGGTCAACTGATTTCGCGGGCCGGAAGGGTGGATAGTCCGTGTCGCAGCCGCGCGGAGCGCTAGGCTCGTGTACCAAGTGCTGGGTTCGATCAGTTTCGTACTGAGCCGTTTTGTAATATTCCGGCCTTAGATTTACATCTGAAAGGGGAATATACTGAGCTTGGTTGAGGTACTGAAAAGTATCCTCTGCTTTTTGTGCATTTGGAGTGTATTTGACACTCGGATCGACCGTGTAAGCCTGCGTCGGATATCGTGGGTAATCGGACAGCTTGGTCGAATCGAAAAGATCGGCTTCAGAGCGAGTCTGAAAGGTTTGCTCGATCTTTTGTGTAGGTGAGTCTTGTTCGACAGTTTCTCGAACGAATACGTCGGGCGAGCAGGCGATCCGGACGTGCGGGTCGCGCCTTGCGCTGATGGTTGGTTCAGCGGACTCACCGTGTGGCCGGTAGGGCGCACTACGTTGGTCACTCGGCCCGGTCTTGCCGCCTTCCTCCTTCCCCCGCAAGGGGAAGTAAGAAGGCTGACGTTCCATCGAAATTGATCGAGTTTTTGGCTCGTTTCGATGCCTCTACGTGTGAAAAATAGAGGGTTTTGGAAGTGGACTCGCTTGCCGGAGCGTCTTTCCAATGCTCAGACGGCAGGGTCCTACCTCGCAGTCTTGAAAAAGACTTCCGTAGACGGTAAATTAGAGCGTAGGAGCTGAGTAATTTACCGGCGCGCCCCGGCGGTCGACTACGAGCTGAAGGCTATGTAGTCCGGGTGACACGGCTCGGAACGTCCCTCGGGCGTACTGTCTAAAGAGAATATCGATAGAAGTACCGGGTGGCGTCCTACCAGGAGATCTACGTTGGGCAATGAGCAGGATGAATAATCACTGGACTCGTAGATGCCAATGCGAAATCTGTGAGGAGAGAAGGTCTGGCTTGTAGAAAGCAGTAGGAAGCCGTTCTTGAGATGAACTCGCAATGCAGAAGGTTCGTCAGCGTAGAGCGTGTAGAATTCTTCGTACTTCGGAGGTGTCGTCGTCGAGAGCGGAGAGTGGAATGAAATGCCAGGCTCTGAACGAGGTATTTATAACAAAAAGTGGTGTCCACTTTATGGTTAGTATGTAAATTAGTTTCGTCAACTAATTTGGTACGATCAAACTAGCTTAGGATTGGCTCGCTCAATTTCGTAAATTCGACTGTGCAATCTCATTGGTTCGCACAGTGTTTTCCCAGTATCTGGGCATACGATAGCTGAGTTGGTTTTTCGAGGTGGTTTCTCTGCGTCCGTTGCTTTGACGGGGTCCCCGGGGGTGGCTGAACGACCTTGAGTTTTCCTAAGGCGACTTGTTTCGAACTTTTCGTCGCATCTATCTCGCCCAGTAAATGTTTGGGGAGGTCGCCTTGCGTGTTCTCGTTCAAGGCAACCTGTCTCGAGATGTTTGTCGCATCTCTCTCGCCCAGTAAATGTTTGGGGAGGTCGCCTTGTGTGTTCTCGTTCAAGGCGACCTGTCTCGAGATGTTTGTCGCATCTCTCTCGCCCAGTAAATGTTTGGGGAGGTCGCCTTGCGTGTTAATCTTTAATATTTCACTTTTGGGAGAGAATTTAGTATTTTCTCTCCGGTGAAATATTTTGTTTGACGGAGTTGTACTTCGACGTCTTGTAAATATTTTTGTGGTGTGCCTACCTCTTTTTGGTAGCCCTGAAAAGGGCTGTTGAAAAGAGGTGGTGGATTTCACCACAGGGGCCCCCCCAAGACGTCGTGTTATCAACGACGACGCCGATGGGGGAGAACTGGGAGGTCTACCCGGAATTCTCCGTAGGAGAACCTCGCCAGTTGGGGCGGAGGCGGAGGTGCAGGCCTCGCGTCCCGTCCCTGTGGTGCGCCCCGGCCTCGCCGGTTTCGACGAGCGTCGCGGGGCGGCCTTGGCCGGCCCGAGCTCTGCCGACGGGAACCAAACCCGCGAGGGTTTGGCCCGCGGCCGCGGCTGGGCTGTTGCGGAGGAGCCCGGGAGGTGCTGGGCTCTGACCACCCCGCGGTGCTCATCTCTTCCCAGCGAGGAACCGGAACGTCGCCCGAGGAGATCCACTGCCTGGGGGGTGCTGGTAGCTGGTGAGCGGGCGGAGGCGTAGGCAGTGGCTGGGTGGGTGGAGCTGGTGGCTGGTAGGGCTGGGGCCTCGTCCAGACCACCTCCGTGGGAGCTTGTGTAGCAGTCCCCGTCTCTCGTTTCGGCGAAGGTGGTAGTGGGCCGATCGGAGCTGGGAGAGCTTCCTCGGCAAGGAGGAACTCCTCGACTTCGTCGGTGATCATCGTGTTTGGAGTAGAAGCTGCCATGGTTGAGATCGTTATGGTCTCTGGCTGTGGGGCTTTCCATATTTATACTTCCCACTGCTCCTACCCGAGAAAAATGGGCGTGGCTTGTTACGAGCGCAGTTACCCACTTTCCGTCAAATTTGGTAGATGGAACGCGCCCTCTGGCGGATTTTCGGGGAGTTTTCTCCTTACTTCCTGTCTGATTTTGTAACAGAGATTGTCCCTGCGATACAGCTTCTTCCGAGTGTAGAGTATAAGCTGGCTTGATTTGCTGTTTGGGAACTTTTTTAGTATGTTCGCCAATTTGCACTGTAACCGAAAACTTATCTCTTTTAACTACTTTGAACGGTCCCGTGTAAGGACATTGGAGAGAGGTGAGCTGTGTGGGCACTCTGATATAGACATGAGTACATGTATCCAAGTTTTTGGGCATGTTTACGGCATATTTTGTGTTATTATGTTTAATATGCGTAGGTCGGAAGAAAAGAGGTTCCGAAAGGTTCGTAGAAGTTACGAAAATGTCTCCTGGGAGTGGTACGTCAATCCCGTAAACTTTTTGGAAAGGCGTAGTTTCAGTCGCCGGGTCTACTGCCGTACGCATGGCGAGTAGAACTTTGGGAAGTGCATCGAGCCAATTTTCGTTCTGAGCTTTGAGAGCTTCTTTCAAAGATCTGTTTCTGCGTTCTACCATACCGTTTGTTGATGGTTTGTATGGTAACGTGTGAGTATGTTTTACTCCGAGACGTTCCATAATGGAATTGAACAGATCTGATTCAAATTGGGTGCCCTGATCACTTGTGATGTATTTAGGTACGCCCTTTGAAGCTACCCAAATATTGATAAATGCATTTGTGATTGTGGTTGTTTCGATGTTGTTGAGAGGGACTGCCTCTAGCCAACCCGTTGCTCTATCAACCATCATCAAAATGTAACGTTTCCCTCCTTTTGCTAAAGGTAAAGGTCCGGTAATATCCACGTGTACGTGTGAAAATTTGTTTGCCGTTTCAAATTCGGAGTAAGGGAGCTTCACGGAGCGCGTGATTTTTGCTCGTTGGCAAGTTTCGCATGCTCGGACCCAGTTTGAGACATCTGCACGTAGTCCGTGCCAAAAATATCGTTGTTTAACTTTATACACTGTAGAGTGTATACCTGGGTGTCCCAAATTGTGAATTTGGCTTATTATTTCTTCCCTTATTCCGTTTGGAATATAAGGTCTAGGGTGTCCTAGGTCTAGGTTACACCAAATTTCTCCTTGAGAGAATTCAACTCGTGTGAGTTTCAATTTGTCCTCCGCGGTAGGGGGAGAGCGAATTTGTGAATTTGAAATGTGCAGTAGAAGATTGCATTCTATTGCAGCCGTAATTTTCGAAATTTCAGCTATGGGTGGACCCTCGTCCGTCTGTGTTGAAATCGATTTCGTTTGAATTTCGACCGGATCGAAGGGTCTGGAGAGTGCGTCGGCGACGACGTTGCTCTCTCCTGAAATATGACGAATGTCACTCGTCATTTGAGAGATGTATGTTAGCCATCTTAATCTCATTTTAGAAAAATGAGCATTCTTTTTAAGCATCGTGCCTAGCAGAGGTTTGTGATCCGAACAAATATGGAAGGATCTGCCGTCCAAGTCGTTGTGCCAGTGAATGCACGCTTGGTAAACGGCGAACATTTCCTTGTCGAAAGATGCTTTGTTCTTCCATTGTTCTGGAATCTCTTTGCTGAAAAATCCCAATGGTTGGTACGATTTCGAGCCATGTTTGTCTGTAATTTCTTGTTCTAGTGCCGCTCCGATGTGTGTGTCGGACGCGTCACAGACCAATCTCCACTCCGCCGTAGGGTGTGGGTGAGCAATGTTATGCAATGTTGCTTTGATCATTGCTTGCTTTAAGCTGTTGAAAGCTTTTTCTCTCTCTGATGTCCATTCGATAGGTGTTCTGTCATTCTTTTTGTTTGACTGAATGGAGTCATACAGAGGTTGTGCCGTGTGAGCGAATTTGCTTGAGCATGCTCGGTAGAAACCACACATACCTAGGAATCTGCGTAGACTTCGTACGTCCACTGGCCTAGGAAATTGTTCTATGGCTTCTATTTTGTCTCGTTTAGGAATTATTCCTTCCTTCGAGATAGTGAAACCTAGGAAATCGACGGTAGGTTTCGAAAAAACGCATTTATCAAAACCTACTCGAAGTCCGTGTTCCCCTAGTTTGTCAAAAATTTGTTGTAGGTGGTTCATGTGTTCGTTATAATTCTTCGAAGCCACCAGGATGTCATCTAGATAGACAAATGCGAAATCAAATTTTCGCATGATGCTGTCCATGTATCTTTGCCATGTTTGAGCCGCTCCGGCCAAACCCATGCTCATTTTCTTAAACTCATAAAGACCGAAAGGTGTAATAATCGCAGTTTTATGAGCGTCATCTGGGTGCATCGGGATATGATAATACGCTGATTTTAAATCTATTGTTGAATAGATTTGCGTATCATGTAAATTCGCTTGGAACGAGCGAATGTGAGGAGGAGGGTAGGCGTCTTTCTTCGTTTTCGCGTTGAGGAAACGGTAATCGCCGGTGATTCTCCATGACCCGTCTTTTTTTGGCACACAGTGTAACGGAGATGCCCATTCGGAATCCGATGGTGCAATTATGCCTTCTGAAAGCATTTCGTCAAAAGTCTTTTTGACTTGAGCCCGTTTTTCACCTGCCATGGGTCTCGCTCGGAAGTGTACTGGAGTTCCTTCCGTGGTTATACGGTGGTAAACCCCGTTGTTCTTCCATTTACCATGAATTTTGCTCATTTTATCATTGTATTTGTTAATGATAGAGCGAATGTTTTCGTCCTCCGTGATTTGCACGTCCTCTGGTTGAGGTGTATTGTCACGGTGAGGGATAGTAGCTGCAATTTGTTCGTCAGTGAACTTTTTGTTCATGACTGCAGCTATTTTTTGATCGGCATAGCACTTCATTTTATCTTTATAAATGTACTTGTGTTTGACCCGTATTCCGATATCCCAAGATTCGAGGAATGGGATACCTAGGATCGCTAGATCAACTTTCGTGATCATAAACTCGGTGGTCATGTCCCCGAGGCCGATGTTAATTGTTGTGTCAGCTCGCCCTAGTGTATCGATAGGGGCTCCGTTAGCTGCTGTGAGCTTAACGTTGGACTTGAGAATTTTCAAGCCCAATTTTTTTGTGACATTGTGGGGCAGAATGTTCACTTCTGCTCCCGTGTCAATGAGAAATTCAGTGCCATTTAGTTTGCACTTGAAAAAAAGCCTTTTATACTCAGTAGACTGCCGGCGTATAGGCTCAGATACGCTGGCAGTTATTCGTTTTCCGAACCCTCTGTGTCGGAGGTTGGAATGGTACTTTCTTGTACCGACTGCTGAGTATTTTCGGTAGAAACCCGGGTTTTAGGCTGGCTTATAGTCGCAGCCTTTTTGCTAGTTTTGGAAGCAGTGTTTGTCTTCCAAGTGCAGTGTTCTGGGTCTGCACATTTGCGAGTTTCGTTACCGAAACGTACGTGGTTTCGACAGACGTAGGCCATCGGTTTGTGAGGTTTACTCTCCACTGGTTGGGGTTTGAACTCAGCTTGTTTCGAGAGGGCCTTTTTGAAACCAGTATTTATGGGTTTCGGAGTAGATTCAACTCCTCGTATGTTCAGAGAAGTATTTTCTGCTCTGTACGCGTGTAGCGTATCAGCTAGGTCGAGCCGGGAGGTCGTGGTAGGCTGAGCTGCGACCATACCTCGTGCTTCGATGGGAAGAGTCTCAATCCACTTTTGAGTGATTAGAGCTTCCGAAAAGTACCCAACAGCTTTCGAGTACATCTCGTGGTACTTGGTGCTGGGTTTTTTGGCGAGAGATGCGGGGTCCTCGAGTGCGAGGAGCCTGTCTTGTAAAGACAACCCATATTCTCGTAGGAGGCGCTGTTTGGCCTCTTCGTAGGGTGCGTGAGGTGCCGTGAGGTAAGCTGAGTCGATAGCTTCCCTCATTTCCTCTGGTACCCACTTGTATATAGCTGAGAAGCATTCGTTTTGTGTTTTCATGTGTTTTCTCACGCAGTATTGGTCGAACTCGGCGAGTGCACGATCAATATTCTTCTTTTGGAAGACTGGTTTTTGATAATCTCCCATCTCCTCTAAAAGTGCTTGAAAGCCACTGTTTGTAGAGGGATGTTGCGTGAGATGTGGGGCGTAGAGGCCCGGCGGGGGTCGCACGCCCGCAGTGGTTCCCTGAAATCCACTAGCTTCATAAGAGGGAACGAAATGCTCCGTGTTGAGCCTGTTCAAAGGCGGGGTCACCATTTGTAGTGGATTTATATAGGTTTGACTTGACGTTGGTAGACCAAGTCGGACATTTATATCCCGGTTATGCGGGTTGGTTTCTAGGCCGCCCCCGCGAGGAATGCGGGCGGAGCCGCCAAGGTCAACTGATTTCGCGGGCCGGAAGGGTGGATAGTCCGTGTCGCAGCCGCGCGGAGCGCTAGGCTCGTGTACCAAGTGCTGGGTTCGATCAGTTTCGTACTGAGCCGTTTTGTAATATTCCGGCCTTAGATTTACATCTGAAAGGGGAATATACTGAGCTTGGTTGAGGTACTGAAAAGTATCCTCTGCTTTTTGTGCATTTGGAGTGTATTTGACACTCGGATCGACCGTGTAAGCCTGCGTCGGATATCGTGGGTAATCGGACAGCTTGGTCGAATCGAAAAGATCGGCTTCAGAGCGAGTCTGAAAGGTTTGCTCGATCTTTTGTGTAGGTGAGTCTTGTTCGACAGTTTCTCGAACGAATACGTCGGGCGAGCAGGCGATCCGGACGTGCGGGTCGCGCCTTGCGCTGATGGTTGGTTCAGCGGACTCACCGTGTGGCCGGTAGGGCGCACTACGTTGGTCACTCGGCCCGGTCTTGCCGCCTTCCTCCTTCCCCCGCAAGGGGAAGTAAGAAGGCTGACGTTCCATCGAAATTGATCGAGTTTTTGGCTCGTTTCGATGCCTCTACGTGTGAAAAATAGAGGGTTTTGGAAGTGGACTCGCTTGCCGGAGCGTCTTTCCAATGCTCAGACGGCAGGGTCCTACCTCGCAGTCTTGAAAAAGACTTCCGTAGACGGTAAATTAGAGCGTAGGAGCTGAGTAATTTACCGGCGCGCCCCGGCGGTCGACTACGAGCTGAAGGCTATGTAGTCCGGGTGACACGGCTCGGAACGTCCCTCGGGCGTACTGTCTAAAGAGAATATCGATAGAAGTACCGGGTGGCGTCCTACCAGGAGATCTACGTTGGGCAATGAGCAGGATGAATAATCACTGGACTCGTAGATGCCAATGCGAAATCTGTGAGGAGAGAAGGTCTGGCTTGTAGAAAGCAGTAGGAAGCCGTTCTTGAGATGAACTCGCAATGCAGAAGGTTCGTCAGCGTAGAGCGTGTAGAATTCTTCGTACTTCGGAGGTGTCGTCGTCGAGAGCGGAGAGTGGAATGAAATGCCAGGCTCTGAACGAGGTATTTATAACAAAAAGTGGTGTCCACTTTATGGTTAGTATGTAAATTAGTTTCGTCAACTAATTTGGTACGATCAAACTAGCTTAGGATTGGCTCGCTCAATTTCGTAAATTCGACTGTGCAATCTCATTGGTTCGCACAGTGTTTTCCCAGTATCTGGGCATACGATAGCTGAGTTGGTTTTTCGAGGTGGTTTCTCTGCGTCCGTTGCTTTGACGGGGTCCCCGGGGGTGGCTGAACGACCTTGAGTTTTCCTAAGGCGACTTGTTTCGAACTTTTCGTCGCATCTATCTCGCCCAGTAAATGTTTGGGGAGGTCGCCTTGCGTGTTCTCGTTCAAGGCAACCTGTCTCGAGATGTTTGTCGCATCTCTCTCGCCCAGTAAATGTTTGGGGAGGTCGCCTTGTGTGTTCTCGTTCAAGGCGACCTGTCTCGAGATGTTTGTCGCATCTCTCTCGCCCAGTAAATGTTTGGGGAGGTCGCCTTGCGTGTTAATCTTTAATATTTCACTTTTGGGAGAGAATTTAGTATTTTCTCTCCGGTGAAATATTTTGTTTGACGGAGTTGTACTTCGACGTCTTGTAAATATTTTTGTGGTGTGCCTACCTCTTTTTGGTAGCCCTGAAAAGGGCTGTTGAAAAGAGGTGGTGGATTTCACCACAGTAACTACATTTATAAAATTCTTGAAGACCTTTTCAGAGGTCGGCTGAGCGCGATCGAAATCGAAAACCATTTATAATATGCTAGGCTTTGACTTTGATAAAATGTTATCAAATGTATCAACCATCAGCAAAACCGTGGTGATAGGAGGTTTGCCAAGTTTCCGTGTATCTCGGTGGAGATTTAGAGAGCATGACACCACCTGTATCTTGACCTGCTGTCTTCAGTCTCGGGAATCTTGCATTTACAAGGTTTGTACCTACCTGTCTTTTTATTTTGCTTACTTATCAAAAGGTCGATGTTAAGTATTGAAAATTAGAATCTGTCTAAAAAAATGGGGAGGTTTGAACTTTGAAGAGGATGTGCGTTCGAACTCAAGTTTCATACAGTTTAAGTATGTTTATATAGGGATTTAGGTGTGTTTGTATATGTGTTGAATCTTTGGGCTCAGGCGTTACCCATGAGTCTAACCCCTCCCCCACTACCACATCTAATCCATGGGTCTAATCCCTACCCCACTAGTGACGTCGCATCTTGAGCTTCTTCCTCCACAGATCAGCTCAAAAGTTGACCATCAAGGTGGGTTCGCAACCATCCAGAATTGCGGCAATGCGTCTGCGGTTGGAAGTAGTGGAGGGGAGTGCGGAATTGCGGCAGGCCGTTCACAACTATCCATTTGTGTTATCATTGCGTTATCATTGTTTGTGTCTTCTATTAAGCGGCCCATTCACCTTCCTGCTGCAGGAGGTGGAAGTGTAACGAAGTCCCCTCTTCGCTCTCCTGCCTCAGAGTGCGTTCTCCATACACGATCCGTCATTCCCAGCTCAAACCGAAGGTTTCCACGGTATTATGAGGTAGGAAATCTATTTTCCTCTGTTGGCTGGTGATTAGAACATGGAAGGTCTTCCGGCAGCTCCACACACGGTCGGACCTAGCAGGTTGATAGAGTGGGGGACCCCGGACCGCAGGATGGTCCGATGGGAAACCCATCCGACCAGCTCTGCAGGACACCTGTAGCAGGAAGGCCTCCAAACACGTCTTGCACGCCTCCCGTGCATGAAGAGAGGGAAGTTGTTGGTTCCCCTCACTTCCTGCAGCAGGATCGTGAATGGGCCGCTTTACCATTGCACTCCCCAAACAGACCTGTTGCCTCCCAAATTTTCTCCTACGTGTCACACATTTCACAACATCAAAGCTCCGTAAACGACATTGATTAATATAAACTCATAAATCATGAGAGCATACTCAAGAGATTGTTAGGTATGTACCTACATTAACTGTAAAGGCGACGTCGTTTTGAAATGAGACTGTTGGGTAATTATTCGGTCCTTTCATCAACCTCTTATCCGAAGATAACATTATAGGTATTTCTACCTGAACAAATGTGTAGGTTGGCGCATTTCATATCGTTTAAATGCATTGCTGCACCATAAGAAGTACTTATTTAACGTAGGTAATCTGTCCATTTGGTAAGAAAAAGTAGGTGTTTTGCAAAAGTGATATCTTTCCTCGAATACCTACTTATTCAAAAAGCAGAAAATTGTTAATCTATAATAAAAAATGTCTCAAAACACAAATGGAATAGGATCATTAGAAAGGTAGGTTGTCTGTGAGATCGCAAAATCGGTATCTACACCTAGGTATTTTTAACCCAACTCGGCCTCATCTGCATAAAACCGTGTTTGTTTTGAGTATTTTATTGATTGATTATTGTTCTTCTTATACAAGCGCTACAGAAATATATTTTCTATAAATGAAATCCAAATTCGAGGATTGTATTACACAGAGAAGTGATTACATGAAATGGACAAGCAAACGTTACTATTTCCTCATCTTCCCTCCTGAGGAACTGCTCGCAACAAACTACTTTGCTCCAAGCTGCGGTGTTGGGCAGGGTTTTTTTTTTTTTTTTTTTTTTTTTTTTTTTTGCGTTATTGTTTAATAAATATTGTTGTGAAATTGAAGAAAAAAACTACTTACTTAGTTCATTCCTCTCTCAACTTGCCATAAACTAAATACCAATTAGCAATACAATTTACCAATGTAATTTTGAGTTTTGCAATATTATCAATCAGCCTACTTTGAACAATGTTTGATTTAATAAAAATAATTTATTTAAAAAAAAAAAAAAAAAAATCAAGGAATTAATTTTTTTCCACTTTTTGCGAGTCAAGGTTGCTGGCCTGACGGTGAAGAAGTGAAAGGTGAACAACTTTTATCTTTATTTCAGGGATATATGAGGGAAGAATTCCAGTGCTTTTGGTGCGTGATCCTGATCTCATTAGGAACATCCTGTCTAAGGATTTCGAACACTTCGTTGATAGGTCAACCTCACGATTCAAACACTCCCTGCACACCAAGTACATGCTGGTAAGAAATCAGTACTTACAACGAACAACAAAGTTTTTAATTATATAAATGTTATTTTGTTTCTCACATGTTGCTGGCTAAGCGGCTGACAGATGAGGAAGATTTGGACATCTCAATAATTAGGATTTATAAGTGTGGACTCATCTCAATAATTGTGGTGAAAACCACCCCCTCTTGTCAACAGCCCTTTTCAGGGCTACCAAAAAGAGGTAGACACGACACACAAATATTTATAAGACGTCGAGTTATAACTCCGTCAAACAAAATATTTCACCAGAGAGAAAATACGAAATTCTCTCTCAAAAGTGAAATATTAACTAATAACATACAAGGCGACCTCCCTAAACACTTACTGGGCGAGAGAGACGCGACAAGTATCTCGAACCAAGTCACCTTGAATGAGAAAACTCAAACAGAGAAGCAAACGTCCTCTAAAACTAACAAGGACAGTTCTAGCAAGCCTACTCGCCAATCAGAAACAATGATTACACGAGAGACAATAGGCGAACCAACCAGGAGGCGGCAAGCAACCACCTCTGGTCCAGCAGCCACCCCGGGGATCCCGTCTGAACAACGGACGCAGGGAAACCACCCGAGGACCCCGTCTAAACGACGGACGCAGGGAAGACACCTCAAGGTCTTTCTCTCCGCAACGGACGCGCGTAAGCCACCTCTGGGGACCCCGTCGCAGCGACGGACGGGGGGAAGCCACCCCGGAGGACCAACTCAGCTATCATACTCGCAGATTCTGAGAAAACAATGTGCGAGCCAATGAGATTACACAGTTGAATTAATGAAATTAAGCGGACCAATCAGGAGGCGGCAGGAGGCGGCCACCTCCCTATAATTACCCCGCTCGGAGCCCTCCGAAATTCATTCCACTCACCGCTCTCGACGACTACACTCTGAAGTACGAAGATTCTACACGCTCTACGCTGACGATCCTTCTGCTCCCGAGTTCATCTCAGAACGGCTTCCTACTGCTTTCTACAAGGCATACCTCCTCTCCACACAGATCTCGCATTGGCATCTACGAGTTCAGTGATTATTCATCCTGCTCATTGCCCAACGTAGTTCTTCTGTCAGGACGCCACCCGGTACATCTATTGATATTCTCATTAGATCGTACGCCCGCTGGGACGTTCCGAGACGTGTCGCCCGGGTTTCGTAGCACTAGGCTCGTCACCGACCGCTGTGGGCACGCCGATAAATTACTCAGCTCATCCGCTCTAATTTATCGTCCAAGGAAGTCTTTTTCAAGACTACAAGGTAGGACCCTGACATCCGAGCAAAGGAAAGAAGCTCTGTCAAGCGAGTCCACCTTCCAAACCCTCTATTTCTATACGTAGAGGTATCGAAAACGAGTTAATAAACTCGGATATTTCGATGGAGCGCCGCCCGTCCTACTTCCTCATGCAAGGGGAGGCGGAACACGGCGCGGCCGGGCCCCTTAGCCCACGCAGCGCTCCCTACCCGCTGCTCGACTCGTCCGCTGTTCCTAGCGACGGCCCAAGGCTCGATCCTCGCGAAGAGATCGCCTTCTCACCTAACGTATTCATGAAGGAAACGTTAGATCAAACCTCACACACACAAAAGTTCGAGGATACCTTTCAGACCCGCTCTGAAGTCAATCATCACGATTCGACAAAGATTTCCGAATATCCACGATATTCTACACAAGGCTACCCGGCCGATCCGAGTGTCAAATACACTCCAAATGTGCTAAAAACAAAGGATACTTTTCAGTACCTCAACCAAGCCCAACATATTCCTCCTACAGATATAAATCTTAGGCCGGAATATTACACAACGGCTCAGCACCAAACCGATCGAACCCAGCACCCACTATGCGAGCCCAGTGCTCCACGCGGCTGCGACACGAACTACCCCTCAGTTCCTCCCGCCAAGCAAGCTGACCTTGGCGATTTCGCTCACATTCCTTACAGGAATACCTCAGGGACTAACCCGCATAACCAGAATATAAATGTCCCACTTGGTCTACCTACACCAAGTAAAACATATATAAATCCACTACAAATGGTGACCCCGCCTTTGAACAGGCTTAACACGGAGCATTTCGTTCCCTCTTATGAAGCTAGTGGATTTCAGGGAACCACTGCGGGCGTGCGACCCCCACCGGGCCTATACGCCCCACATCTCACTCAACAACCCTCTACACAAAGTGGCTTTCGAGCACTTTTGGAGGAAATGGGAGATTATCAAAGACCTATCTTCCAAAAGAAGAATATCGATCGTGCACTCGCCGAGTTCGATCAATACTGCGTGCGAAAACACCTGAGAACACAGAACGAATGTTTCTCAGCTATATACAAGTGGGTACCGGAAGAAATGCGGGAAGCTATCGACTCAGCTTACCTCACGGCACCCCACGCACCTTATGAAGAGGCCAAACAGCGCCTACAACGAGAATACGGGTTGTCCTTACAGGACAGGCTCCTCGCACTCGAGGACCCCGCATCTCTCGCCAAAAAACCCAGCACCAAGTACCATGAAATGTACTCTAAGGCTGTTGGGTACTTCTCAGAGGCTCTGATCACTCAAAAGTGGATCGAAACTCTGCCTATCGAAGCCCGAGGCATGGTCGCAGCACAGCCTACCACGACCGCCCGGCTCGACCTAGCTGATACGCTACACGCGTACAAAACAGCAAACCCTTCTCTCAACATACGAGGAGTAGAATCTACTTCGAAACCCACGAAGACTGGTTTCAAAAAGGCCCCCTCACAAAAAGCTGAGTTTAAACCTCAGCAAGTAGAGAGCAAGCCTCACAAACAGACGGCCTATGTCTGCCGAAACCACGCACGTTTCGGTAGCGAAACTCGCAAGTGTGCAGACCCAGAACACTGCACTTGGAAGGCAAATACTGCCTCCAAACCTATCAGAAAGGCAGCGCCTATAAGCCAGCCTAAAACCTGGGTTTCAAGCGAAAATACTCAGAGATCGGTACAAGAAAGTACCGTTCCAACCTCCGACGCAGAGAGTTCGGAAAACGAATAACTGCCAGTGTATCTGAGCCTATACACCGGCAGACTAATGAGTATAAAAGGCTTTTTTTCAAGTGCAAACTAAATGGCACTGAATTTCTCATTGACACGGGAGCAGAAGTGAACATTCTGCCCCACAATGTCACCAAAAAATTGGGCTTAAAAATTCGTAAGTCCAACGTCAAGCTCACAGCAGCTAACGGCGCCCCTATAGACACACTAGGGCGTGCTGACACGACAATTAACATCGGCCTCGGAGACATGACCACCGATTTTATGATCACGAAAGTTGATCTAGCGATCCTCGGTATACCATTCCTCGAGTCTTGGGATATAGGAATACGGGTCAAACACAAATATATCTATAAAGATAAAATAAAGAGCTATGCCGATCAAAAAATCGCTGCAGTCATGAACAAAAAATTCACTGACGAACAAATAGCAGCTACTATCCCTCATCGTGACAACAGTCCTCAACCAGAGGACGTGCAGCTCACGGAGGACGAAAACATACGCTCTATCATTGAAAAATACAATGATAAAATGAGCAAACTTCAAGGAAAGTGGAAAAACAACGGGGTTTACCACCGTATAACCACGGAAGGAACACCAGTACACTTCCGTGCAAGACCCATGGCAGGCGAAAAACGGGCTCAAGTCAAAAGTACTTTTGACAAAATGCTCTCCGAGGGCATAATTGCACCATCAGATTCCGAATGGGCGTCCCCGTTACACTGTGTGCCAAAAAAAGACGGGTCATGGAGGATCACCGGCGACTACCGTTTCCTGAACGCGAAAACGAAGAAAGACGCCTACCCTCCTCCTCACATTCGCTCTTTCCAAGCGAATTTACATAATACACAAATCTATTCGACAATAGATTTAAAATCGGCATATTACCATATCCCGATGCACCCAGATGACGCTCATAAAACAGCAATTATTACACCTTTCGGTCTTTATGAGTTTAAAAAAATGAGCATGGGTTTGGCCGGAGCGGCTCAAACATGGCAAAGGTACATGGACAGCATCATGCGAAAATTTGATTTCGCATTTGTATACCTAGATGACATATTGGTGGCTTCTAAAAATTATAAAGAACACATGAACCACCTCAAACAAATTTTCGACAAGCTAGGAGAACACGGACTTCGAGTAGGTTTTGATAAATGCATTTTTTCAAAACCTACCGTCGATTTCCTAGGTTTCACTATCTCGAAAGAAGGGATAATTCCTAAACGAGATAAAATAGAAGCCATAGAGCAATTTCCTAGGCCAATAGACGTACGAAGCCTACGCAGATTCCTGGGTATGTGTGGTTTCTACCGAGCTTGCTCAAGTAAATTCGCTCACACAGCACAACCTCTGTATGACTCCATTCAGTCAAACAAAAAAAATGACAAAACACCTATCGAATGGACATCAGAGAGAGAAAAAGCTTTCAACAGCTTAAAACAAGCAATGATAAAAGCTACATTGCATAATATTGCTCATCCACACCCTACAGCAGAGTGGAGAATAGTCTGCGACGCATCCGATACACACATCGGAGCGGCACTGGAGCAGGAAATTACAGACAAAAACGGCTCGAAATCTTACCAACCATTGGGATTTTTCAGTAAAGAAATTCCGGAACAATGGAAGAATAAAGCCTCATTCGACAAAGAGATGTTCGCTGCTTACCAAGCTTGCATTCATTGGCACAATGACTTGGACGGCCGATCTTTTCATATTTGCTCAGATCACAAGCCTCTGCTAGGCACGATGCTTAAGAAAAATGCACATTTTTCTAAAATGCGATTGAGATGGCTAACATACATCTCTCAAATGACAAGTGACATTCGACATATACCCGGAGAGAACAACGTCGTCGCCGACGCACTCTCCAGACCCTTCGATCCAGTTGAAATTCAAACAAAATCAATTTCAACCCAAACTGACGAGGGTCCGCCCATAGCCGAAATTTCACAAATTACGGCTGCAATAGAGTGCAATCTTCTACTGCACATCTCAAATGCACAAA
The DNA here is from genome assembly GCA_030762985.1 of Adelphocoris suturalis. Lineage (NCBI taxonomy): Eukaryota > Metazoa > Arthropoda > Insecta > Hemiptera > Miridae > Adelphocoris > Adelphocoris suturalis. The sequence continues at coordinate 35,699,578 of CM061040.1, forward strand.
TTCATTCTCCTCCTAACGCAGAGGACAAATTGAAACTCACACGAGTTGAATTCCCTCAAGGAGAGATTTGGTGTAACCTAGACCTAGGACACCCAAGACCTTATATTCCAAACGAAATAAGGCACGAAATAATCAGCCAAATTCACAATTTGGGACACCCAGGCATACACTCTACAGTGTATAAAGTAAAACAAAGATATTTTTGGCACGGACTTCGTGCAGATGTCTCCAACTGGGTCCGAGCATGCGAGACTTGCCAACGAGCAAAAATCACTCGCTCCGTGAAGCTCCCTTACTCCGAATTTGAAACGGCTAACAAATTCTCACACGTACACGTTGACATTACCGGACCCTTACCTTTAGCTAAAGGAGGGAAACGTTACATTCTAATGATGGTCGATAGAGCAACGGGTTGGCTAGAGGCAGTCCCTCTTAACAACATCGAAACATCCACGATCACAAACGCCTTTATCAATATTTGGGTAGCCTCAAAAGGCGTACCTAAATACATCACAAGTGACCAGGGCACACAATTCGAATCAGATCTATTTCATTCCATTATGGAACGTCTCGGAGTAAAACATACTCACACGTTACCATACAAACCGTCAACAAACGGAATGGTGGAACGCAGAAATAGATCCTTGAAAGAGGCTCTCAAAGCACAAAACGAAAATTGGCTCGACGCTCTTCCAAAAGTACTACTCGCCATGCGTACGGCAGTAGACCCAGCAACGGAAACTACACCCTTCCAAAAAGTTTATGGAATTGACGTGCCGCTCCCAGGCGACATTTTCGTAACTTCTACAAACCTTTCTGAGCCTCTCTTCTTCCGACCTACGCATATTAAACATAATAATACAAAATATGCCGTCAACATGCCCAAAAATTTGGATACATGTACACATGTCTATATCAGAGTGCCCACACAGCTCTCCTCTTTGCAATGTCCTTACACGGGACCATTCAAAGTTGTTAAAAGAGATAAGTTTTCGGTTACAGTACAAATTGGCGAACACACAAAAAAAGTTCCCAAACAGCAAATAAAACCAGCTTACACTCTAAAAACAGACGAAGCTGTGTCACTAAGCAAAAATCAGGCAGAAAATAAGGAGGAAACTCCCCGAAAATCCGCCAGAAGACACGTCCCCTCTACCAAATTCGACGAGAGGTGGGTGACTGCGCTCAAAACACCCCAACCGGCGTCGTCATTTATAACACGACGTCTTGGGGGGGCGCCTGTGGTGAAAACCACCCCCTCTTGTCAACAGCCCTTTTCAGGGCTACCAAAAAGAGGTAGACACGACACACAAATATTTATAAGACGTCGAGTTATAACTCCGTCAAACAAAATATTTCACCAGAGAGAAAATACGAAATTCTCTCTCAAAAGTGAAATATTAACTAATAACATACAAGGCGACCTCCCTAAACACTTACTGGGCGAGAGAGACGCGACAAGTATCTCGAACCAAGTCACCTTGAATGAGAAAACTCAAACAGACAAGCAAACGTCCTCTAAAACTAACAAGGACAGTTCTAGCAAGCCTACTCGCCAATCAGAAACAATGATTACACGAGAGACAATAGGCGAACCAACCAGGAGGCGGCAAGCAACCACCTCTGGTCCAGTAGCCACCCCGGGGATCCCGTCTGAACAACGGACGCAGGGAAACCACCCGAGGACCCCGTCTAAACGACGGACGCAGGGAAGACACCTCAAGGTCTTTCTCTCCGCAACGGACGCGCGTAAGCCACCTCTGGGGACCCCGTCGCAGCGACGGACGGGGGGAAGCCACCCCGGAGGACCAACTCAGCTATCATACTCGCAGATTCTGAGAAAACAATGTGCGAGCCAATGAGATTACACAGTTGAATTAATGAAATTAAGCGGACCAATCAGGAGGCGGCAGGAGGCGGCCACCTCCCTATAATTACCCCGCTCGGAGCCCTCCGAAATTCATTCCACTCACCGCTCTCGACGACTACACTCTGAAGTACGAAGATTCTACACGCTCTACGCTGACGATCCTTCTGCTCCCGAGTTCATCTCAGAACGGCTTCCTACTGCTTTCTACCTCACTTTGATAACTGCAGAATATCCAATATCACCATTGACCTGTAAAATTCAAAAACCTGCATTTTCCAGCACCATAGCACCATAAATGTCCTACTACCTGGCCTATGTGCTCTGCTCGTGTATAAGGTCTCAATTTTACTATCCATGGGACACCATCTGTCCCAGCTGTCATTACCCATTGCCATTTCCTATACTTAGCTGACACAATATACCCATGGTTACTACTATTGGCCTCCCCCCTCCCCAGGGCAGGAATGCTATCTACTGGGGCTCAGGTGGACCACTAGTGTAAATTTTTTCGTCGGATTTACTCCTGGGAGCTCTCTCACGCCTTCACCACCTCCCCTAGCCAGTAGGTGAATTATATTTCTAAATGGGCTGTATATTTAAACAGTCTTCTACGTTTAAAGATTGAGTACAATTATAGTAGGTCGAGGAGAAGACTGTTTAGTTCCCACCCTAGGCTGGCGCCTTTCTTCAACCACCCAGTCATTCACCTGCACCATCCAACAATCTTTAAACTAAAGTGACGAGAATTTCCGCATCTCGCCAGATGGTTGAGCGTGGGGAGGCACGCAGGGTAGCCAATGTAGGGGAGCGTGAACTCTGGTGGCTTTTTCAAACATTTTTCTCTGAAAAGTTACTGGGCGCAATGTGAAACATGCAGCTGCATAAGTAAACAGTCTTATCCTTGACCTACTATAAATGTACTCAATTCCCGAAGGTAAGTTGAGTTCGTAATTACTGAAAATAATAAACCAAAAAGGCTGAGGAGGAGGAGTAGAGGTAAAAAGGATACAACCAAAAATACCCCCCTTAACCAACCAAAAATATCGCTGATATAATTAATTTCACGCCAAAAATTGTAAAAGTATCATAAACTGCCCTTCGGGGAGGGGGATGGGGGGAGAGTCTATGGAGCCCCCAGTTGCACTATTAACGCCACCCTCATGTTACGTCAATGCATGTAGGCACCCGGATGGTTTGGGTGGAACCTGGCTTTTGTCATGGATCGCCCCTTCTGAGCAGCCCTGCTACTCCCGTTTTCCGGTAGCTTCCTCTTGAAATCTCTGATCCAGCCTAGAGGCGGCCACGACCGGGGGAGGAACCAATCCTTTAGTACTATGTTCCGCTATAGCACATTACGAAATCATCTCCAAATAAATATGACAACGGAGGAGTAACTTTAGAGATAGATTCTTAGATAAATTGCATTACGTCTCAAATCAAATGTGGTGTTCCCATCGTGCCACCAGACTCGGGCAAAAAGACGGCAGTGAGAGAGGCTTCACATTCGGATTGTCAGCTACTGCCAAAACAAAGGCTGGTTCCAAACTTCCATCGGTGTCCACAGCATTGCATTCGAACCCTAAAAAGTTGCTGGAAATGTCTAGATAGAATCGGCTGTTGAACCAAGGTCTGCATGCAAATCTCCCGGATGGACTATCCGGTCAAAAAACTCATCCACATTTCCTTTAGACCCGCAAATGAACACTATTCTGTGGGAGTATTCTGATGGAAATAATATACTCTTAGACTCGTTCTCCGTGAACTAGATGGAGGTGCAAGGATGTTGCCAAAACCAACTCCCCTTTTGGCCAAAATTGAAGAGGTATCCTTGCCCGGGCGACAGATTTCTCTCTTGACTGTATGAAAGCAAGGAAAAACGCCTCTCTCGGTTTTCAGTAAGCAAAAGACGAATTTCCCCACGACTTTTCCTCCGAACAATCCCGTCACGCACCCATAACAGAACAACAGGGGGAAGTAAGTATCCCAAGCACCAAACATTAATTTCCATGAGAAAATCCACGTCTCGACCCAAGTAGCAATGAATGAAAAACTGTGAGAGGAGATGTTTTGAAACACGCTGATACCAAATTTTCCCGAGAGTTTCAAAAAGCACAAGAAACTTGATAAAAACCTGAAATCACGATTGTCTACGATGAGAGCGAGGAAAACAAGAGAATGCAGATGGCCACACAGTGCTGCCAACAGGCACGATGAAACGGTGGTTGGTGCGATCTCCCGGCAGGTGTCAGGCTCGCTCATTTTTGATGTCTCAACACTTGCTGTGTCCGAGGTGTGGTGGGCCACTATATTGTTAAAACACCCTCTAGTGTCTCTAGATATATTATTGATATTGTTAAAATGAAGAAATTTCTTAACCATAAGACAATTTTTCATCTAATTAATAACTACAAAATGCAGTACCCAAGCCTTTCAGATAGCATTTGAAATCTGAGAAATCTTCTCGATTGGGCGAGTGGAGAATACTGATTAATCCCCCAAAATGAAACAATGAAACAAGCAGGGCGAAACTTACTAAATGTAGAAGACCAGCCTGCAGCTGCAAAATATTGGAATACATGACTTTTTGGGTGGAGGAACTTATACAACGTAAAGCACAGCACAAGCATGCATTACAGTGTATATATGCACCTTCATGATTCCAGATCTATGTTGACAGAAATCATGTTCAAGGCTTTCCATTCCATGGAACCAATAGCTCAGTGTAATATCTTTCACACAGATGTGCAGTCTATCTTACTGGTCCTCCCAACCAGATTTTTGCCTTTTAAAACTCTCTTTGTGCACCTTATTAATTTTCTTTTGCAGAACGCTGTCAGTGGAAATCATTGGAAACAACTGAGAGCTACACTGACTCCGACGTTCACTTCAGGAAAAATTAAAGCGATGTTCGTCACTGTGGAGGAGTGTGCATTGAAACTGGTCGACCATTTGACAAGAAAGTTGGCAAATGCTGGTGAGATGTGGTTGACCACATTTGTCCTTTTGCTTCAACTCTGGATACTTTTTTTTAATGGGAAACTAAATTTAACTTATCTTCATTTATTCCATGTGTTATTCAAAGTGGGAATTATTTCAGGATAGGTAAAGTACATCAGCTGAGTTTATTTTTCTATAAGAATCCCAATTTAAATTATCATATAGAAAAAATTCCTGTGTTAACCAAGCCTACACCAAATATCTACATTTTCAATCATCAATACTAACTTTCTAAATGTCAAAATATATTTTAATCGGACGACTCTATCCAATGTCAACGCATGTCTGTGACTTAAGGTGGTTTTGGTTGCATCTACCTTCTTTTCATCTTGTGTTTCGTCCGTGCTCGTTCATAAGTACATGTAGATATCTTCCGAGAGTCACCCGTTATAATGCAAGTCCCATAGTAATCCGCAAGTTTACTTCCTTTAGTTACTTTAGCGAATTTAAAAAAAAAGAGCTATTTAGATTGCTTCGAAATTGTAAAAGTGAGTTTGAGGGGTTGGAACCTCCTACTAATCCGTTTCATAAATCAAAGAACACAATCCCAGATTTTAACGTCGTATGTATATATGTATTTATAGGGTGTTATTTCCAGACAATAATTCCCTTTAAAAACGGCGTAAAAAATTCGTTCCAACGCAGGAAAATCCGTCTTGGCAAAAGACAAGTCAAGTTCGATCGCTCCAGAATTTTTGGCTCAAATTTACAATTTAATTGTCCAAAAAATGCTTTAAAAAATCGGGGTTTTTACAAAAAGGAATGTGGGGTGACACAGTCAAAGTATTTTTCAGTGCTGAGTCGATTGCGACCACTCCCAGATTTCCAAGATTCATAATAAGTAAGAAAAATCGATTTTTACGTGAAAATGCCCATAATTGACCAAATTTTTGAGTTCGGCTACGTGTTCTAAAACTTTCTTTGCAATCTCATCACATGGCTGTCCCCTGATGGTTGGCCTCAATGATCAGAATTTAAGTGCCTAATTAAATGTTATCCGCAACTCTTCTTTGAAAATTTGCTCTGTTAGTCATGCTGTATGACAGAAATTTTTCCACTTTAACTTACTTCCCGAAAAATTCCTCAGCCCCTTCACCCTTTTAACTCAAAATGCCAACTCAATTTGCCCCCTTTCCTTTCAATTGTGCTTGATTTGATTGAGATAAATCTTGAATGTTAAGATTGGGCTTGAGTTTCCAATATCATCTCTGCTCCTCACTGTAAGAGTTCCGTCACATCCCCCTTTCTTTGGAGTCGAGGCAGCTGTCAGTTGACTTGTAAACATGAGGGAGGTGTCACCAGATCTCTACTGGCAGTACGGACTTCTTCGGGCTTTGTGGCAGGAGGAAGCACGATGCCAGTGACTTTGGGATTGGAGCAGGAGAATCGGTGCTGAAGCCAAGAGTGACATTGAACAGAGAACCCTGGGATCCTGTGTGTCTGACGTCACACTGGGAGGCACAGTAACAAATGAGTTTCTTGATTTAGGCACTGGTGCTACCAATTCCTTGTCTAGAGGCTGGATCAAGGATCATTCAAGTTGGAGTCACTTTGCCTTCTGATGATTTCTGCAGGCACCCAATGTCTCGATGATTTTCTCCGCAAGATTTGTCTGCATTGGCAAAGAGCACTGGCACAGTTTTTCTCTGTTTGCAGCCGTTTTCTCCTTCTCATGTTCCTTCTTCAGAGTTTACTGTACCTCTTCAGGCTTGATCAGATGTGAGCCAAGAGTGGACTGCAGACATGGGAGAAGAGTTTTTGTTGTTTTACCCATGAGACTCTTGGCGTACTTCCGTGGTTGAGCATAGCTAAAAATGGGTCGGAGTTATCGTTGAGGCATTTTTAACAAATAATTTGGCTTCTTGGACATAGCTCTCTGCTTGCCCATCCATTTGGGCGAACTCTGGACTTGATGTTCTGCGTTGAATTTCCCAGGACTGGAGGAAGTCTGTGAACTCACTGCTGGAACGTTGGGGACCACCATAAGTCGCAAACCATCTTTTCAGGTGCTTGATAACCACTAGCTTGTGATTTACTTCAATTCAGCTAAGTCAAAAAATCCAAAATAGCTGTCTGCTATGACGAGAAAATCATGGTGGTTGAAGTTGAAAAGATCTCAGTCGCTACTATTTGCCAGGGCCGTTTGGGAATTTCTCCAGTTAAGACCTGTTCCATCAGTTCATTTATTTATTTATTTTTACAGGTTGGGCAACTTTTCTCATAGGATTTTTTGTGTTGTGCCATTTTTGGACATAGGGTTTTATGTGTTGTGTCATTTTTGGCCAAAATATGGTTTCTCTAGCCTGTTGACTCCAGCCCTCTATTCTTTGATGACTATGGTGAATTTCCTTGTCAGATGTTTGGCATGTTTGGGTAAATTTTTATGTCCCTGCTGAGTGGGTGGGCGATAAAAAGCCCCTTCCTATTCTGTAGACCACTGTGGGGTTGTAAGGCATTATCTCAAACAGAAATCTCTGGAAGCGTGTGAAGCCTTGTGCAGTGGTTTTTTTTAATAATGTTTTCAAGCGTTTTGTGATCGCTTTCCAACCCAGGTGTGTGTTTCCCCCAGGGTGCTGTAACTCTCATAATTTTGATGGTGAAAGAGTTAGAGCTCGACGCAAGCACGAGGGTGAGATACAGGTGAGCTTTCTAACTCAGCAATGAAAATTGAATTTGTAAAAATAACTGAAATACGCCGAATAGGGGCCTGCCAGCGATTGGGTTAGTTTAATACAATCTAGCGGGATTTAGGAGAAACTGCTCCCCCAGGCAGCTGTTTCAAACTGCTCCCCAGTATCGCTAGTACTCGTGGTAAACTCTTTCCGTCTTGCCTCCCCTGTACTTTCTTCTCTGTCTTTATTCCATTGCCCAGTGGTTTCCCTTGACGTGAGAATGGTATTTCTCGCAAGCAACCAAAATCGCCAAAGCCTATTTTTCTACCTAACTGTAAGTTAGTTCCGATTTGGTTAGTACCTTTGAACTGTAGGCTATGGATCGATCGTTCTGAATTAAACAGGCACCAACAGAATTTTCCCTCATGTCCACCAAAAGAGTGACTGGCTCATTGGCATTGTAGTGGCAAAGGACTGGAACTTTTTTGATTTTTGATAACTGTAAATCAAATGCTGACTGCTGTTTCTGGCCCCCTGTACCCCTTTTCCTGAACCCTTCCTCCTTATGTAGTAGCTGGGGAGAAGAGGCTGAGTCAACTCAGAGAAACTATGTATGAATTTTGACAGATAGGTTACCATCTTTGGAGTTCATTGACATTCTCAGGTATTTTGAATCTTTTGAAACTTGCCACTTTCTCTGGGTCTGCCTCTATCCCTTTTTCAGATATGAAGTGTCTGAGAAAAGACACCTTCGGTTTATTGAAAATACTTTATTTATTTATTTATTTTTTAAATTCAGTTTCAGTCTGGCTTTTTTCAAAATGTTTAGCTCATCTTGAGTAGTAATTTCTAGTTCTTCTTTGTCCCTTGCAAGGCAAAGTATATCATCCATTGCTATTTCCACTACTTTTTTTCCTCCTTGTAAGGTCGACATCCAATCCTGGAATACTTCTGGAGCCGAGCTTAGGCCAAACGGGAGTCTGAGAGTGCGAAATCTTCCCCTCATTGCCGAGAATGATAGATAATTTGACATTCGGAGGGAGACCTTGATTTGCATTAACCCAAGGACACAATTTAATTGGAATAAATTTGGAACCTTGAAGATTCACTGCGACTTCGTCTATTGTTTGAAAGAGTTATTGGCAGCCCTTTATATTTTTGGTAACTTCGGTTAGGCAGATTCTTGGTTTTCTATGTTTCCATGCAACCACCATGGGAGAAACGGCTGAAGCAGGTCCATGATTTTAAGGCTTTGGTCTATGATTTTATTTTCGACCATTCTATCAAATTCTTTTCTCTCCTCACCTCGAATTGGGAATGGAAATTTCCTGAGAAAGTTAGACTTTGAAATTTGAATTTTCTATAAGGTCGACATCATATTAAAATTGTTTGAGGCAGATTATGCCGGTAAACAGATCTTTGTTCTACTTCAGTTCTTGTACTGGTTTCACGAATCCTATTTGCTCACATGACTGTTTATCCAAGATGCAGTGTTGTCCAGAGGTGACTACTATGAAATTCAATTCAGTTGAATACCCATGTTCGGTTTTTATGGGCACTTCGGTTTCATCCATTACTGGCATAATGTTGTGACTATATGAAATTAGCAATTTCACGATCGATTTGTTGACTTTGTCAATTCGTCGTTATGTCACATTGCGCGCCTGTGTCCAATTTGAAGATTACCGAGTGATTTCCAGGAAATTTAGTGGGCTCATCCCAATCTCCTTTGCTGGAGCTCGCTTTCTGAACCGATCCAACATACAAGTTCACTGTTGTGGCTTTTTCATCGAATACTTTCTCACATGTGTTCACTGTTTTTGAGTAACAAAATTGATCAAAATGGCCTCTGGAACGGCATTTTGCCCACTGGAGATTGTATGCCAGGCAGGTTCGGCGACCGTGTTCAGATCCACACTGCCGGCAATTAAACGTTTCATTTTTCTATGTTTGCCTCTTTTGATCATTTTTCACTTTTTTACTTTCTTGATGTTTTTTGTTAATTGCATTTATTTTCACTTGATCTTCCCTTATGCCAGTCATTTGCTTGCACCATAATTCGGTGGCTCTGCAAGCTGAAACAGCTTTGTTGTGAAGTTTGTTGTCTAAAATAACAACGACGATTTCATCACAGAGAAATTCCTCTGTTAGAGTCCTGTATTGACATATTTCTGCTTGATTAATTGCTTCCGAGAGGAAATCGTCAAAGGGTTGACCAGTTTTTCGTGATAACCGGTTGAACAATAAACGCTGTTAGGTTTTCTTTACCTTTGGCAGGAAGTAGCTGTCAAACAGTGTTTTGATGTGTTTCATTGATGTCTTCTGGTATTTGGTGAGTGTGAAGGTCTTGTAGATCCTGATTGGTTCTGGACCCAATACTATCATAAAAGTCGCGACCTGTTTTTGCTGGCTCTTCTTGCTGAGATTAATTGCTTCTGCATACCATTCAAACGATTGAACCCATTCTTCCCACTGACCTGCAACATTTTGCTTATCCGCAAATTCGAACGGCGGAGGTGGTCAAAGATTTACTATGTCGTCATCGTCCGACATACCGCAAAATTCCTCAAGTTTTAATCCCAATGCTGCAAACCACAACTCGTTGAAGGGGACAAACCATTGCGTGTTTGGACCAGAATGGCTACAATGATGGGGTAGAATAATTCACTCAAAACCAATGTCGGCACCATGTAAACTAATTTTCTAATCGACTTATAATTTAAGGAAACTTGGGATTCAAATAAACGAATTGGATTTACATACAAGATTCTTTCATACAACTCTAGTTTTTCATAGCAGGACAGTAACCTTCTCATTTCATTAGAGTAAAAGAATAAGTCTCTTGAGATGACGTCACTGTAGTTTGTACAGAGCCATCGCACCAGGTGATCCTCCTCCCCTCTTTTTTGACCAGTTGGGAAAATCGGCAGATAAAGGAAGGACAAAAAAATCAACTTGTCATTTTTTATAGAAATTGAGTTGTTTTGGACGATATCCGATCTCAATGAAATCATAACCTGCTTATTTTTCAACTTCTCTTTTTCTGTTTACCAAATTCTCCACTTTCCACTTCTATATTTTCTAACCTCCAATTATCCCAACAAGAAGAAATTTCAACCTGTCAATTCGTTTAGTTGGAATTTTTGTAGGGTTTTCCAAACGGCTCAAGTATTAACCTATGGCCAATTCATCAACTTCTACTTTTCTATTAAGCAATTTTTTCCTCTTTCCTCCTTCGTCCTGTGTCTCAATCGGCCTTTTTAATGGGGAATTTTCATGGTTTCTTATTTATTTGCTGAATAGAATGTTCTGAACAAGAGCTTTCCCAAAAGGTGCCATGTAGTAGGTATCTGACCAGTAACACGGCTCTTAAAAATAATTTTCGCAATGACGTCTCAGCCCCGCCCGCCGGGCGGAAACTTGTAGCCCCCTTGCTCGACTGTGTCACGCGTGATATCCCTATTCGTTTATTGTCAAACAACGGTCTTTTGAGCTGAAAATCGGTACATGGGGGTTTTCGAGTGCACTAAATTCGAATCTGAGGTCAATAATGTGAAATTCCAACACATGAAAGTCCCCTATTTCCCAACTTGAATGATGTCTAACTTTTTCATTTTTGAAGCTGGGAAGAACTGGGAAAATTCCCAACTCTAATCTGTTTGTTTTAAATTAACGAATTTTCGAAGAAAAATGAAGCCATTGCAATGGGTCCTGAAATGAAGCAGGATATTTGATCACTCCTGTAGAAGGTTTTAAAAGAACATTATAAAACTTGAAAATGACAACATTGAATATTCTAGAAGGTTACACACAGCAAACGAATCATGTAGCTAAATGGTAACTAGAATTATAATAATTTTGGTTCAATCACCCTCCCTTAGGATTTCACATACTCCTTCAAGTAAATAGGGGGCCTACGTTCTCTTGAACTTCTTCACGATCCTGATGAAGTATCTTCAACTGTACAAGCAGGTGTTGGAGGTGTAATGGTATTTTTCTGGCAAGGTGATTCCGAAGTAGGTACACCGTTGTCTATTCATGATGGTTCTTCTACCTCCTGAGATGGACTACTGTCTGGTTGAAACGGTGGAGAATCCCCTGTTACTAGTGAGATGACGAGTAGAGACAGTTGTTTCTCTTCCAGCAGGATGTTTGATATGGACATAGTCGTAGTTTCCTTCGCGGAGTTCTACTTTTTCTACTTGTGGGTCGAACTTGGAACTCCTATTGAATTTCATTAACCAAACAGACCCAGGGTGACTCCATTTGCAGACCGCCGTTGATGAGAGAATAGTTGCTCGTGAGGTATACTATTGGTTGAGCTACACAAAAGTGAACGGATGGAGTGGAGAACTTCTGGAAGGACTTCCTCCCAGTGAGTTATGGGTAGTCGCTTACCCTTTAGATCTCCTGTCCACTGTCATGTCAGCTGCCATAGTACAGTCTTGTGAAGGGTGAGTTTTGTCACAAAATATGCAACCCATATCCCCAGATCGTGTTCCATCGATGGTAAGAAACGACATAGCAGTTGGAGTCGCTAAGTTTTTATTAGTTCGAGTGTCATATTCTACTCTAAAACTGTGGACTGATGTGAAACAGTTTTCTCACGAGCATTCTCAAAAAACTGATCAACCTAAGCTCTAATATAATAATATCATTCCTCGTACTCACAGTTTGTGGGAAATTCAGTTTCCAGTACCTCATGAGAGATCGGGAAGGCTGAGTAACGTGATGTTAGCCTCCTCATCTGCCTAAATCAAACACCAGTCCTAGTTATAGTCCTGTCATGGTCGCCAAATTATTACAGCCGGGAAGATTTATAATTAACATCGTGAAAACTTCGTTCCAATATTTCACTTTATTTCCATACAAACCCAAAGGTTTTACAATTTATGAGGAAAAAGCATTCTCTGTATCTAAGGAAATCAGGTTGTCCACAAAAAAATACTCTGACACCTATAGAAATACGTATAATAGCGCTAAAAACTCCCAACAGAACCATTCCGTTCACAGCTGGGTCAGTTCACTCTGTTCTATTTATGCCTTATTATCAACAATGCAGGCGTGATCCCTGACACCCATTCTAGATACCCAGCCTAAATGTCGCCTGGTACAGACTTCTGTGTGCCTGGCATCAATGTGGATGTAGCAAAAAAGGTCGAGGGTTGCTTTAGTTGTGCCCTTTGCCGCACTCCAAAACGAGATCCCTTGTCACCAACACCATTCCTCCATCAACCCTGGTCAATGATTGGCTGTTATTTGATGCAGGTGCGCAATGCAAGATTACTTTTCAAGGTTCCTTGAGGTTTTCAAATTGTACATAACCACTTTGCCATCAGTTGTATCAGTTCTACAGACTGTATTCTCTCAACATCTGAGACCTGCAGACTTCTTATTGTCCATCAGGACAATGGTCCCTAATTTGACATTCAGAAATAACATAGCATTGCAGAAACATGGGGGTTCCAATTATTTTCGAGCAGTCTGAAGTACCCTCAATCCAATGGACAGGCGGAATCTGAAGTGCAAAGTGCTTAGAGAATTTTTGAAATTCACGAATTTCAAACAAGGCATTATGATTTTTAAGCCACTCTGCTTCTCTCCAGCTTAGTTGTTAATGGGCCAACGTATTTGAACTATGATCCCCACATGTCAGTCAATGTTACAACCGAAGGTGCCTAACTACTCCAAGTTGCACAAAAAAAGGAAATCACTCTACGACCAGAAACTCGGTGCTTCATTACAAACCTGAAATGAAAGTTGGGACTCGCGATATGGTCTCAGCCGGTAGTATCGTACGAGCTCATGGTAGTCCAAGTGCACGGTGCAGCTGGATGAAGGGAAGAAATTTCGACAGAATAAGTTTAACCTGACTCGTCATCCACTTCTGGCTAATGAGGAGTCAATATCAGAACCCTGTTCAAGGGTTCCATCAAGAGCCAGATGAGCAATCAAGCCTCCAGATCTTCTGACTTATGGTGGGAGGATATGGTATAGGCTCCTCTGTACATGATGTTTGTATTGTCATAACAACATAACCAACGCTGTAAACAATTATTTGAATCTTAGTTATTCATTGTTAACTCTATTTTGATAATTATACCATTCATCTTCCACTTTAATTATTTGTGCGTTCATTCATTTACTAGATTATAACAATAACGAAACACACGTGATGACTGCACGCCTAACAACGGAGTTATAATAAACTCGTAATTAGAATATGACAATCATATTCTTCCTTTATTGCCGTTGATCAAATTGGTTTTTTTTTTTTTTTTTTTTTTTTTTTTTTCAGACGATCAGGTGTTAGAAGGAATCGACACAAAAGACATCTATGGCAAAGTGGCGTTGGAAGTGATTGCATCAACAGCTTTTGGCGTCCAATGTAATTCGTTTGATGAAAATGGAAACACTGAGTTCATCCAGAAAGTCTCCGAATTTAATAAACTCTCAACTTTAACGAGGTATTCATTCCTAATTTTTTTATGTATGTACACATATTTATAAAGCCATTTTGTGTTCTTGACCACTCAGTATAGAGTTTCTTGTTTTGATTTTTGAGGGTTGGTTGGATGAAGTTGGACGGATCGTCGGCTTATTTAAACTGTATATATATATACTTGTGGTTGGTTTGAAACAGGTCTAAAAGAACAATATATCTTTTGGCACAGATGTGCAGTGAAAATTATAATACAAATAAAGAATGTTGCCTTTGTCAAAATGAAGAGTAGTCTCTAGAATCTACTCTTCATTTTGACAAAGGCAAACACCGAAATATAAACAATGGTGTAAGCTTTCCTAAAACCATTCTTAACCCATCTTGCCAGGGTTTTACTGGTAGAGATTGAGGCCAGTGGTCAATGAGAACCCACTAATGGGGTTGCTCCGAGCCATGGAGTTGTAGGGTAGTGGCATTTGGAGGTAGCCACTAAGGACTCATACATTATAGCAGGGATTGAAATTTTCATTTCCATGTTGGTAATTTGCGTGTTGATATACATGTAGTCCCTGTTGGTTTGAGTACACGAGCGGTAGTTTAGGGCTGTCCTGGATTTCCCCACATAAAAGGCAGAGCAATGCTTACATAGCAGTTCATAAAGGCCTTTTGGAGTGTTGCAGGTTCCTGTACCTCTTGTTGGATACACAAAAGGAGTATTTGGCAATTGAACTCTTCATCTGGTCTCACTATCTCATTAAGCATGCAGCGGTGATTCCCACATTTCCTGAGTCCTTGTGGTTCCACAGTCTGGTAGCCCCGTCGTCCACAGTTGAGCAGGTTACACCACAAATGGCAAGGGAAATACCTCGGCTGTAGCCAGGTTATGCTCTAAAATCCGGTGGAGTTCCGGTTCCACTAAGCTGTTGGACTCCCGGAAAAAGTATGGTTAAAAAACGCCCAGTCCTTTCCTGCTGATTCTTGAAGGCTGATTAGGCACCACGCGTGACCACAGCCCTCCAACTTTGAACTCAAGTCTGCGAGATAACTCTGTATCAAGTAGCTGGACAACCAGAAATGTTGTATCTTAAAATACATAAAAGATCGGTGTAATGCTAGTGATGAATATGTATGTCCCAAAATTGACAGAGTATCTAGTGTGAAATACCTATGCTTGCAACTCGACTGCCCCTGGAAGCGGAAAGATTATAATGTGAACCAATTCAATATGTTCCTTTTTCAATAGGAAGTTTTTTTTTTTTTTTTTTTTTTTTTTTTTTTTTTTTTTAATGTGCACTTGGCTTTCAAGCAAAAACATACAAATGCTTCATTTTGCATATCTATACTGTGTTTTATTATATGACATACTGTACTAGGGAGATGTCTACACTTCGACTTTCCATCATCTCAACGTGGTAGGATCCACAATTATATTGGAATCAAACAATGGTATCATGCCCTTAAGGTGTATCCGCCCTAATTTATGTGCATTGTTCGTTAACTTATGCCCAAAATCACTCATTTCCAAAAATTACGAACACTATAGGTAATAACTCGATATACTATGCAAAAAGAATTTATTGCTATACCATGACCTTATAATGATTTTTTCATGAGGCAATGTTCTTGCTGTTTCCTAAGTTATATTTTCAATGCCTGAAACGATTAGAACTATTTTCTCTAAGACCACTTATAAAATAATGTACCGTCTTACCTAAAAGACTTATTTAGCCAAGACATAAGTTTGAAATGCCTGGATATAAATAGCACTAGCCGCTCCGGCTCGCTACGCTCGCCTCCACGTCCAGCCGGGGGGCAAGCCCCCCGGACCCCCCATTAAATTGCTCGCTTCGCTCGCAAAGTGTGGCATATAGGGAATGTTGTTTGCTTCGCTCGCAAAGTATGGTATGTAGGGGATGTTGCTCGCTTCGCTCGCAAAGTGTGGCTGTATACATGTGATGTATTACAATTGAAACATGTAGGGGATGTTGCTCGCTTCGCTCGCAAACGGTAGATCTCTAAGGGTAGGTTTAACTTCTGTATGGGGATGCTGCTCGCTTCGCTCGCTTGAGGAAGTTATACTGCCCACTCAACTTGGCAGACGTTTTTTTCTGTTGGAAATTCTTACAAACAAGTTAAATCTTATAAAACTACGTGGAACCACGAAAAGTTTATTAGGAGATGTTGCTCGCAACGCTCGCAAGGTATACCTGTATATGTTGTAGGAAAAAACCCTTATTTATTCCGTTGAAATGAGTCATCGAGTCCCTTCAAGACGTAAACTTGTGCGGTATAGCTATGAGTACCTGTCCGCAACCTTGTGAAACACCTGAGTCATCGAACCCCAAACACGTCTTCCGAGAGCCTTCTCGCGTCCACGGCACATATAATTTCTCATTTTAATAGCTTCGCCTCGCTTCCACTCGCAATTTGACCGAGTTCTCGTCACTTTTTTCGATATCCGATTTCGGATTCAGATTCGGCGGGATCAAAGCTGTATTTCGCCCACGAAAAAGGGTAGGTTTAACGTGTGTAGGGGATGTTGCTCGCTTCGCTCGCAAACGGTAGATCTCTAAGGGTAGGTTTAACTTCTGTATAGGGATGCTGCTAGCTTCGCTCGCTTGAGGAAGTTATACTGCCCACCCAACTTGGCAGACGTTTTTTTCAGTTGGGAATTCTTACAAACAAATTAAATCTTATAAAACTACGTGGAACCACAAAAAGTTTATTCGGGGATGTTGCTCGCTTCGCTCGCAACGTATACCTGTATATGTGTAGGACAAAGTCCGTATTTATTCTGTTGAAATGGTGGTATTGGGGTATACATGCGATGTATTACAATTGAAACATGTAGGGGAGGTTACTCGCTTCGCTCGCAAACGGTAGATCTCTAAGGGTAGGTTTAACTTCTGTAGGGGATGCTGCTCCCTTCGCTCGCTTGAGGAAGTTATACTGCCCACCCAACTTGGCAGACGTTTTTTTCTAATGGAAATTCTTACAAACAAATTAAATCTTATAGAACTACGTGGAACCACAAAAAAGTTTATTTGGGGATGTTGCTCGCTTCGCTCGCAAGGTATACCTGTATGTGTGCAGGAAAAAACCCGTATTTATTCTTTTGAAATACGCCTGCTCGCAAACTGTAGATCCCTAAGGCTGGATTAAAAATGTCATATTAAACGCTTCCCTCGCTTCCGCTCGCAATTTGACCTACTTCCCGTCACTTTTTTCGATATCCGATTTCGGATTCAGATTCGGCGGGATCAAAGCTGTATTTTGCCCGCAAAAACCGTTCCGAAAAACGTACCTTTACGGGGTATATTTTAATGGGAAAAAACGTAGTTTTTCGTCGGACTTTTCGAGAAAACACGGTCCGTACTCACGCATTTTTTGACGCATTTCCCGATACTTTTTCGTGATCCGATCGCGCCGTCGTCTTCCTCGTAGGAAAACCTACGAAACCGGTATTTTTCCGGAATTTTCGACGGCCCTTTAGAGGGGTAGAGGATGCGGGGAAGTGGAAAAAGCGCACATTAATTCTTACTTCGACCCCCCTCCCGCCCTACGGCCCATGGTTCGGGTGGGATTAGAAAATGTGAAATTCGCTCGCTCCCCCTATCGGAAAATCCCAAGAAGATCCCCCCACTCGTAGACTCCCCCCACTCAGCCGTTTGGCCGTGCATAGCATGGACAGACAAACAGACGGAGTTTCATTCTTATAAATAATAGAGATTTAGCGAATTTTCGTAAAAAATGAAGCTATTGCAATGGCCAGGAAAATTTTTAAATCACAGTTTTTGAAAAATTTCTTCATTGAAATCCTTTTTGAGGCATTCTGAAACGATTCCCGAAGTTTGCATTTTTTCATATGTACATATATGTGTGTGTCATTCCAGACGATAACTCTCCTTAAGATTGAGATAAAAAATACCGTTCTTGCGCCAAAAAATCAAGCATTCCATACGAAAGTATGAGTTCGTTGGCCAACAATTTTTGAGCACATTAAATTGGTTAAATTTTGAAAAATGTACTAAAAAAAAAAATCACCAAAAATGGCTAAAAACGCCAAAAATTGTTGAATTTATATTTTTAGCAGAATTTTAGTCAAAACTAAATTGCCAGCAATTGACTAGGACATTTAAAAATTTTTGCTCAAAATTATGCTGAAAAACGTACTTAAATGTCAATAATATTTGCTAAAAAATCTAAAAATCCAAAATATATCCCACCAAAATCATTTTGGTATCATTGAATTTGCTATCGAAAGTTCTTAACGTGAGAACCCACCCCAACATCATTTGACATCATAAGTTCGAGGCATGTCACAGGGTTTATCTTAATTTCACAATTGCCCGAGGGTGACGCCATCTCATTTTGTGTTCCCACTGTGTTGCGTGTGCGTGAAGCTCTCTATATTTTGAGTTTTCTTGCGGTTTTTTTTTCGCGAATTCAACTTTTTTTGTGTTTTTCCTCGAGCTTGTTCTACATTTTGTCCGTGATGTCGAACAAGAATTGCAGACGTGGGACCACGGCGCAGGTAATGACGCCATGGGAAGTTCAGCTTGCGCTGTCGTTTCTGTGGGTGCGTCCTCTTCATCAAGACGTCTCGACGTTCCACCTTTTCAGGATATCAGGTTCGAGAATGGTCAATAATCCCGCCAGGTCTCCGATTCGGACTGGGTTAGAAGCTACAGAAGGTCGCTTAAGCACTCGCACTCTTCTGTTCCTCCACGTAGTCTAGCTATTTTCAAAAATATCCACTAGTACCGCTAGCGTTGTCTTTTTTCACAATTTGATAAGTGATAACTGTGCTCCCATCTGCAAGGAGCGGGAATCGAGTGCTCCTATCTGAGTTAAATTAGTTCAATTCTAATTAATTAATCCAGTGGTCCGATTTCGTCCATCCCACAATGATGGTATACCATGAGAAAAAAACTAGATAAAGCTGAATATGGGCATCATTTCAGCTTCCATTCGGCCCCTTTTCGTTATTATCAATTTCCATGAAATATATACTTCGTTGCTATTGGTAAGTCTGCTAATATTTTTGATTAATGAGAAGTAATATTATAACATGGTCCCAGATGCTGTTGGTCCAAGTGCTTTGCAGCCATAGCCGAAACTTACCTTCTAATAATGGCCAACCTTTGCAGGGAATCATGGATCCGTAAAAATATATTGTTACAATAGTAGATGAGTCGCCTCGGAACTCCCATGTGCTGTCCATTCAAGTTCATTTCATCCGTAGCTGAAGCATTTAACCTCCCCTTCTTGGTACCAGAGGTTGAGCGAAGATATTTTTCACAATTCGATGAGATGCCTCCAATCTATTAACGGCCAACCTTTGCAAGGGATCATAGATCCGTATAAATATATTAGAGAGTTCCTAGTAGATTCGTCGGTCTCAATATGGCATGCAGTAATGAGAAACATTTACCAATCCTTGAAGTCACGTCAAGTCAACAGATTTAATTGTAACACTAAATCCATGGAAGGAGGAAATTATCCCTAGGAGGTTATTTTAGACAATTACGTTTTTTACAGATTGCGATATGGTAACATATCTGTACGGAAGGATGTGTCACCATAACTCATTGCCTCAGAGTTTCAGCGCCGGATTATTGACACCACACAACGTATTGTGTTCTACAGATCTACTAGGAACTCTCTATTATAACAGCTCACAGTGGGTCAGCTGCAGCCACTTGAGCAACTATTCTCAACCACCCCTATTTTGTAACAGGTGAATGAGAAGCTTTAAACGTGCTGCGTCGGTAAACAGTCTTCTACGGAGACCGTACTATAATTCCAAGCTCAACCTTTTTTACCAGGGTTTACTTTTCCGTACACTTAGAGGTTTACTTAAAACTGCACATAACTGGCTTCCTACTTAGTCTCCTCTTGAATGAGGAATAATATGTACTAAATAATGACATGCATATTAGTAACTAATAGACGAAAATTAACAAACAACAAGAAAAAAGGAACAAGAAATTCAAATTCCTAAACTGACCACTAGGGATAGGCAGTTATGTTGGCTCGAACGATAGTGGGAGGCTTGGACTGATTAGCCAGCTGTTTTGTTAAGTTGAGCGGTTCAAACAATAACATCAAATTATTTCATGTAATTCACAAAAGATACAGGTGCTTGGAAAGGAGCTTTACTAATAAAAGTTTTGCGGGAGTGAGTAATTTGTTGATGGAAACTTCGGGCGGAAATAGTCGTGATGTGATGTGTAGTCTATGTGTTGTTATTAATTGAATGCGAATTCCAATATTTTGCGGGTAAGTACCAAGTCAAAACATACTCAAAACATACATTGTACATTGTTGTGTTGTTGTACATTGTACATACATTTGTATAGTTGTTTTAGAGTTTCCATTTGCACAGTATAGGTTATGTTTGTTGAGATATTTGTGCAAAATGGATTAAAAAAAACGTAAAACACCGCCGCTCAATTTTTGAGTTTTTTAAAAAACAATCAGTAATAAAAATTGACAGTGAAACAAAATGATTTTAAATTTCCTAAATAAGTGTTTTCAATGTAGTAGTTTCTCAAAAATACAAACTAAGCTAAAGCAAATTGAATTTGAAATTAAGCGTTTTAAGGTTAATTCAATTCAATATGTGTAAAAGTACTGCTTAGTTCTTCGAAACCTCGTTAAAATGTAGTTTTACCTCTTAAAAATTCGAAGTTCTTCTGAGGGAGGCTCTTCGAACACCCCGCGGCCCACGCATTCAATTAGTTCCCCCCCCCCCCCCCCCCCATAATCCGCCATAATCAGCTTATACTCTCCCTCAAACACCTAGTATGTATGTACTTCAAATACCTAGTATCGTGATGTGCAGTCTACCATCATCCAATTTCTCTAGCATATTTCAGCAATCAGAATATAGGAGCCGTTGTAACTTTGACAAACCCTTATACTTTAGTACAGTCCACTGAAAAGGTTTTCGATTATAAGCTTGGCTCAGGAACATAAATAGTCTTCGAAATGATGAAATTTTGCTCAAAATAGTGTAATCTGAAAAATTTTCCAAATTTTGAAATGCTGTACCTACCTATCTTCAAAGAGACTGATCTTACTACAACCATTCTGGTCTCAAATTCTTGCCAATTTTATGTACTCACTCACTGCTCGGGGTTTCCATTGGAAAAGAGTTTCAGGTACCATGATCGGCTTATACTTTCCCTCAAAAAGAGGCCCCTTTAATTTAAAAGAGGATTCCGCCGTTTACCCTGAGTTGGAGTCGTCGCAAGCAAACCTTTTGCTTAGATCAGCAAACTTTTTGATTCTTTTCCACTCAATATCTCCGAGGGAAGCACGTTCAATTATATAATGTCCAAATGCCTCCGTTCTGGGTCTTCAGTATCAGTCACGTCTGCAAAGAAAGTGTTCTGCAGAATCCTCCTCGAGCCTACATGGGCACGTAGGTGAGATGTTGTTATCTATAATTATTTAGCATCCTGCGGAAATCATAATGTCCGGTAAGGATACCGATCAGAGTTCTAATTGAATTTCTGCTTTTACTTGAAAGCCAATATGCTCGTTTAGGATCGGAGAATGTAACAAGCTTTCTGATTTGTCTATATTTAGTTGTTTCTCTGCCTCAGAGAAAATTTAGGTCCTGTGTGTCCCATGATTTAGTTTTAGTTTTACAGGCATTTTTGGAAATGCAGATGGTAGGAGAGGGGCCCAGAAACTGTTTTCCTGACTGTCCATGCCAAACCGTCCGCATTAACATTGCCTTTATGGTTCTCATGACCTGGAATCCATTTTATGCTTATTTAGTTGTTGTTAAGAAATAGATTGTTCAAGTATTTCTTTGTTTCCGAGACCAATTTAGAGGTCTTGAGGAGGTTCAGGAGTGCTTTAACCTTTTCGTACTCTGGCCCGCATTCTGGGAAGCCAGTTGTTCCCTCAATACCGCATTAATTTACTCTCTCCTTCACTTCTTGGAATTGTTTTTCCGAGTTTGCTTCCTTGTGTACTTGCTTTGTTTTCTTGGATTTTCTTACATGAATAATTTTTTACATTTTTTATGTATATCCTATATCTATTGAGATTATTTAGAAGCAATTTGTATTTACTTATTTGTTTATTTACTAGCCATTCCAACATAATGGAAGTAATTATGAAATATTACAACTCGCTCCTGTTTTCCATCAATTAATTTGATTTAAGTTATTGTTTTTCACTCTAGATTCGTTTAGAAAAATGCAAGCAAACAGCAACTTTTTCATTTTGGGATAATGTTTATAATGTAAAAATACGGGATTGACACTAAACTAGAAACTTATAATTCTCATTTTCACAACAAAAAACTACATTTTTGAAAATACAATTCTTATGGCTTATTAGATCTTATGTTTTTATTGAAACACTTTTAGTCAATATAATATTGAATAAATCTTACACAGTGTAAATTAAAAACATTGCAATATTACCAATCAGAGTTCAAACTAGTGCAGTTGGTGGAACGTCTGAGGGGCGATGGTTTCTTTGATGGCAATATTGCGGATCAGCGTACAAACTAGGGCAGTTGGTGGAACATCTGAAGGGCGGCTTTTTCTTTGGCGGCCATTATGGAATTGGAAGAAGTAAAAAACCCAGATGGCGAATATCAAAGTTGTATACAAAATATCTTCTCAAGTTTATTTCTTGAGACAGACAATGGCAAAAGCCGAATTATTATCTGTGAGTCTTTCCTGGTAATTTCTATATATGTGTGCTGTTATTTTCTCCACGCATCTATGCTACTGCATCATACACTCTCACAGTCGAAGAGTGTTGATTACATCGGCCTCATAGCTCAGTTCGTTGGAGTGTTGCAAGGGGAAATTTCCCTGTGGTTTTAAGAGCACGAGTTTGAACTCCTGTTGAGGTATCAAATATTTTTGGGTCGTTACAGTGGCACTTATGAAATATGACCCAGACATAATACAAAACAATAATTAATTAAATCCCTCTCGAGCCAAAAGACTGTAAATGTCACATTCCCTGTTGTAGCACCTTTCACTTCCTCACTCACTTGAGTCAAAACTCACTGTGACAATGATCTCGCTCGACTGCTGACTTGTTCCAGCGAGCCTCTGCTGAGCCAGTGGCCTGCAGTTTCACTTTGTCATTCGCCCAACCCCAAACCTCGACACGGTATTTGATTTATTTGTGGGGGGGGGGGGGGGGGTTGCGCGAAAATAACCCTCATAGTCGAATAGGTTTGATTACACCGACCTCATAGCTAAGGCTGTTGGAGTGTTGCAACTAAGCGATTTTCAAAAATAAAGCTGTTATACATTTAAAAAAAACTAATGGGAAATTTCTCCACGTAGTTGTAAGGACACGAGTTCGAACTCCTGTCGAGGGATCGAATAATTTTGGGCCATTACAATTACGCATTGAAGAGAAACTACCGACAAAGACAAACTGACAAGGGCTAATAATACTATTTACTCCCTGAGCATTTGAAAGTAAATTACACCAACAGAGAGAAGAATTAGGAGGTAAAAAGGCAATTTTTCAAATCTATATAATACTGGAGTGCAATAGTATGAGGATTTTATGAAAAAATAGCACACTAAATAGAATGAGCGACCATCCTAAAATGGCTATTATCGGCGGCAGGCAGCTACGGAAAAGATAAGCTGCTCGATATATCATGTTGGCAGGCAGCAAAGGGTTAATTGGTAAAAATGTGGATGTTTTTGTTATGAGTGTTATGGTTTTGTAAGGTGACCAGGCACTTGTTGATAGCAAAGATTTCTGATTGAAATACAGTTGCAAGTTTGTCAAGGCTATAATAGTCTGCCACTTGAAGGCTGGGTATAAACACCCCAGCACCGGAGGATGATTCAGGTCCCCTATCATTCTCAAAACCATCAGTGTAACAGTTGATGGTGTCTATAGTCTCAACAGGAGTTTTTTTATTGCTCCACTCAATCCTATCTTTCATTTCATCAAAGCTCATAAGGGTTTCTGGTGCATAAGCGTTGGTGAGTTGTTTAGTGTTGGAGGTCCTACTTGTGTGTAGTGAGAGAGATGACTAGTGTCATGCAACCCACGAAGATGTTCAACCTAACCATGGCTTGCATGGAATAAACCTTAGCGCGAATAGCTGGCCACTATAAATTGTAGAAGGCCCTGCCTATATCGAAAAATATTGCCATGGCACAATCGCCATTGAATATGGTTTTTTCTATGTGGCCTACTAGATTTGTAGGGCCCCTTCAACGGATTTACTTTCCATATAGATATATTGAAGATGATTAAGGGATCTTATATTTAGTATAGATTCCCGTACATATCTATCTATTATTTTTTCCAAAATCTTGATGATTACCGAGCATAGGCTTAAAAGTCTGACTGATTTCGGATCTTTAAGATCAGGTCTACTGGCTTTAGGGATGAAAATTACCCTTGTTTCCATGAGGGAGCGGGGAACGAAACCCCACCGAAGCAAGCCTCTCAAAATATCTACGAGATATTTCTGAAGAAGAGAGAAGGACTTTTGCAGGCATACCTACCAATCGTATACCGTCGCCCCCACCTGGTTTGTAGGATTTCATTGAGATCATATTGTACCTTCTCATGGGTGATAAGTCTTCTGCTAAAAGAGTCAGAGTCATGGTTGCAATTGTTGTAGTCAGTTACTGTATCTCCCTCAATATAAGGGATAGAGTTTGGGAAGTGAGTAGAGGCTAGGATATCTAAAGCCTCTGATTCATTTGTGGCAATGTTACCATTCGAGTACCTCAAGAGTGTTAACATTGGTAGAAATTCATCTTGATGTATTTTCAAGAGTCTAGCGGAGTATTTAGTGGTTTCAGTTGTTTTACAAAACTCCTTCCAGGTTTTCTTTTGTTCAGGTTAAGGAGGGTTCTGTATTTCGACCTGCTTAGGTGGAAGGCATCGCGGTCGGGTACGGTCTTCATGCGCCTTGCCTTTCTCTGGAGGCGCCTGCGTTCCGGGCTCGCAGTTTCAACACCCTTGACCACCATGGCTTATTTGTAGCCTTTACTCATTTGGATGGACAGGCGGTGTTAAACGTTAATATGTTCTACTAAAAGTTTAGTCGATAGAAGAGCTAGGGAGTTTTTATTGTCTATTTCCCAAGCTAAGGAGGATAATAATTCCCTGGGTTTGTTTTCGAATAACTCCCAGTCCGTTTTGCGGGAATTTTGAACAGTAATGATAGGTGTTTTTGGAATATTAATCTCAAACGTAATTAACTGATGATCGGAAAGGATTGTGTCCAGCCTAACAGTCCAGTGGTGAATTAGTATATGAATGCCTTCTGAAGCAAGGGTAGTGTCTATTATAGATGACCCTCTACCCCTAATAAATTTGTGCGTGCCCCACATTTAAAATATTAAGATTGTTTGAAAGTATAAAACCTTGAAATGCCTTACCTTGAGTATCCCTGTACCTTTCACCCCAGGCGGTGGAGTGGGCGTATGTGTCAGTGCCAATGACGTTGTGGTGTCCGTTGGCCTGAGTCCAGGCTGTGAGTTCCCCCAATAAAAGGGGGACTGGTGTCCGTTGGTCCCTAGGACAGTAGACGGAAGTGAAATCAGTACTCCTTACACTGCCATCTCTGTTCGTCGTGAAGATGAGTACTAAAGTGGTGTTTGTGTTGTTGTTCCAGGAAATGGGAGTAACCCCTCACTTTTATTATTTTTGTTTTCTTATATATAGAGAAAAGAAAAATATGATAGATTGAATTTATGTTTTGTTAATTGGGTGAAACCCATTAACTATTTTTCCCACTGTCATCAGGGATTGGTTGGATCCCGAAGAAGTGGCATCCAACTCTGTAGGGGGATGAGGAGGGAGCATGAAGGGTCACTTCAAACGGGAGTTCAACCTGAACTCCTATTGGACTGTGTTCCGTGCCCTGTTTTTTATCAGGGAGGGGGGTAAGGAGTGATTTACTAACCACTCGCCCTCGTTTTGGGGGTGGAGGTGGGGGTTTAATGAGATTCATGGCCTCCTCAAGAGATGGCCATGTTTCAGCATCTAAGGGCAACTGGGAGTCTCCAAGGTTCTCTGCTTGCTGGTAGCGGAGCCTTCCCAGGGAGGTTCGTCTCCAACTACTGAGGCATTTGATCCACCGGAGGGGGGGGGGGGGGGGAGTTGGAGGATCTACTTCTATGTCGGTACCAACTGCTTTATACAGGACGTTAAAGTCCTGAACTCTAGTGCCTACTCCTAGGCTTTTGACGGTCCGGGCAAACTTACCATCCATTTCAGGAATGTCTATTTTTAGGTAGACTTCTCCAGTGGGTTTCCTAACCCAAATTCTAATTTTTCATTGGTCAAAATGGAAACCAAGGCCTCTATTTTGAGCATATCATCTTTATTGAAAACCAACTTGGGGATGTAGGTGGAAATTTGGCATGGTTTCGACTTGTCCTGGTATTTTTACTTGGACACCGCTCCCTATCCATTTATCACTCATACCTGAGGTAATTTCCTCAACGGTATAACTGTTAGCACAGGTTAAGAGATACCAGATGCTCTCTCGCGTTAAACCGCACCAGTTAACTCTGAAGAGCTCCAGTAGAGAGGAATCAGGTTCCCCTGATTGCAACCTGCAACCTTCCAGAAGGAGGTACTTTTCGATAACGTTGGCTTCCTCAGAGGAGGTGTTCTAGAGAAATGTCTGAAGTTATGTCTCCGTAAGTTTCCTCGAAATCGGAGAGGGTTAACTGCTACCAAAATCAACAAGTCAGTAACGAAATCACACTATTTTCATTTCGAAATTCACAGAAACGACGTTCTATCCTGTATGTCAATACAGAGAGGTCCGAGCTGAATCTCGCTCGAAACAAACAATTGAAAGTATGTATTTAACGCTAAGTCTAATGAGATTTTGCTGACTTCAATCGGACGAATAATAAAGTCGCGTGTCAGTATTAATGTAGTGAAATCACCTTATAAACCACGATGATAGAATAATCAGCTGATATTATTATTATTATTATGGAATTATGTTTTCAAGAAGTTGTTATAAACTTTTGTTATATTTTGATGGACTAGGAAGCATATCTAGGTGCTTTATTTAAGTTCATTAGGTATGTAATTTTCTTTCGATTGGCTCTGACGTTTTTTTTTTTTTTTTTTTTTTTTTTTTTTTTTTTTTTAAATTTTTAGATAACTTTGTTGCATAAATAAAGTTATCTAAAAATTTAAAAAAAAACCACGTCAGAGCCCATCGAAAGAAAATTACATACCTAATTTAATGTAACGTGTAGTTGTGTTTTGATTATAACGCACTATATTATGTAGATAATATTTGTGATGATAATTTTGTAGGTAGTGCAAGTAAGTTATTGTAACCTACAAACTACTTTGGTAATTAGTATGAGACAGTTATATAGTACAGAAATAATACACCTGTGTGTAATATTTTGCTGTAATATGTTTTTTACTTCAAAATGTTACTTTTTTTCAATTGTTTTACAGTAGGTACTTGCTCTTATTTTCATTTCGAATAAGTAAGTGTATATCAATGATAACTGTGAATCTCTATGTCAACAGGTATATACTGCTATCTCTTCTGATCTTGGATCTCCCTAACTGGCTGACCAAACACATTACTTTATCTTTCTTCAACACCAACACCGTCAATTACTTGGCTCAAGTCTACAAAGATACAGTACAGCACAGAAAGGAAAATAATGTTAGGTATGAATTATAGCTTTACAGTTCCCTAAAAAAGATTGTCAGTCAATTGATGAAAATTGTCGTCATAAGAGAATAACCATATCCATTAATTATAGTACGCTCATTGTAGAAAACTGTTTATCATGCAGCTTACATGTTACACACATTTTGAATGAAAATATGTCTATAGGTGAATTTTGAAGAAAATATTCGAAAAAACCTGCGAAAGCGGAGTTTTGCTCTATCATGTTAGTCACTCTATGCTCCCCATGCTCCACCATTTGGGATCATACAGCTCATTTTCATGTTCACTTCGCATGCACACGTATCCCCCCCCCCCCCCTCTCTCTCTTTTCTGCAATTTCTTGCGAAATTTATCATCAGTTTGGTGTGTCTTAGGGCAAATGTTTTATTCCTTGGGCTATTCAAATGGGATCAGTGTTGATTAGCGATTGAATCTAGATCTGGATGTTGGAAATCACGAGTCAAAATGGAGATGCCACATGGTGTGGGTGAACCAGCTTTTTTTCTAGAGAACAAAATATTCTATCTCGCTCGAATCCCTTACAGGATATCATGAGCTAAGCTGTACAATGTTGGATGCCACAATCAGTGTCTGAGGTGGTCGGTAAGCCTGACCCTAACGTGACCAAGTCCTCTGACTCCGATCGGGGAAGGGGCAAAAGACTTAAGAAAAGATCGAATGATACCAAACAGAATGCTACTGTTCTGAGAAGTATGAGAGGTCTAATCAAGGGTTATGAAAAGCGAGATGTCGGAGCTCCTCCCCGTCTTCCTCATCCTCAAATCAACAACAGGGTTCTCATCCCCCTCGCATTTGGCTTCCTCCCCTCAGGCATTTAACTGCTTTGTAATCAAACTTCAGCCTAAAGACGAATCGCAGTCAGTCATTCCTATTTTCGTCCATCCTACGATAGTGGAAAAATGGCAAGAAAGAATGAGAAAAGAGTTAAATAGATCAAGCCACCTACACTAAGCTTCAAAAAAGATATGACCCTTTGGACCATGCGGCAACCCTTCTATCCCCACAGTTTGACCCCAATCTGCTTAATTGCCTGATTGCCACCCATTCGCAGGAAGGTTGGCAGAATTTTACCTTAATTAGAAAAATATCACGGATTCGCCTATTTTATTGTCATAGGTGTTGGGATACAAGTTACCTCTGTCCCAGGAACCCTCACTGATACTGCCAGGAGTTCACTCGATACCTCCTCCTTCAAGCGAGCCATGGGTGGTGCCATAGTATAGGAACAAGGGAAAAAAGGGGTCGTGGAAATCTGGATAAACAACACTCCTTGATTTATTCCCAAAAAATCGGGAAGAGATCGGGTAGGCATTAATCTAGGTTGGCTGAACCAATTCTTGATCCTAGATTGCTTCAAAATGGACGATTTCCATTCATTGTTCAAACTATTGTCAAAAGCGGACTTTGGGGTAAGCTAGTTTAAGCTAGTTCTCAAAGATGCATATTATATGGTACTAGGATGAAGATCCTTGGCCGATGTAGTGTTATAATGTTCTGCATAACCAGTATTAATTCTCGAGGTATGACCTTCCCATGTATAATGGCGGATGCGAATTCTCCCTCGCCTCGAAGGGGCTGATTGTATACTTTAGCAAGCATTGAAGAATTAGCTGTCCACCCTGCCAATTTAAAAATGACTGGTAAGGAAATGCCCTTCCTAGCAGCTGCTGACATTGTCACATGACGGGTGGAGTAGGCTGAAAATTTCGTTGTCTATTCCTGCCGCTTGCAGGACAGTTGATACCCAACGACTGGCCGCTGGTCGGGTAGGAGGGCGTGTCGTTAATAATAAATTGTCACGGTGATCTAAATTCTCCGTAACCTATAAATAGCGTCTTAACACTAATGGGATGCATAATTTTGGTCCCAGGGGAAACGCGGGGAGGAAAATTGGTGGAGCTATTGCCCTTGGTCATGAAGTCTTTAATAATGCTGGGATGAAAATCCTGACTCCATTCGACTCAAATTTAATGTCGGACCTGCGGATTCCTAACACTGTTTTGGGGAGTTGACTCAAAGCTAGTAATATCATCATGGCCAATTTCTTAGTTAGAAAAAGGTACATACTGATTCGTCGATAGATGTGTTGAAAAACTGCAGTACTAAATCCGGGTCCTAGGTATTTTTGTATTTGGCGGATGGAGGTCGTAGTTGAAAGACTGTCTTCAAATACCTTTTGATTACAGGGTCTGACCCCAATTCATTTTGAGAAATGAGTGACAAGGCCGCTCGATGTATATTAAACAAGCTAAATGATTGTAAAATATTTTCTTAAATAAAAATAAAAATAGTATGTTGGCTTATTTAGCTTTGTTGATGATGTCCCCTCATGTTTTCGTACTTCCCCTTGGAGTATTGCGAAGGCAAATTCTTCCTGATAGGAAAAGGGCCTATGTCGATGTTAGATCTACGAATTTAGTATCATTTGGAGGCATTGTCCTAATGTTAGTAGTGACCCATCGGGTGCAACCATGGTGCCTCTCACATTCCTTGCCTTTACTTTTCTCAATACCCACGGCTTTAATACTGGCAGATCGGTGTGAATGCATTGAAAATCTCATTATTCTAGCAATGGGTGAATGCATCCACTCCCGACGTGAACGGTTTAGCTCAATTTCTAGTCTGCTGACCTTGGGGTTCCAGCCCTATACAGTGCATCGGATACCCCCTTTTTGGATCTAGCCACATTTCTGGCATATATCCGTAATTTAGGATTTTTATTTAAATCCTAATTTGAATTATAGGTTTCACCTCATTTGACCTACTGTTTCACTTAGTCTTGCCCTTCAACTGTTGTCAGGCCCTGTTATCTTGCTCAGAGCTCGCTTGACGAACGTTTAGGGATCATTCAATTTACTTGTTTGTATTCATTTAATTTATTTTATCTCAATTTGTTGTTCAATGCTATCATTACTACAGGTACCAAATGGTTTTTTGATAACTAGCATAAAGAAAACTAGTTTTCCAAGAATCCTTAGACAGTGAATCAGAGTATATGCATTCTCTAAATAGTAACATCAGGGGGGTGCAGGAGGCCGAGTTTTTTTCTGTTTTCCTTTTTTAATTTCATTTTTTATTAATGCACACTATACCAAGTTTGAAATAATTCGTTTTCACACCCATTTGTCCTTGATAATTCTGTAATCATTTGGTTCATTATTAAAATAGTATACCTACCAATATCACGGAAGAAGAGAAAAGGAAGGCTCTCTTCTGTGTTAAACCGTTTAACACATGGATACTATACACGATCGTGGGGGCACCTTTATAATATGCCTCGGATAATATAGTTCACAGGCGGTGCGCTAAATCAGAACCCCATAAAAAAAAAACCCGCCTTTAAAAGAAAAGATGTTTTCAAATTTTTTAATTTCCTATTAAATGAATTAAATACCTACCCAACTTATCTTGCCTACCTACATTCCTTGCAAATTAATGTAGATCAATATTTCAATAGGTATTAACCCTTTCAGAGACTTTTATATCACAAGCAAAATAACTACATGTACCTAACTCCTATGTTCGATAATTAGTGTTGATATACCTATGGTTTTCAGACACTATAATTTGATTAGAAATACTCCTCAACTGAAAAAGCATTAAGTTGAAAATGAAAATCAGTACCTAGGTACCATACCATATCAATAGAATTAGGAATAAAAGCAAAATCGTGATATGATGACAATTAGGACTCAGTGCTTGAGTCCTACATATACCCACTCAATTAATTACCTCTGTGTTTTAATAATTTATTTCACAAATATATACATGACTGCTAACAATAATAACATTTTAATAATGAACTCACGATTATATACAATCAGATTGATAATTGGGATGCTGCACACTGTGACGTATTTTGTGGTAAGTATATTCTGAGGCACAAGCGAACTATTCAGGCAGATTGATGAATGATAACCACCCCTGTTGTCTGAAAATAGAGATAAACCAATTAATTTCCTGGAAAATGTACCTACGCAGTGTAGATAGTACCCCCCTACATTGTTTTCCATGAACGACTCATAGAAGTAGAGTTTTTTTGTGATACCATGTGATGCGTATGATATTCCATTGGATACGTCAAAGATATTATTAATTAACAAATTACAAAATAATGTAGGTATAATGTAGGCGTCTGCAAAGGGGCGATCTGTGGTATCAAAAAACAACGCACTTTAACAGAGCTTCGCGTGTCAAGAAGGCTAGCTTTGGGGATCTTACATGACTATATTTATGTGATATTGCACCTATCTACTGAAATCAATTCACGAATTGGTATATGCAATTAATCAGTAGAAATCAGTATCGTTAAGAAAAATAGAAATTAGAGATGAAAACTGGAGGTGACGGTTAGAGAGCTACGTAACGTACTGTGATAACAGATGAATAGAGAAAGCCTTTGAGTAATAATAATGAGAAGAGAGCGATCATATTTCGCGATCTAGCGGATGCCATAACAAGCGTGTTACTGCATAGGAGTATTGTACAGGTAGAGCTACTGTCAAACGCTGTACGCTCATTCCTAGCTTACAGCAATATTATTTTATGTCAAGTAGATATTAGTTTATTCTACCGCCATTTAAGATTTATCTGACATTCAGAATCTGTTTGCATACATATTACTCATCTTCTTGTTATGATTCTTGATGGTTCCTTTCACAAAACTGATGTTATTCATTATATGTTTTTTTCTTAGAAGAAACGATTTTCTTCAGCTATTACTAGACAGTCAAAAAGGGTTGCTAGACAGCGACACTCTGGCAGGAGATACCGAAAAAGGTATTTTTAATTTTTTTCTTATTAATATTTCTTATTTTAAAGGAATAAGAATTTGAATTTTTATAAAATTTAAAGGTATTGACCATACCTCAGCTTTTTTGCTCATAGAGCTTGTTTAAGGAATACTAGCAGCATTTGGTTCTGACTACACGTGTTCACAACTTGATTTATGCTTTATAGTGTCAATGCCTTCTATAGCCCATATTCTCGTGACGTCACGCGCTCTATTTCAAATTTCAGGTTCATAAGAACTTAGCTCCGGATCTCACTCAGTTGATCTGGGTGGCTCTAGACTTCATGATTCGTTTCTAGACGTCCCAAGAGGACGCCCAAAGGCGCCCTTACTTTAGTCTCGTTTTATCGTTACTATGTTTTGTAACACAAAACACACTTTGTGTCCCGTTAAAATCGTGTTCCACGCTAAAATATTATTCGATGTCTTTCCTACCCTTAAATAGGCTTCAATCAACCTACCTTCTTTTTCCTCTGCAATATTATGTTAGTTGGCTGTAAGCAAATCGCCAAGAAACTGCAATGATTGTTTTGACAGATTCCTCTTTTTTGTGTGGTAAGTATTAAAGCGTTCAGAATATCAATTTTTGAAGATCTGACTTTGTCAACTAGAACTGAACGGCCTATCCACCTGATCCAATCCCAACCTTATTTGACGTGTAAAGTAGTTCCGCATATCAGGTATTTCTTTATTTACAAACTTGTTTACTCGGGCAACGTCGTTAGGGAAGTCCGAGATGACGACGAAGGAGGAAGTTCGGAGGAGTTTACTATAGCCAAATGTTGATCCGGAACTTTGCGATCATTTTGCGAAAACCCCTGTCGAAATTGGTCTAGCCCTTTCGACGTGAATCGACCCTTGACAAACAGACAGACAGACAAACATACTTCTCTCTTTTATATAGGAGGATGTAAGTACTTAATATTCTTCAATCGTATTCCCCGTTCTTCCATGCTTTACTACCTACCTGTGACGTGAATTTTTATTCCAGTTACAATCACTGAGGACGTTGCAATAGCTCAATCAGTTCTGTTCTTCATTGCTGGATATGAAACGTCCAGTAGTCTCATGTCATTGGCCAGCTACGCGCTCTCCCTTGAAAAAGACGTTCAAAGCAAACTAAGAGAAGAGATATTTACAGTTCTTGGTGAAGATCAAAAAGTCACCTATGACAAGGTCAACAATATGCAGTATTTGGACATGGTTCTTTCAGGTAGGAAGCCACTTTAATAAAATTGTTACATCATAATAAATATATATATATATATATATAAATGCACTTATTGATTGCTTGGTTCTACTGAACTATATGATAAATTGATTTAGAAGAGAAATTTCACAAATAAAAGAACGAAAGTAATTATATCTGATATTTTGAATAGTATTCTTGATCACAGATAAGGTAGGTTCAGAAAGAAATGATTTCTTGCGTTCTTCAATCGTATCCATGGCCGAGATAATAATAATTATTTTGATACATTTTAAATTAATCATTTAAGTTGAGGCCAGGTGGTCGATTTGCTCCGAGTACCCATCTATGCGCTCTCTCTGATTGCTGCAGCATTCTGTCATTGGCAGTATCAGGTAGCTTCTTCAATACTTTCACGCCAAAACACTGGTCAAATGTTGCGTCATGGGATGATGCGTGAACCTTCACTGGGAGTGGCCGAGATTGGTTTACAGACGCCCTATGATTGTTCATTCATAAATTTAGGGTTGTTGCTTTACCAACATAGAACGCAGTTGACTCTGTGCACTTTTTGCAAACAAGCTGGTATACTCACATTTTGGACTGGCACTCTGCCACACCTCGACACTTGTATGTGTAATTGGTATTGGCAGAGGAGAAGTCTGACCCTTCCATAACCAAATTGCACAGCTTACATCTTCCTCGTTGACATGGATGTAAGCCTTGTTGCTGTGGCTCTAAGGGATGTGATCGTGGATGGTGATGAGACAAGATCTCCCCAATATTTTTTCCTTGTCTGAAGGTCACTCGAGGTTTCTCAGCAAAGACGTCACGGGTTAGCGAGCTAGATGTCAAGATAGGCTGGAACTCACTGAGGATACCGTTCAGCTTTTGAGCCCCAAAGAAAAATGTTGTAACCAACGGTACCTGGTTCGTGAGTACTTTTGGTCTCTGCTGGTAGGTAACACTTGCTGGGACTATTCTGTCAGTTACAAACTTTCTTGGGTAACCCCTCTCCATCAGCTTATCTCGCACCGTAAAAATACCCTTCCAGCTTTTCCCGGTTGCTACAAATTCGATGTCCTCTAATGGACAGAGATCTCGGGATCGCACGCTTCGTGTGAGGGGGGTGGCAACTATCATAGTGCAGGTATAGTTGCTTGTTAGTCGGTTTTACGTGCACTGCTGTTGTGATCACCCCGTTCTCCAGCTTGATGTCCACGTCAAGAAAGGTTGCGTGAAATGCAGAGAATGACCAGGTAAATGTCACTGAATATTGGGAGTTAAGTTCTCCTAAAAACAATTGAAAAATACTTGGTCGAGTCAATAAAAATTTGGATTTGGCAACGTTTCAGAAATTTTTTATTTCCATTTTCAAGCCAAGAATATTAACAAGCTATATGTTGTTATGTATTGATTTAATTTCTTATTTTTGTTACTATGTGTTGTATTCTAAGGGTTCATGATTATATTGGTACCCAACCAAAATCTATAAATATATTAATAAAACTAGAAAATAATAGGATTTTACTCACAGTTCGGTATGCGGAGCTGAAAAGCATCTTGGACATTCAGAAGAAGTTCGAATTCCTTCAAGCCTTATTTTCACACTGAAGGTGTGGGAACATGTCATGACTGAGAAAGCAGGTAGTAGGGGTTAGGTACCTCTAGGACTAGTCAACTGTGAATAGAGGAGTGGTGGGGGCCTTACGGTTTTGGTTCTAAAATTATAATTATCAAATCTGAAAACTGTTTTATAAGGAAGGAGGTAAGTACAACTATGAAGAAGGGAGAGGAGTTTGGTGGTGATTGAGCCTATGGTTTATGATTATATTGGACTAGAATTTGCTTAGATTCTGTGTATCGGTTCTCTTATTTAATGCATCGTGTTTGTTTCGTTCGATGTGAATCATTTCTTTTATATTTAGTTTATGGGAGTTGGTTGCATAACATCTGTTGCATTCTGCAATCGGTTGGCATGGGATTCTGTAGATTATGTTTGATCGTAATTCTTTTGGACCTTCTGCTTTGGTATTTGTGAACGATTTTTTTAGGGTGTTGGAATTGCGAAAAGTCACGTAAGATTTCAATTTTTTATGGTTATTAAAGGTTTTTTACAATTTCTCTGAGAGATTTGGTATGTAAGGAAAACTAAAGTATCTCTTTGGTTCTGTTTCATCTGGGGAAATTGTTATTTAATTTGAGTTTGTGTCAGATGAGGACTTGAGTAGTTTACAAATTAATTTATATGGATACCCATTAATTAGCAAAAGGTCTACAATTTTATTGGTTATTTCCTGGTGGTAAGAATTGGAAGTTAGTTTTAATATGATGAGATTTTTTACGAAATTGATTTTTTTTATGATACGGAGAATGACTGAGGAAATGAATATAAGGTCCAGAATTTAGAGGTTTTCTGTTGAATTGTTTTAGTTTCGGATGAGCTCTAAATCTAAGAATGGTAAGGTTTTATCCGGTTTTTTGGATTCTATGGTGAATTTCAACCGAGGGTGGACTTGATTAAACGGGGATTTTGTAAAGAATACGAAGTTTTGCACTCTCGTGTTGGCTGCCCTTTGCCCCCCCCCCCCCCCCCCCCCACACACACACACTGTCATGTTTGGGGAAAGCCCACTTTAGTTGAAAGATCGT
Organism: Adelphocoris suturalis; assembly: GCA_030762985.1. Taxonomy (NCBI): domain Eukaryota; kingdom Metazoa; phylum Arthropoda; class Insecta; order Hemiptera; family Miridae; genus Adelphocoris; species Adelphocoris suturalis. Next base: position 35,735,843 of record CM061040.1, read on the forward strand.
TGGATGTTGCAGGTGAATGACTGGGTGGACGGAAAAAAGGTGGGCGCTAAACAGTCTTCTCCTCGACCTACTATAATATTGTACTCAATCTTTCCCGAAGGTAAGTTGAGTTGGTAATTATAGTACATTCTTTGTAGAACACAGTTTACTTATGCAGCCCATTTAGAGATATCATTCATCTGCTGGTTTGGAGAGGTAGTGAAAGCGCAGGGGAGAACCCGGGAGGGAATCCCAGACAAAAAATTCCCACTAGTGATACACACCTTGTGTGCAGGGGCCCCGTGTAGAACCCTACGCCCCCAAACCCATCTGTTTCCCTCAGTCATGGATGAGGATGAGTACAACGAGGATTACTTATATTAGGCTTTGCCTCCGTTTCGGTCAGTCATCAGCCTGGTGATTAGGAACGTCTTGATCGTTTATTGCGTTGCCTGTCCCGTTGCCTGTTGGACTCAAAGGAATTGAGTAGGTTAGGGTTAGGTTTCATGGCGACGTCAGAGACGAACGAAGCTTCAGCTTCGTGCCTTGTTGCTCATATTATCCCTTAGGAGGCTTGAGTCCAGCACAGTCCAACTCAACTCGTGGTTTCGATCTTTTACGACTCGGATCCGTCAGTGCCGATGTTGAAAACTATCAAAAATCTGACAGGACGCACAAAAAGCTGAAACAATAAAATGAAAAGGTGTAAAATTTGAAAACGAGAAAAAAAGGGAGAGAGATGTGAACTTATGTGGGGTGAACATACCAAGTGAGGATGCTTCCCCCCAACATGGCGGTGCGTGGGGGGGGGGGGAGCAGGGCAGCCAACTCGAGGGAGCAAAACTTCGTGTCCTTTTCAAATTCCGGGTTCTCTTGGGTTTGTTCAAATATTTTCTCTGAAAAGTCACCACGAGTGGTGTGGTAAGAAGTCGCTACATTTGGAGTTATCTGCAACAATTTCACTAATTACACATGACAAAAACTATAGATTTTTGGGAAGATTATGTGTGTTTGTGTTTACAACATTTTCCTTGAAACTTTGTGTTTGACGTCATCTTTTAAATATTTTTTCTTTCACCACCAAACCATTTTCATCCTCTTATTTTCTGTCACTACTTTTTAGGGTACCTATTTTATGATCTCAATTGAAAACTGAGTTATTCTATATTCCATGATAGTTTTGCACTTGTATTCATAAATCACATTTAGCACTCGAATACATAACTTTAATTAAATGTTGAGGAAAAATAAAATGACTATCATGCTTGTTTACGTTTATTGTAAAGATCATCTTATTGTTTTGGCCTCAGAAACGTTGCGGATGTACCCACCTCTAGGCAGGCTGGACAGGGTTTGCACAAAACCTTATAAAATTGACCATCTTGAGATTCCTATTGGTGGAAGAATAGGAATCCCTTGTGCCGGAATTCATATGGATCCAGAGTATTATCCTGAACCGGACAAGTTCATTCCAGAACGGTTTTCGCCTGAGGAAAAGGCCAAAAGGCACCCATACGTCTACATGCCGTTTGGCTTGGGCCCAAGGAATTGCATAGGTAAGTTACACAAAATTTTGGTAAGTAGGTTTATGTAGAGAGGTTTGCTACCTTTGTAGATGGTTCACCCTCCTGATGAATTTAATTTTTTTGGAGCGTACGTTTTTATTTCTAATTGATCTACCGTTTTTATTGTGGGGGGACTGTTTGAAAACGTGTGTCACCCCTTTCGGTGTATTTTTAAAGTTTCTGTTTCCGAATTTTCGTAGAAAATGAAGTTATTATTGCAATGGCTCCAAAAATTTTAAAATCCAAGTTTTCGAACATTTTCTTCATTGAAATCCGTTTTGAGACATTCTGAGACGAATCCCAGAGTAACGCTTCTTCATACAAATATGTGTGTGTGCGTGGGTTTTAAATTTCAAAATTTCTCCGTGGAATGGCCCCCGGACCTCCTTCTGCCTGGGGTGTATTCCATACCCCCCAGTGACCCCTCCCCAAATTCCAACCTAGATCCGCCCCTGGCGTTCATCCAATAAAAATTGTCTAAGGAGGCAATGACTGTAGGGTAATCGTCGAGCTTAAAATGCTCTGTCACTAAGAATTTATTCAATTATTTCAGATTTATGACAAAACGAGAGGATCCATTCTGTTTTGGCACTAAGAAAACAGGTGAAAGGAAACACAGGTTGTCTTCACTAATTGGCGATATTGCCCCTAATTGCAATACCTCCTCGATTTTAGTGACCATTTCGGATGATGCCATCATAACTCTCTCAAGTGGTGAGGTCTTGGCAACAGCAAGGGGCGAGGTCCGTAAAAACGGAATTTCATAACCCCTAAGCCAAGACAGAACTCTATGTGAAGCTGTTGTATTCAGCCATTTACTAGCAAAGTAACTAAACGACCTGCATGACTTACCATGTTTACTTGGGGTGGATTGGTCTCCTCCTGAAGTTTGCCGGTCCTGGATGGCCCCTGAAGGCAACCTCGTGATCGGTGCCAGGTGCTTGAATGGCATCCGGTGACGTTGGCGGGCATCTCTCTTGTTGGCAGCGCTTTGGCTTAATGTCTACACTAACCAGCAATATCTGGAGGGAAGTCCCCAAACCCACCATCCCGCACCAAGGGAGGAAGTCCCTCCCGCACCATTCTAGCTCCACCCATAAAGGCTCATGATTAACTTGTCAACCTGTACACTACTTTCCCCTATCTTATGTTTGCAACGCTTTTACTAATAACGCCCATACTTCTCTAATTTAGTCAAATTTTCTATTAAGTAATGTCCATCGGTACTCGAAAAAGATCATCTAAGGATCTTACCACAACTTGAAACATGAACAATATGGGGGGGGGGGGGGGGGGGGATCTGAAAATAGCTTAATTTCACTAATTTTTACTTTTCTCTTTCTCACAAGTTCCACCTACAACTTCTCCAAAAAATTACGATGTCACTTTCTTTTCTATCGTTCTCCATCACAAAACTTACTATCACAGCAGTGAACAAACAATATCAGAACATATTGGTTAGTAATGCATGCATGTCAGGGACGTTCCTAATCCCCCATTAACCCTCTCCACTGTCAGTAAATTTGAAACTTCCAAGGATCGAACAAATAATAAAAACTGTCACGGAAATCAGGTGAATATATTAAAAATATCACGATTTAATGCTATTACCCCCCTCCATCACCCCCTTCCATCATGAAATATGAAGCTCCTGACATATTTTCCAAAACTAGAACAAATTATTAAATGAACAAAAAAGTAACCACAAAAATGTGCCGAATAGTTGAACTATCAACATTTATGGCTATTACCCCCTCCATTCACCCCCTTCCATCGTGAAATTCAGAACTCCTGACATATTTTCTAAAAATAGATCAAATTCTTGATGGAAGTTAATAAGAATCACGAAAATCGGTCAGGATTTGTAGCATTGGCAGCGCTTGAAAGAATCGGTAATTACCCCCTCCACCACTACAGCAAATCCGAAATTCCCAAGGTTTTTTGCACAACTAGACTAAAATTGGAATTGAACGAAGTAAGAAACACGAAAATCAGTTGAGAATTGTAGCCTGAGTGGCGTCGACAAAATATGTTGAAAAAACTACGTTTTTTGGCTTTACCCCTGCATTCACCCTCTTACTTCACGACATCTGAAAGTACCAAGGTTTTCTGCACAACTAGACTAAAATTGAGATCGAACAAAGAAAGAATATCGAAAATCGGCTGAGCAGCGTCGACAAAATTTGTCACACACACAGACATACGCCTATCGTTTTTTTCACGGATTCGGTTTCAGAATGGTCTGAAACGGATTTGTATGTGGTAATTTTTTTTCTCATGCTTGGGTTGTCCCAATTAGCATGGATCAGTTCCCTGGATCAGTTCTAATAGGTCGTCTCTCTTAAATAAGAAGCTTGCTTGTATGACCTCACTTCTGAGGGGCGTCCTAAAAATCACATCCTGCTGGGTGTTATCAGCAGAAAAACTTGTCTGGTAACACCAACTTTGAAGCTAACTGTTGTATCTGACTTTATTGTAATACTGGTTTTCATCAATAAAAGTGACGTTAGAATCACTTGATCCAAAGAGGGTTAAGGCAGGGGGCTAGCAGGTAGCAGATCAACATATAAGCCCTCCAGAAATCCTCGCAAGCTCATTCGAGACTCCAACTTTATCTTGTTATTCATCTCAGCACCTATTTACCGCTTTTCCTACCCAATGGGTTGCTGGGGGAAAATTCCTATCCTTGTCGTCCGTCTAACCGGACTTCTTTCGTTAAGTCTAAGGTATTATTTCCACTAGTAGTATGAATACAATTATCATTTACATACCTATCGAAGAAGTCTGTCATCAATAGCAAGTTGAGTAAAGGGGGCAAGTGCTTTCGATGTTGATTGATTGATGAGATTAGATAATAATAGATAATCATAGTTTATAATATAGACATACGATAGAATAATAGTAATAAATCGCCAGTAGACCAATTAACTTACTTCCAACACCTTTCACTTGTTCCCTTCTCCTCCTTTTCACTCCTCACCTTCAAGACCTTTCACTTCTTCCCTTCCCCTCCTCTCCGTCTCTCACTTTCACCTCTCCTCCCTTTCCCCTTCACTGACCCCCCTATACAAAGCGATGGACAAACACTGACTCATGTACTGTTTGGATGGCCTGATGATGATGTCCTTACATAAAAAAGCACTTTCCTCCTTTACTCAACTTGCTAGCAACAAAAAACTCCTCTGAAAGGTATGTAAATGATAGGAGTTCCTTCAATCCAGTACCCAACGGGAACACTGTGGTGGTTTTACCTATCCTCAATGAATTTCGACTCATATTCCTACACAGCATCCGACGGTTTTTCAGAGAAGCTTCTTTCCTAAATTTCAGTCAAGGTTCACTATAGATTTGATCACAAAATTTCCAAGTAATATAACTTCGGTTCAGTTCTGTTCAAATCAAAAATTGCATGCTAGACTCACTCATCTAAAACTGAAGACACTACCTACAGTGGTGAACTGGATGCACTTTTATTATAGCAAACAGTTAGCTATTATCACTCCCCCAGAGGTGCCCCCGCCACCATCCTGACCACCACGGACCTGAACATCAACAACCCTTGAATTCGACAACCTCAACTCCTTTACCATGTTAGCCTTATGCATGTAGATGTTTCTGATGACAAAGAAGTCATTCCCAGCCCTGGTGCTTTGCCACCTTCAGAACTCTCTGGCATCTCAATATCTCAGTCCCTTACACTGCCACCCTTCTATAAACATGCCACCCATTTATGGTGGTGCCACAGCTTTCAACGGCTCCCAAATATCACAGGATATTAAATTTGCAAAAACCTTACCCTTATTTCCGTACCATGTTGCCGTAAAAGCGATCGATATTTCATTCAATTCAGAGGTTAATGTATGAGGTCACATTCTTTGAAGGATAGACTAATCTTGATTTATGAACCTTCTTGTTAGGCCCGCCTTGCTGCAATCACTGATATCACATACATCGGAGATATGACACCTTCCTACAGAAACTACAGCACAAGACGGGAGACATACACAGGGTATCTGACAAAGGCATATTGGATGAAAGCGATGCCGAGAAAGATCCAGGTTGCTGTTGCTCTGTGGATTGACAAAGATATTCACCTAATGGCAAACTGACACGGTTATAACTGATTTGACGGTATTCGATCTCCAGCCTCAATGCTAGATCCCTGAAACATCTGGTCTCTCTATGCCTGAAGTGGAAGAGATTCGTTGCAGCCCGAACCCAAACATATAGAACCATATCACTTCTCGCCAACCTACTTTACTAATACGTTACTTAAGTACAGTTCCATTCGAATTCGTTCCCTAGACTCACTTAGCAAAAAACTAAAGACAACACCAACCAAAGACTCGCTAACTCCCACCATCAAGTTCATGGTGGAACAGAAACGGCACTAACTCTCAGAGTTAGCTTTATTCTCTAGATCCTGACAGTTTTCTAGTTCCTACTTTAACTCTTAGATGGTGGAATCAGCCCTAAGGAACCTTTGTGAATTTAGGGCTAATTTAATTTTATATTCTCTTTACAGGAATGAGATTTGCACAAATGAGTGTCAAAATAATCTTGGTACACATTATCAAGAATTTTCTTATCGAGGTCGACTCAGAAACTCCTATCCCTTTTGTATATGACGAACGCTCAATGTTGCTCAAGCCCAAAGGAGGAGTGCTCAAAGTGAAGTTGAGAAATGCTGTCTACTGAATTGTAAAAGGCAATATGAAGATCATTCGAATAAAACTACTTGCCATTTCGTTTTGTAGAACCATGAATTCAGTAAAATATTAAGATAAGACGCAGACGAAGACATTAAGAAGAAGGCATTAAGAAGACGCAGTTTTATTTAGTTGTTGTTTATTATTGATTACACTGCCAGATAGCTTAATTACAATGCAAATAGTTTGTAATATAAAATTAGGTAGTGTGATATGTATTCAATGAAGAACAATCGAGATGTCATTGTAAACAATAATCAAACAGAAGGTATTGGACAATTTATTGGTAAAGAACATTGTTTTAATTATTCGTTTATTCAATTATTTTTAGAAGTCCAGTTAATTTGTGGTTTGGGTAAATATATATTTTTAAAAGCTAAATCTTGCACAGATAAGTTGTATAAACCTGAGTCACTATATATGGTTTTTAACAGACCCCAAAAAACAGTAGGTATGTCACCTATTATTTGAGGTACTCCATTTCGTGTATATATATTTTTTTTTTCTTTCTAGTACATAGTTATTTTAAACAAAGCGCCAAACAAAGGAAGCTGATTAAACATTGCCTGAATAATGATATTTCATGCATTCTCCAACCTGAAACTTATTACTAAACTCCTTATTCCGACTCCATTCTTGTTATTTTAGATGCTAAATTTTCTATATCCGTCTCTATGTTTGTTTGTTCATCACACCTAAAAGGATCATTATATATTACGGTAACCTTCGGAAGAGGCTGTTTACTGGCGCTCCGCCTGCAGAGTTCGGAACCAGTTTAAGACAAAATTGAGAAATAAACGAACTTGTGAAGTTCATTTATAATTATATCGCGAGCGTGGCACTTGAGGACGTTTCACATGTAGTATTCCCGAAATACCCTGACAGAGTTCGTTTAAAGCGACTTGAAGATTTAAATTCGAAAAGTCCGCCCAAAAAAGGGGCGGGAAAGAATTGTAGGTCCCACAGCCTCCGCCTGAGCGCAGGCCCACAGCCCCGACTGAGGCAACCCTGTGCAGCTTCCCGGCGATCTTCACTAGTTGGAAGGAACCCCCAGCGCCGCCCCATCATACCATGAAAGGGCTGGGACCGGGAGGGCGTGAAACGTCCTCAAGTGCCACGCTCGCGATATAATTATAAATGAACTTCACAAGTTCGTTTATTTCTCAATTATATCGCTCGGGGCACTTGAGGACGTTTCACATGTAGTTTGTTTACAGACACAACTGGGGCGGCGGTGAATGAAGAGGATGGAAAAGAAAAAAGTTTGAATTTTCCTTAAATCACACCAAGGAGGTGTGTGGAAGAAGCTGCTAGTTATCAAGTTCCCTGGACCCCTCGGTTTGCCCCCCCCCCCCCCCCTCTCTTTCCAGGCGTCTGTCAAAGAGAGAGACCTGGGACAAGGGAGGCATCATTCATGGTGGATCTCTGAAATCAAGGAAAATGTAATACTTCTACCTTGGTATTACCTGGAAAAAACAACGACTTCCGTCAGTTGACTGAATGAATAAAGGATCAAACTGAATATGCATAAAATCTGTACAACCAACTAACTTAGCATAAAAGACCCATTGAGCAAAAGCCACAAATTTTTTCCCCATCATAAGTATAGTTTTATTTAAGAGTATGGTGTACAGCTGTCAATTAATATAAACATTTTAGGTTGTTGGTGGAGAGTTTTCCAATGCACTCATCACTGTTGAAGTCCAAAAACAAAAGCGGGTTTCATGTCTGAAACATTTCGTATCATATCATCAATAATTTATGATGAATAATCAGAACTCCCTGAAGGTTGCGGAAACACGTGGGGCAGAAGTGTTGTAGGGGACATCAAGGGTCTATTATAGAACTTGGCGAAAACTGAGGAGTTCTCTGTCCAACCCGCTGCCTTGAAAATTGTTTGTAAAGGGGCCCCTGCCCTACTAGCTGCAGATACAGTAGCATGTCTAGTCGAATAAGGCTTGAATACATCCGAAACTCCTGCCTTCTTTAGTATTTCACTCACCCATTTGGCTAGTGTTTGTTTAGATGCAGTTGAGTAAGGTTTCCTGCAGATCAGGAACAAAGCGGAGGTACCTGCTGGTCTGAGAGGGGTGGTCAACTCCAAGTAGGTATACAAGAGTGAAGCTACACACAAGTTAGGTCGTTGTGGAAAAAAGGGGAGTTCTAAACATGGTTGAACTTTATTAGGCCCAGAAGTTTTGAGACGATGGGAAACAAAAATTTTTGCTCCAAAATCTGGAAGGAAATTGATTTCAGATAGTTGAATAGAATGAATAGTTTGTAATCTCTGGCCTGTTGCAAGGAGGAGTAAAATCAACAGTTTGGCTGAAACATCCGGTAGTTTGAGCATTGGATGGTCCAAATAGCTTAACACCAACTGGGGGTCCCATGTTGAGTTATATTTTGGAGCTGGGGGACGAATATTTGAAACTCCTTTCAAGAATCTAACAACTGTACCATTCGCACCCACTGGGTCGTGAGATAATAAAGACAAAGCCGACCGATATGTGTTCAGGGTGGAGTACGACACCTTAGTAGAATCCAATATATGTTGAAAAAACTTTACAACTTGCATCGGTGTTGGTGACCAAGGCTCCAATAACTAGTTAGAACAAAAAACCCACCATTGTTTGTAACAGGAATGATATTGTGCGTAGGTAGAGTCAGATAGTGAAGCTAAAATCGTCTCCACAGCAGCCCCAGGACAACCCTTCCTCAAATACGCCTGCCTGACAACTTCCCGGCAATCAGTGATAGCGTTCCCGCTAATGGGTGGGTCATATTCCTGAAAGGCAGACATAATAAATTGTCGTTAGGTTCAAGATATAATGGTGGTGAACATAGTAACTGAAAGAACAACGGATACCATGGTTGTGATTTCCAGTCTGGCACCACCACTATTCCCACAGCTCTATCTGCCAATATTTTCCTAAGAACCTTTAAAATTAAAATGAAAGGAGGGAAGGCATAAAATGTCAGATCTGTCCATGAAAATGTAAAAGAATCTATTCCCTCAGCTCTGGGATCGGGAAACCAGGAGAAAAACCGAAGGCACTTGGTATTAGCAGCTGAGGCAAATAAATCAATAGTGGGTGGTCCAAAGGCTTCAACTATCTCCAGAAAAGCTGTGTCATTGAGAGACCACTCCGTGTGGCCGGGGAGGAGCCTTGAGCAATTATCAGCCACTACATTCTCCCTCGACGCAATGTAAGAGGCAAAAATAAAATTATCCCGCTCCTCGCACCAAGACCAAATGCGTTTTGTTATAGCAAACAGGGGTGGTGACGCCATGGAGCCTTGCCGGTTGACACAACCAATGGCTGCTGTATTATCAGCCCTGATGAGGATGCGTACGCCAGAATCCTGGCCACAGAAATGAAGAAGGGCAAGTTCAATTGCTCGCAACTCCAGAGCATTAATATGCCAGGCAGATTCCTCTCTAGACCACCAACCATGCACATATTCAACTCCCCTGGAAGCCCCCCAACCTGATAATGAGGCATCTGTAGTGAGAGTAATGGTGTAGTTATCATTATATAATCGGTTGGACAGAGTACTTATGTTTTTCATCCACCACAGGATATCGGACCTCATAGCAGATGGAGGGGATATTTTGGCATCAAAGTTGTTGTGATTAGCTACTAGTGCCTTATTTTTCAAGAATTCGAGGTGCATAGTGTATAACTTTCCATAAGGGGTGGCTGGGCATGCTGCCACTAAGGTACCTATAATCGTTGCAAAATGACGAATTGAAAAACTTTTCAAAAGCGAAAATGAGGATAGCATCTGCCCAATTTGTAATCGTTTCGCCTCTGGGATGGAAATGGTCATATTGTTCGTGTTGAACAGAAAACCCAAAAATCTAAATTGCTGGGAAGGTGTGAACACACTTTTTGAATCATTGATAATGAAGCCCAAGTATTCTAATAAGGATCTCAACTTCCGAACATGAAGCTCACATTCAGATTGAGATGACCCCAGAATCCCGAAATCGTCCAAATAATTCACGCACTTAATCCCCTGAGACCGAAGCCATTCCATAATGGGGCGCATGAGTTTATGAAAAACGTATGGTGAAACCGACATTCCCATTGGTAAGCAGGTGAATTCCAACAAACGCCCCTGAAAAAGGAAACGTAGAAAAATTCTGGACGATTCATGCACAGGTACCATGTAGTAAGCATCTTTTAAGTCTATAGTTGCTCCATAGCATCCTGGAGATATGAGATCACGCATGGTGCGATAATCTTCCAATTTGAAGTGGGGGGCCTCTATAAATGAGTTGAGGTATCTGAGGTTTAAGATAAACCTTTTACCCCCTGAGGGTTTGTCAACCAAGAAGATTGGTGATAAAATTTGGTGGGGGTGTGAGACACAGTCCCTTATGACCCCTTCGTCTAATAGTTTCTCAATAATTGGGGAGATTTGGTCAAGAAAACCTGGGTCGGAGTTCTGTGGTAAAGGTTTTGAGCTTGGGATAGGAGGGGTGTGGAAAGGAATTTCGTATCCCCGCAACCAAGATAATATAGTGCAATTATCAGTAATGTAGAGCCAATTTTGAGAAAATGAATTTAATCTACCTCCCAAGGAAGGGATATTTACCTGAGGAATCGTGAGTACCGTTGATAAAGTGGCCTCTATTGGAGCGTCGATTGTGCTCCCTGCTGCATGTGCGCTGGACGACGCCCCGACCGTCCCCTGTATGCTTTGCGGGGTTTCGCCATTTTGTGGAGCTGCCCTCCCCGTTGGGCACCCTGGCTCTTGGCATTTCCCGAATGCTGGGAAGGCTTATTAATTGAGGCCTCCTGATGCAGACTTACTGCCGCCTTTGTTGGCTGCTGGGTTCGTGGAGGAGCTGGTAGAGGTCTCCGAAAGGATACTAATCCCTTAGCGCTTTGCCGAATACCTACATGTTCGCGGTAGCGGGCGGCCAGATCGTCGCCAAAGAGCCAGTTTGTAGGTGGAACACCATGAGAAATTTTTTCAAGAGTCTTATTGCATGCTCCTAACAAAATACGACGTCTGGTACGAGTGATATCGAAGTATAGAGCCGACATGGCTCGACCAGCATCACAAATATTTTTGTAGCTAGGCTGTAAGGCACTTGCCACTTCCCCTCCCTGATTTACCACCGAGGTGAGACCCATTCCTAAGGCAGCTATTGCCGTGGCACATTGTTTTTGAAAGGAAATATATTTAGCATCAACTGCCTTGTGATTTGCTCCAATAGAAGCTTCAATCTCAGGGTTAAGCAAGGGAGGACGGAGAGCAGGAAGATTTTGCGGAATAACATAGGTTGTCCTTAATTCATCAAAAATATCCGTCGGCAGGCCATGGAGTAGATGGTGATTCCATCGACCAGCAATGCTCTCATGAATGAGAGGTGCCGCCGGAGGAGGACGTAAGGGATTTTCCCCTAAAGCTTGTAGTAATCCCGGATCCAGTCCGGCATCGGCCTCCCCTTGCCCCCCTACTGTCGGCGGAGTAAAGCCCGCAAAATCCGAAGAGTGACCTGAGGATGGCAAAACGTTGAAAGGGTCAATGGCAGACAAATTATTCGGTAGAACACCTGAGTTTGACGCAACGGGGGGGTCGCCAGAGGACAATCCCGCACCCGACGGTGGAGGTGTCATAAAACCGATAGGTTCTTCATAGACCGAATAATCCGAGTCTGAAAACTGATCGTAACCCGAACCCCGAGACGTTGGTCGTCCCAACTCGCAGTTGAGATCTACTGACCGTCGCCGTATTAATTCACGATTAATATCCGATCGGGGTCGGGACAACGAACATTGTAGTTCCAATTCACGATTGAAATCGGAGGCGTCTTCATTGAAATTACGACGCCGACTACGCTGCCTAACCTCCCTAGAACCTCGCGGGGATCTAGATCGATTATCAAATCGCTCAGGTCCATAATTAAATCCTCTAAAGTCCCGATCAGAACCGAATCGAGAAAAGCGAGGTTCAAATTCTTCCTCACAAAAAGATCGCGAACGCGAAATCGGTAAGGGTGAACCGACTGCTTCCCGACGGGATCGGTGTTGATATTCAGGACGAAACATCGTGATATTACTACCAAACTTATCACAAAGAATATATTGAGGTAATTACTCACTTGTTCGTCGAGCTGCGAGAAAGAACAGACAACAGAATCAGAGAAAGAGAAATATTTAAAATATTTTCGTCGCAGAACAGAACTTACGTCAAGGCGAGTTCAAAGAAAAGTGAAGATCGCCGGGAAGCTGCACAGGGTTGCCTCAGTCGGGGCTGTGGGCCTGCGCTCAGGCGGAGGCTGTGGGACCTACAATTCTTTCCCGCCCCTTTTTTGGGCGGACTTTTCGAATTTAAATCTTCAAGTCGCTTTAAACGAACTCTGTCAGGGTATTTCGGGAATACTACATGTGAAACGTCCTCAAGTGCCCCGAGCGATATAATCATTAATAAATCCATCAACTCGCTCTCCTACTTCCTGTCGTCGTTTGAGAAATTCAGCTCTTTCATAGACGATAAATTTTTTTTAGAGATGAGTATTTATTCAAATCACTTCATCATACTGTAAAAATTACTCATTTTAAAAATCGAAATTTCATTAAATATTTTTCTTGACCCTAAGTGTATAGAAAGAAGTATGCTAATCTGTGGAAGGTCGTGTTTTAGGTAGGTACAATTCAGAAGCTAAACGATATCATTCAAACCTACTAATTCAACGATTCCAATTTTCAGGATATTTAAAATCAAAATTATCTGGGGGAGGCTCATTTACAACACTTCCATGATAATGCCCTGCAAATGTACGAATTCAGGACGGGAAACAGCACCAGTGAACTGATTCCGCTTATTTGAACGATTGAACACCCTGCCGAGAAGGTGACCTAACAGGTGTTTTCGGGTTTTTCGTCTAAACCGTTCTTTCTTTAAACTACAGAAGAAAACGCGAATAGACCATTTCATCAAGGAAAAGAAGATGTACGCATGGCGACGTTATCAGTAATGACGGTCAGTGGCAGATCACTGGCAGACATCTCAACGTTGTTTACTTGCATTTCTGCATTCTATGTGCATTATTTATTTTTTTTTTTTTACGACTTCTAACTGCTTCATTTTTATTTATTTCTAGTCGGGATTAGTAAAGTAACTAAGTATTATCGGGATCAACACGACATTGCTGTTTTGAAAACTGTAATTTAGAGACAGTATTCTACTGTCGGGGTCCCTAGTCTCGGAATCCTCCTAACCTGACTTCTCAACGAATTTATCTTTCATTCTCCTGTACCGTTTTATTCCCCACTCTTATAATTAGGCCAAAAGAAAACATACACCGTGATTTGGCTCTTTATAACTTTGGAGTAACTCAGTAACAGTAACTTTGCAGTTACTCCCAGGCAATGAAGTTTTTCAATTCCTCAAACCATGATCGAATTCACGGAAGTCTAGTAAGAACCAACCTAATTCAGGGTGTCTCACATTGCTATCACCCGTAACAATTGTAAAAAGTTGCAGTCATGCAGCTCGACCATATGGGCAAATGTTCTCAATATCACGCATTATAGACAGTGGTTTTAATTAAAGTGTTGAAACTTTTTTAGTGAAACTAAAAAAACGGGGTGAAAACCCGTCGTGTGATTTTTCCTATAACAATCAATCTAGCTCAATTTTATTCCAGATATGATTTTTTTAAAGGCATTTTCAAGAAAACCGTGTTTTTTCTCCCAGGAACCCACAATTCTCAACTCTCCTTCATTTCAACCGATTCTAATTTTTCACCATATTTTCAAAATCTGCGTTATATTTCCTAAAAGAATCGTGTCCTTAGGTGTTTGTTTCTCGGCCAACAGCTGTATAAAGATATTTTATGATTTCAAACAATTTTGGCAGATTTAATTAATTTTTGAATACATTTTAACAGATCAAAATATATATCGGATGAATTTTCTGCGAACGTAGCTTTTGTTATTAGTAGAAGATCTTTTCAAGTAATATTCTCACATTTTAAAAATTTGAGCCCGTTATTATACACTGAAATTGCTGTTCAACAAACTCATATTTTCATTTGGAATGCTTACTTTTTTCGCGAAACAACAGATTTTAGTCTCAACTCTAAAGAGGGTTTCGTATCGAATGACACACTCACAAACATATATTTTCATGTAAGTACATGTGAAAAACTGTTTATAGAATCTTTCCACAATGCCGTACAACGGATTTTCATGAAGAAGATAATTTATTGTCGAACCCATTGCGATAATTTTTCTTTTCTCTCGAAAATTCGTTAAAAACTGTATAGGTACTTACTTACCTTCGAACAGTGACATGTAGGAAGTATAAAGTTAGGTTCCTACACCAATCGCTGAAAACGACAGGAATATTCTTCAGACTTTATATGTGTTCCCGGCACTCCCTCTCGTCATGTGACTACCTTGCACACTGTGCATTTTCTATCTGGCAATTCAGTAAGTTACCTACATCTGTACTTCAGAAAACACGTTAGCACCGTTTGCATAAACACTTGATTACTTGAGAGTAGCCGTGCCTTTCAGTGTGATATGGGTGATTCCACGAAAACAGGGGATTTTGGTAGTGAGTTTTAGGAGAAAAAAAAAACTAATTTTTCTCAGATTTTTTTTGCAGGTTCTGTCTTGGCAAGATGTCAAGATGCCATTTTACGTCAATTTCAATCAAATTTATGTGTAGGTTTGTGTAAAATTCAAATTTTGTTAATTTGAGGAATGAGAGAATGAGGAAAACCAGAATACTTGGAAGACGCCTGTATTTCAAAAAGCATTTTCGGCGAGTTTTAAACCAAAAAAATTATTTATCTATTCAAAATTGGCAAGTTGAATCACGTTTTTGTAACGCTATCTTATGTCTCAATGAAATTCAGAACAGAAATCTTTCGAGATCAAAGTATGGTCCTTCAGCATAAGGCAGTCTCTTGAATAAGGTAAATTATCGTAGTTAATATTCGAAATTTCTCTATACCTTGCATAGGTTTTCAAATAGACGAAGTAAACTGCAAGATGACTAGGAGAAATTTTTGGTAGGTTTGGTTGGTTGAGGGTAGAGAATTTACAGGCTTCTCTGATAATGTGGTTTAATGAGGTATGCTGAGCGCTTTTGACAAATATATGGCCTCTTCAGAGCTGCAATTATTTTTTACACATTTAGTCTAAGCTAATCTAATAGGTACTTGTTAATAATTTGGTTTTACTGTACATATTTACCGTATTATTTGATTGATGATCTGAATAATGTTTAAGTAAAAGTTGGGATGCCTCCTTGAACATCTTGTTGAATTTCTTGTTCGAGACGTGATATGATTGTTGTGAGTTGCCAGCTCACATTAAACTAATTGACAATTTTATTAAATTTTTAAAAAATTATCAACATTTTTCAGGAATCTATAGA
The DNA here is from genome assembly GCA_030762985.1 of Adelphocoris suturalis. Lineage (NCBI taxonomy): Eukaryota > Metazoa > Arthropoda > Insecta > Hemiptera > Miridae > Adelphocoris > Adelphocoris suturalis. The sequence continues at coordinate 35,751,504 of CM061040.1, forward strand.
AACGATCATTTTTATTTCCTTTTTTAGCTTTATTTAGCAATTTTGTCATCATCTATAGAGTTTTCGTTTTTCATTTTTATAGTATGTTTTATTTGAAATTTCTTTTGTTAGGTGGAATATAGTACGTACCTACTTGTTGTGCCATTTAAGATCTTATTCCCTTATCTTTAATTAAGTCATGAAATGGTGCATATTTGTGTAATGATTGCACTCGTCATATTTTCTGTTTGTGTTTTTTGAACTCCTGATCTCCAGACAATTTTTATAAGTTTTAGAGATCAGTAACTGCCAAACTTTAACTAAAATGTGTTGTTTTTGTACACATGGATCGAAGTATCAAATACTTCCTTATGTTTTTTCGTGTATATATACTTATATTCTTGTATTAATAAATTGCATTAATAAATTTAAAAAAAAAATGTTCAAGGAGGCATCCCAACTGTTACATAAACATTATACAGATCATCAATCAAATAATACGGTAAATATGTACAATCATCGTTGCTTGAACTTTCGTTCGAGTTAACTGGGTGCTCTTGAGCATTCTTGCTCAGTAGTTTCTCTTCCGCAGTGTCTCAATGGTCCTCTTCAAATTTTCATTTTCTCTTTCCAGCTCTTTGTTTTTTGAATTCTATTTGTTTTGACTCTTTCTCTTTGCAAGCACAGAAACGTGTCCTTCCATCCTTGGAGTGACCTGTCGAATGTTATTTGGGCTTCCTGGGTTTACATCCTCAGTCGGATTGGCAGTGTCTTCTGAGTCGATACTATGAGACCTCTTCTTGTCATAACGTCTTTTCGAGTTCTGTCGCCAACTTTTCCGTTTATTTCTCAGTTCTCTCTTTGTGTCATGCCTCCCTTCAATTTTATTTGTTTCTTGGCCAGCGACACTCCAACGATCAGAGCTATGAGGCCAGGGTTATCAAACCTCTTCGACTGTGAGAGTTATTTTCCTGGAGCGTAACACTGGCCTCTTAGCTCTGATCATTGGAGTGTTGCAACTTCGGGAAATTTCCCCTAGTTGTAACGACGCGAGTTTGAACGCCTGTCGATGTATCAAATATTTTTGGGCCAATACAGTGGCGCAGTCGAAATAGGACCCGAAATCATACGAAACAATAATTAATTTAATCTCTCTTGAGCCAAAAGACTGTAAACATCACATTTACTGTCGTTAGCACCTTTCACTTCCTCACTCACTTGAGTCTAAACACACCGTGACAATGACCTCACTCTACTGTTGACTTGTTCCAGAGAGCGTCTGCTGAGCCAGCGGCCTGCAGTTTCACTTCGTCATTCGTCCGACCCAAAACCAGCCGAGACGGCTGGTATTTGACTCCGGGGAAATGAAACGCTCCAGGAAAACAAACTCTCACAGTCGAAAAAGTTTGATCACCCTGACCTCTTAGCTCTCATTGTTAGAGTGTTGCAACTTCGGGAAATTGCCCGTAGTTGTAACTTCGCGAGTTCGAATTCCTGTTGAGGTATCAAATATTTTTGGGCCGTTACAATTGTATATAATTTGCTGTACGGTGGTGTTGGGCAGGCCACCACCTGAGTACCTATCAACTTGGCGAGATGACTTACCGAATGTTCTTGTACCTCTGAAAACCAGTTCAGCAAGGCCTGAATATGAACACGTTTTTCCATTTGAAGGGATATTGTCATGCTAGTGGAACAGAACACTAGACCCAGAAATTTGAAACTTTGAGAAGGTACAAAAACGCTTTTGTTTTCATTGACCAGCATTCCTGAAAAAACTTTTTTCAACGTTACTAGTACATTTTTCATATGACGACCCTAGTACACCATAGTCAACCAAATAGTTGACGCATTTTACGCTGTGTGATCTAAGCCATTCAACAATAAGGCGCATAATTTTGTGAAAAACGTATGGTGAGACAGACATCCCCATTGGAAAACAGGTAAGTTCAAACAAACGCTCCTGAAAAGGAAACACAAAAATGTTCGGGATGCATGAGCCACAGGCACCATATAGTTTGCGTCCTTGAGGTCCTCCACTTTAAATTGTGGAGTCTCAACGAACGAATTAAGATATTTTAAATTCAAAATGAATCGATCCCTCCCGAAGGTTTCTCCACTAAAAAAATGGGTGAAACAATTTGGCCGGGTTGTGGACTACATATAATATTCACCACCTCTTCCCGCACAAGCTTATCAATAACTTCAACCATTTGCTGAATATGAAGTGGGCCAGACAGTTGTGGTGGTAGATTTTAATATGGAGTGGGGGGGGGGATGAAAAGGGATGTTAAACCACTGTAGCCATGAAAGAATTGTATTGTAACCAATCCTGCATCAGTATCCCCTTGTTCCCCTACCATCGGGGGAGTAAAGTCTGCAAACTCTGAAGAGTGACCTGAGGAAGCAATAATATTAAGGGGGTCAGCAGGATTATCCGGTTGGGCACCTGAGTTTGACACAATGGGGGGGTCACCAGAGGAATATCCCGCCCCTGGAGGTGGAGGTGTCACAAAACCTACAGGTTCCTCACAGCCCAAACAATCCGAGTCCAAAAACTGATCGTACCCCAAACCTTGAGATGTTGTACGTCCTAACTCGCAGTTGAGATGTACTGACTGTCGTCGTATTAATTCACGGTTAATATCTGATCGGGGTCGATTCTCGATTGAAATCTATCTGAGGCGTCAGTTATAGTGATGACTGGCTGCACTGTCCAACCTCCATAGAATCCCACGGGGATCTTGATCTGCTGTCGTATTGGTCTGATGAACGATAAAATAATCTAAAATCTTGATCTGAACCGAATCGAGAAAAACGAGGTTCGAAATCGTCTTCGCAAAAAGATCGTGACTGCAGAATCAGAAAGTCGGAACCAACTGCATCCCGATGGGACCAGTGTTGCGAGTCTAGACGAAACATTGTGAAATACAGGGTGAAATTCTATCCTCTTAACATGAAAATTATGAGTACTCGCGGTATTTGTCACTCTGCAACACATTATTCTTCCACCTTACAACAGAAAATTGTTAGATTTGAGAACTAAGTCGCAAAACATGTACTAAATGGTGGCCCCATCTATTCGCAATGCTGCTGTGCAGCCGGGGTACGGAGAGGGCCCTTGCTCCAAGCCTATAGAAGACCTGGGTCCATAAAAACATCCGAACTTCCGTATTCCTCAGGCTGGGCAAAACCAGCAAAACTCGGCGATTCACCGGATCGTAGGACCTGATCACTGGGCTGAATACTTGCTGGAGGTAGGTCCGTAGAATTACCTACAGTTATATGATTGCTGAGAGCAAGCTGGGCGTCCGTGGGCAACCCCACTACTGACCACAGCGGCGGCAAATCCCCTTGTGCTTCCTCATAATCCGAGTCTGATTCTGAACCGCAATCAGATCTGTCAACCCAAGACAATGGTGATTGCTGTCGTCCAAATTCTCGATTTGGATAGGGGTAGGATAGGTGGGCCCATCCCGTTTCTCAATCAGGATCAGCTTCCCATTCAGGATAAAAATACAGCCTATCAAAACACCTTCTCCTTGGCAGACGTGATCTCCCGTGGGCTGAAAATTGCTTATACTCTTCAAACTCATAGTCTGAATGAGTCTGGAAGAATCCCCGTGATTTCCGGGTGATTTCCCCATTATCCCTTTGGGAACGATGAAATTCGGGTAAATCCTGACAATTCCGCGGCCAAAACATCGCACGTAGGAATAAAAAAGGAAAAGATTACTTACGTAATTCAGTGCTGCGGTTTTGTAAATGATCGTAACACTCACGGGACTCAACAGAGTTGACAAATTATTGTAAAATATATTACTTTTTGAGAAATTTCTTTGGTAGAAGCTCGAGAAAAAAGTGAGGCTTCGCGACCTGCAGGGTTGCCAGAGATGGGGTCAACCAAGCAGGGGAGGTATGGGAACCACACATTCATCGTTCCCTAGGCGGGAGTTGGAACTTTTTTGAAAAAGTTTCTTTAAAATCGGGATATAGAAGTCATTCGGGAAATACTACATGTTAAACATCCTCAAGTGCTTCGAGCGGTATAATTAGCCTAATATGTTGGAATCCCATCCCCGTTTAAGAAATTTCATCTATGTAATCAAGAGAATGTTCAAAATACTGTTAGGCAGTATTAATAATTGGTATACTGTCAAGGACTAGTGATACATGAGGTGGAAACTTAAATTTCTAGTTCATAAAAACAAGAAGCTTTATGGAAAAAAATCTATAACTTTAATTTTCAGTTACGAACACAAGTTAATTTAAACATTATTTAAATGCAAAGGTATACAGCTAATTTAATAGGAAACTGAATGAGCTTTTTCCTTCAAATCTTATTGTAATAGTAGTTACTGAACCAAACAAACAACATTCAAAATATCTACCGCCAAGTCTTTGAACGATTCTATGAACAATCCATCATCATCATCCTCTTCTTCAGTTTGATGAAACTCAATGTGAGGCATTGATTCACTTCCCCCCATAGCATCTTCTTCAGAACTCGATGAGCCCTCAAATAGTAGATTAACTGCAGCCTTAACACTGTAAACAATTGATAGAAAATTAGCCATCAGCAAACTACTTGGTATATCGAAATTATATTTTGTTAGGTAGAGATGTGATAATGACTGGTCAACCAGATCCATCTAGTTTATTAAATCAATTCTGTTTAAGGTAAGTAGACAAAAAATGAGAACATTTCCTTCTGGTTTGTTGGCAACCCTACCACGCCTAACAGCATCCTTCCCCACAGCGGGATTCCCAGTAGCCATTCGATTTTGCTCGAATTAACCAAAGTAGACCAATCTGTCAATTTTGGTTTATTATTTCCAATAATAAGCCTTTGTAATCGTATAGGGAAACATCCCTGTGTCTCTGGGGAATATTGTTATTGTATTTTCCCCCTCCGATCTGCTAGTGGAGTCCATGATGGCAGTAGTACCTAGTAACTAGTACCTAGTAGTTTAGTGACAGAGGGACAACATGGTTTTAGTTAGAATTGAGTCCCTTCCATTGTGTTTAATGCCGCCCATGACCCTTCTGGTTGATGAGCGACTCAGAAAATTTCCCTGTTGAGTGCCAAAGTAAATGTTGAGTAACTACACTACATGCAGATACATCAGTACATGGATATGTCTTATTTCCCCCCTCTGAAATATGTGTTTTGTGTCTCAAGTTGAAAATGTCTCAATTAAATTAGCTCAGTCAGCTGATCAGAAAAGACCCAATCAATTCAATCGTCTCTTAGTGACCCAGAGAGTCTCCATATCTAATTTCAACTTCCTAAGATGAACAGGAGGGATTTTAGCTAACTCAGCTGATTAGGAAAGAGCCAATCATTTCAATCGTCTCCTAATGTCCCAGGAAGCTTTAGCTCACTATTTTAGGGGAATTTAGCTCACTCAGCTGATTAGGGAAGAGCCAATAATTGCAATCGTCTCTTAGTATCCCTATCAAATTTCAATTTCCTAGGGGTAACAGGAGATTATTTAGCTCACTCAGCTGATTGAGAAAGAGCCAATAATTTCAATCGTGTCCCGGAGAGTCTCCCTATCAAATCTCAACTTCAGGGAATGGGCTAATGATTTCAATCGTCTCTTAGTTTCAGCTTCACAGATTAAATACGATAGAAATCATCAGCTTTAGGAGCCCATCAGCTGATCAGAGGTCTATGCAGGTACAGAGTACCTATTTCTTTCAAGTACCAACTACTCAATAGTATACCTATCATGTACCTAGTGCCTTTTTTTTTCACATTATTAGTTCATTATGATTACTTAGCAATATTAGTTTATAACTGAGCGTAATAAAGAAGATTTCCTTGACACTACAATGGCATGGATCATGAGATGTGATAAAATGAGAGCATTCCAAAAAGTGGCGAACGATTTTCCTGCTATGGAAACTATGGGAGTTACACTTCGCTAGTAACGCATTAGTTGTATGTGAAAATAAATGGAAAAGGAAACTAAAATTTGGACATTTGCCTATAAAACGCTTGCACACGAGTCTGCAACACATTGAGACATTTTATGTCTTTAGTTGAAGACAAGTATGTGTTGCAGACTCGTATGCAAGCTCTAAGAGCCACTCAGCTGATCCGGACCCTGGGCATCGTCACGTAAATGTGCTAAAGAGACTACATACGAAATTATAGCTTCCTTGAGTGTAAAACATAGAAATTAGCTTCAAGAGCCACTCATCTGATCCGGACCCTGGGTATCGTCAAGTAAATTTCCTAAAGAGGCTACATACGAAATTACAGCTTCCTAGAGTGTAAAGCACAGAAATTACCTATTAAAATGATTTAACCACCGCTCCACAAATCAAACCATTCTCGCAATATTTGGATCACCTGCTATGAATCAAATCATCGAAACACCAGCTCAATGAAAACATCAGAAATTAACAAGCGGTGGCAATCATGTTCACAATATCAATTATTGAGAATGATCACCTGAGTGTACACAATTATTCAAATAACCTTGCTCATAACTCAGCTTGTTGGCCACGCACTTCGCAGTAGTTAACATAATATGGTTGGATAAATCGAGAGTTTCGAACGAATGGTCAACGAATTTTGTCTGATGAAAAACGAAGAAGTACCATTTCCCTAGCAACGACTCGGTTGTAAGTGGAAATCATCATCAAAATATTTTCGTGAGCAATTTTCCGTGACGTTTTTTTAGTTTATGTGCCATAGCAAAGACATAAAATGTCAATAGAAAAGCCAAAGAGGTTTTGTTAAAACAAATTTTTTCATGGGTCAATTATAACGCAACCGAAGAGTGCTGCTTCATTATTGTTGCTGCATAGTTACCGAATTTGTTTATCGGTTGCACCGTTGTATTTTTTTTTTCGGTTGCAAATTTTTGAATGACCCCCAGCCCAAAAACATAGCCATGGTAAAAAAATTTATTTTATCTCAAACTTTGTCACTTTACATTTCAAGGTGCGTAGAATCAAATACTGCAATGTCCGTCCGCCGTCAAGGCCATAAGAGGCCTTTAACTTGATGAGAAAAATGTGCCCTTTCCAACATGGACTCCACATGGGGTCTAGTTGGTCCTGGAATCTAGCCAGACCAATCGCTTCAGACGCATCAATGCTATGAACCAGAAATGGGCCAAAAATAACATAGGTTTTTCTATTTCTATTGATTTTCACGTACAACCAATGCGTTACTAGCGAAGTGAAACTACCTTAGTTTTCATAGCTGGAAAATCGTTCGCCACTTTTTGGACTGCTCTTATTTTATCACATCTCAAGATCCCTAATCCATTGTAGTGTCAAAGGAAGCTGATTTATTACGTTAAGTTATAAACTAATATTGCTAAGTAACCATAATGAGCTAATAATGAGAAAAGAAGGCATTAGGAACATGGTAGGTATACAATTGAGTAGTAAGTACTTGTAAGCAGTAGGACTATTGCAATTATTGGGTCTTTTGTAATCAGCTGACTGAGCTAAAATCTCTCCTATTCATCCTAGGAAGTTGGGACATTAGGAATCGATTGAAAAGATTAGCTCATTCCTACTCAGCTGAGTGAGCTGAATTGTCTTCTGTTTATCTCAAGAAGTTGAGATTTGATAGGGAGACTCTCTTGGACACCAAGAAACTGTTGCAACTATTGGCTCTTTTCCAATCAGCTGAGTGAGAAAAATTCTATCCTGTTACCCCTAGGAAGTTGAAATTTGATAGGGATACTTTCTGGGACACTAAAAGACGATTGCAGTTATTGGCTCTTTCCTCATCAGTTGAGTGAGCTAAAATCTCTCCTGTTCATCCTTGGAAGTTGAGATCCCATTGGGAAACTCCCTGAGACATTATGAGATGATTGAAGAGATTAGCTGATTCCTAATCAGCTGAGTAAGCTAAATTATTTACTGTTTATCCTAGGAAGTTGAAATTAGATATGGTGACTCTCTGGGACACTAAGAGATGATTGAATTGATTGGGTCTTTTCTGATCAGCTGACTTAGCTAATTTAATTGAGACGTTTTTAACTTGAGACACATAACACATATTTCACAGGGGCAAAAATAAGACATATCCATTTATCGATGTATCTGCATGAAGTGTAGATTTTTCTTTTGTTTCTTTTTGTTGGTGACATACATCGTCCATTTGTATTTCTATAATGCACCTTAGACTCAGTTTGATAGGTTTTTTTTTTTTTTTTTTTTTTTTTTTTTTTGGGTTCTAATACAGGTTTACTATGTACGGGTCGTAATAAAGAGAGTTTTTGGCGACTTCAACTTAACGTCACCCGTTACCGTAGTCTTGAGGGAGCAAACGAAGATGCTAACCCAAATGGAACCTGGAGAACAGTTGCCTTAATTTTGATGTCACGTTAACGGTGGTTGGGCAACGCGATATTTCCCCCCCCCCCCCCCCCCCCCCAGCTGTCTTGTTGTCTACTGGTTGACTAATCAATTTCTTCATTTCGATATGAAACGCCGATTTTCAATCCTGAATTCGAATTTCATGTTAGTTTCAACACAAATACGGGCTAATTTCTCATTTTTAGTTTTCAATTCGTTAACAGGGCATGGATTTAACGCAAAGATAGTAAGCCTCAAGTGTGGAACACTGCGGTTTAGTTGCACTTATAGGTCATTAGTCGTTACGAACTTCATGTTTTTGGGTTTCCCGTTGGGTATGAACAACAAGTATGAAAAAGTATTTATCTCTGTGACAATGAACCAGGATTTTACCTGACAAAATCATCAGTGGAGGCAGCACTTCACGCAATGCTCACGAGAAAATAGCTGAGAGATCAGGCAAACTACGAACAATACTGCGAAGAAGTAGTGTCTTGAAACTCAGTTTTCTCATTTTAAATATGTGAAATAATAATAGAAACAAGGCTCTAATCGACCAAATTGAGCCTGTGCGCAATAGAACGGATTTTTTCGATCGAGTTGAAGGCTAGTAAAGCTATACAGTGGAGGGCAGTAGGGTTACATTTACAGGAAGGTTAGGCCTTTAGGTCCCCAAACGGGTGACGTTAAATGAGCCATTCCAACGTACGACGTTGCTTACGTCCCCTCAAGGTCACGTACTCTTGGGTACGTCAGGGTGTCGTTAAGGGTACGTTAGTGGTCACCAAAAACTCTCTAATAATTCATAGATATCATCCCAAAGAATCGAAAGAAATCACCCAGGTAGCTGTAACTTCATAGAATTGCTCTCCTCCCTAAGGGCCAGAACTTCAACAGGGAAAAAAAATCAACATGGGATGTATCGCAACAGGTGAAACATAGTAAAAATTACCTAATAAACTATGACGATATTATCATTATCTCTATTATTGGTAAGAATGAAACTCCGTCTGTTTGTTTGTCGTGTCTATGCATGGCCAAACAGCTGAGTGGTGGGAGTCTACGAGTGGGGGGATCTTCTTGGGATTTTCCGGAATAGAGTATAAGCAATTTTAAAATTTTCTAATCCCACCCGAACCATGGGCTGTAGGGTGGGAGGGGGGTGTTAGCCCGTTGTAATGCACACTTTTTCGACTTCTCCGCTTCCCTCACCCCTCTAAAAGGCCGCCGAAAATTCCGGAAAATACCGGTTTCGTAGGTTTTTGTACAAGGAAAATGATGGCGCAATCGGATTGTGAGAAAAGTATCGGGAAATACGTCAAAAAATGAAAGAGTACAGACCCGTTTTCTCGAAAAATTCCAACGAAAAACTTCGTTTTTCCCCATTAAAATATACCCCATAAAGGTACGTTTTTTGGGACGGTGTTTGCGGGCGAAATACAGGTTTGATTCCACCGAATCTGAATCCAAAATTGTATATCGAAAAAAGTGACGGGAAGCCTGCCCTGGACGAGCCCTCCTCTGGCCAGAAAGAGAAAAAAAAACGAATACATTTGTGCGTTAGTGATAATCCAAAAAGATCTATGGAGGGGGCTCCCAACGTTCTGACAATATGATCATAAATGCCTAGGTTCAGCTCCCATTCTGCTTACCTCGGTTTAAGTCTGTATAATGCATCGGCTTCTACATTATTGGATGTTGCCACGTACTTGGCATATGGGAGAATGAATTTTTCTTTGCATTTCCACCCCAGTATTAACGTCGAAGGTATTGAGGAAAATAAAGATTGATAGTGGAAATGACATCGTGGTTGCACCCGATTGTGCAACCACGATCTTGTGTTTATGTACATGGCAGATTCAGAAGTACTAAAATTCGGTCCATCTAATGACCTATTTTCTGATATTTCCAGGTCCAGGAGTCTCCGACCGCTGAACCAAATGAAATTCATGGTGGCAATCTTATCAGGAAAGCATGGTTGAGACAGTGGGTTACTCCCGAGGTGGCAGAAACACTGACAAAGTCCATGGCCTCATCACCGATTAGGCAATAACTTTTTTCCCTTTTTTTAAAGATACCAAAATAAGTGGGGGGAAACAACATTTTTAGCACCTAAAAAACATTTTCTCATGTGATATCTTCTCACTTCAGCTTGCGGAATCTGAACCAATTTTAAAGAGAAGTCTAAAAAGGAAAGAAAACTGTTGATTTCTCAAGTTGGCCCCACTTTTTCCATCTTGCTCCCCGGAGTGGGAGCCATTTTGCGTCATTCGTTTCGGTTGTTCAACAGAATGTTTTCCAGTAATTAGAAATCGACTTTTATCAAGTTTTTTTTTTTGGAGTTAGGTCCGTTTTTTTGAGGACGCGATGCCTCCCAACAGGGGGTTGCTCGTTCAGCATTCCATTTCCGACCAACTGGCAGAAATTGATTTTCCCCCACAGGGAAAAGCGCTTCCTCCAATCTACTGAAGGAGAGAAAAAATGAGCAACAGGTTGTCTTCAGACCCTCAATGGGGAGTTGGCTCTGGGCAGGATATATTTGTTGTTCCCTAATTCACCTTCAGCTAGCTGAGCTAACGCTGATCTATGGGTGTTGAACGAACTATACGATTGCGTTGTCGTGTCCAGGAGGTTCTGGAAAAAATAAGAACCTTCATAACAGAAACATCTAAGGGATTCCAATTTTTAGTACTGCAAAAATTTACCCAAAGCTTATATGAGGATTTGTACTGTTTGAATGTGGTCGGTGAGAGAGAACTGCACAGAGTTATTATCAGGTTCTGTGGAAAGCCATGTCGGGCCAAACTCTTCCTGATAAGACAGCCACCATCAGTTGCAGGGACCCTGCAGCCGGGTGCGACTGCGAGCTGTAGTGACGAACAAGAAGATCATCGTTAGGACCCAAGTATTTTACTTGTGATGCGACAAGATTCAGAAATTTTGTGAACCAATATTGGGCAGGCCATACTGGGGCAACCACTATCCCTGTAGCTCTATCATCTCTTATTTTTTTCAAAACTCTAGGTAAGAGAATGAACGGGGGGAAAACGAAGGTGAAGGCGTCAACTCCTTTTGAGAATGGTTGAGGTACCAAGAGTAAAAATGTCTACAATGGTGAAGGTCTACAGAACGAAAAGGTCGATCACTGGGGTTCCCAATTGTTGTGTAATTTCCAAGAAGCACTGTCGGTTAAGACCCCATTCATAGGCCGGGATATCCTTCCTAGATTCAGCGTCTGTGAAAACGTTTTCAGCTGTGTTAATACAGGGTGACCCACGGGAACCTTTCCATTGAAAAAACAGTATAACTTACTTAATTTTTATTTATAAACAAATTTAATTATATGAACATGTTCAGGAAGATATGCCATTATCGTTAGGAAGCGAAAATAATGTCTGGTAGGTGCCGCCCACTTTCTCTGATGCGATAAGGGCGTTAGGTTCATCGGGAGAATAACTGACATTCGTGTTGCAAAATCTTCCCGCTGACTGTAATCTCTTTCTTGCAGTTGCTGCACACTAACAATCTTATACGGATGAAACTTAAGGTCACTTTTCAAAATTCTTCTCACGGACTCACGAGACAATTGTAAGGAACTTGCGTGGCGCCGCGCAGAACGTCCAGGACTGATGAACATTGCCTCTTGCACCCTCTGAACATTTCCCTCTGTCCTCGCTGTTCGTGAAGGACCTGGTGACTTATTTTTCTTTTTATCCCCTGTTGTTCGTGATTTCCGGACCCACTGAAGAATCGTAGGTCGGCTGGGAACAGCTCCATGTCGACCGACATTGGGACGACCGCAAAATGCTCATTGAGCTGCAATCACTGAATCGCCTTTTCTGACGTACTTGTCATAGATGAACATCTTATCCTCGGTCGACCACCGCTCCACTGCAACTGAATAATGGTCAATGGCAGTCCTTTGGGAGGGTAATGGCCGGTCCCCCACCATTCAGACACCACCCCTTTCTTTGCACCATCCTAACGAAAATGGCAAGACTCCCGTGGGTCACCCTGTATAAGAAGTAAAAAGCCACAGCTCCCTTGACTCACACAATTTCAGATTTTTCGAAATATAAGGTGTAAGTGCAGATATTTTACACTGCCAAATTTATTTCTAACTGCTACAGCAGTAACATTGTCAACCCTGAAGAGTATTGATTTCCGATTCCAATTAGCCCCGAAGGAGCGGAGGGCATTAAGGACAGCCTTCAACTCCTTCTCGTTCATGTGAAGCTGTCTTTCAGCTACTGTTCACCACCCACAAGTTCGGTGGGGCTCACAAAAGGCTCCATAACCTGAATCCGAAGCATCGGAGAAAATTACAAATCGTATGAATCAGAGCGAATTCGAGCTGATTGTTGATTCACAGCCCTCACCAACCAATTTAAGTCTGATCGTGATTGTTTCGAAATCGAGCAAATTGCATTATAGTTATCATTATTATCTAGTAGTGCTAAGTATTTGTCCCTCTCCAGAGCCCTAACATAACGTTTACTGTTGGGAACTGCTGGCAAAACTGAGACTAACAAGCCAATAGTTTCCGCCAACTTCCTAAGAACAGGATGGCCTATGAAGAAGGAGCTTTTAACCGTATTTGCTGGACACACTGTCGCATATCCTGTGGTAAGCCTATTGTCATATCAATGGAACCAAACAAAAACTCCAGAAACAGAAACGATGTAGAGGGAATGAACGAGCTTTTATTTTTATTTATTACCAATCCTAAGCTTTGGAATAATGATATTGTCCTAGAAAGTGCTCGAGTACAATCATGCTTTGTTGATGCTAGTAGCAAGCAATCGTCTAAATATGAAATGTAGGTGATATTTTCTTCTCGCAGCATGGCCATTATTGGTTTGACTAGTTAATTGAATACAAAGGGGGCGACGAAAATTAAACTCATAGGGAGCGCATTCATCCAAAAAAGCTCAGAATCACTCTGAAAAGCTAAGTATTTTTGATCCTCATAAGCAATCGAAATCAAGTAGTAATCATCCCTGAGATCTGCAGATACTGCATACATATATGAGGTTCCAAAGTTGCTAATACTGTGCGGTATTCATCAAGTTTGAACCTCTCCGTGAATACAAATTCATTTAAATGCTTTACATTTATAATAAATCGTGATGCTCCATTTCACTTCGGAACTAAAAATATCGAAGAAAGAAAACAGATTGTGGTTCGAGGAATTTGGGAAATTGTCCCAATCTCCAATAATTCCTTAATTTTTTCATTATATCTAGGGAAAATAGCTTCTGCTTAGAGTCTTGTAAGGAAACACTGCCAGGGAGGGGAGGGGTCCTTAAAAACGGTATTTTATAACCCCGGACACAATCTAAAATGTTTTGTGACGCAGGTATGTTCATCCAGATATTGATAAAAAGTCCTGAACGTCCAGAAGTTTCCCAAACCTCCTTGTGGGGATTCCGTAGAGGTAGGAACAACCACTTTTGATTGTGGCGGTGTCTGGGGACAGCTCGACAAAGCCCGAACGATGCGGTTGAAAAATTGCCTTCGAATCGTTCACATGGCAGAGGTCCAGGATTCGGCCTTACCATCAAAAAGATATGAAGCTCTAATTTCAAAGTGTCTAGCACGTTGTTTGTATTTTCTCTGAATGAAGAGGAGACATGAGCTGTGCGAGTGTGGGAGAATCTATAAAATCCCGCACAGAGTAGGGCAGGGGAGTCCCACAGCAAATTGTAAACATGATCGTGTACATCCGGATCATTTAGATTATCATGTGATAAAAACCACATGGCTTGGCCCTGAGCCACGATCCCCGCAAGGATTGAGTTAAGATTTCATTAAGTTCTCAAAGAACTGCAGAGTTCTGTGAACTGTCACCTCTATAGGGTCCCAACCTTGTCCTGCACAAAAGGTGGTCTATACATTGAAAGATGACTGATATTGTCTAATCGGTGATGGGGCCATGGACTTTGTCAGTGTTTCTGCCACCTCGGGAGTAACCCACTGTCTCAACCATGCTTTCCTGACAAGATTACCACCATGAATTTCATTTGGTTCAGCGAAGACTTCTGGACCTGGAAATATCAGAAATAGGTCATTAGATGGACCGAATTTTAGTACTTCTGAATCTATCATGTACATAAACACTGAATGCCATGATTGAGTAGGCCAATCGGGTGCAACCACGATGCCTCTCGCATTATCAATCTTTATTTTCCTCAATACCTTCGACGTTAATACTGGGGTGGAAATGCAAAGAAAAATTCATTCTCCCATATGCCAAGTACGTGGCAACATCCAATAATGTAGAAGCCGATGCATTATCAAGACTCGAACCGAGGTAAGCAGAATTGGAGTTGAACCAAGGCATTTATGATCATATTGTCAGAACGTTGGGAGCCTCCTTCATAGATCTTTCTGGATCAGCACTAACGCAAAAATGTAATTTTTTTTTTTTTTTTTTTTTTTTCTCCCTCTTTCTGGCCACAGGAGGGCTTGTCCAGGGCAGACTTCCCGTCACTTTTTTCGATATCAACGCTAGTCTCTACTCTCAGAAGATCAGACTAGGGTGCCTAACTCTTCAGCTTAATGACTAAAATTAGACTTATAGTTTGGAAGAGCTGTTTTGTTGTCATCCTCCCCGCTTCCCTGTTTTAGATGAAAGGGGATTGCAATCTCTATTGAGCATAAATCGAAGTAGAAAATTTCCTACTGTACTTTTCTTCATCCAAATGTAGACAGTAAAGTAGACGGACATACAGAAATGTAAAGTTACTCCCACCAAGCAGTTGCAACTTGACGCCTTTACGATTTCCTGCTAGGACTCCTATGCCAAGAGGTTCCCCGCACCAACTCCAATGATAAAATTACTAATCCAACTTTTACCATGTATCTATCAGCTGATTAACTTTCGGAAGTCATGGCGGTCCAGATAAACTAACACATGCTAATTTCTACTTCAGTAGGGTCCCAACAAACCTAAATAATCCAGGAAAAGAACGGACAGGTATCTGTATGGCACAAGTGCTCCCAACAAATTCTGACTGACAGAGTGGGGCTTCCATATAAAAAATAATGCCAGACAAACTAGTTATTGAAGGAAGAAGAAGAAGAAACAAAAATCTGAACCGAATACTGTTACCATACTAAATTTGATTTGCTCACCGCTTCTTTTTGTTTTCACGTTTTTCTGCTGTTACTGCAGGACCTATAAAACAGAAGCCAACATGATTAATGAATTTTAAATCTTTTTTCTATTAGAAAACATCATAAATAGTTTACTAAACTATTGCAAAGGCTCCAGAGATTTTAAAGGTTAGATGTTCGTACTTTTTCTTTAAGGAAATCCGTTTTCGAGATCCTGAATCGATTCTTGGAAAATCCGTTCATTTGCACACAAAAAGGACATTTAGGAGCATTGTAGACCAGTACGGCAATTAGTACTCACACTATAAATAGTTACGCTCAGAAATACGCATGTCCTATGCGAAGAAACATTTACCTACCTATCTCTATGACGTGACAGTGTGCGGTAAAATTAAGGAAGAGCACGACAATAATCTCAGGGCTTTCAAAAAAGAAGCCAGAAAATATAATTTAACTCTAAACGAACAAAAAACCAAAATATTATCAAAGAAACATCTCAGCCAAGGCAGCTTTAACCTCAATGGACGATAAATTATCATTCACTGTGGAAACTTAGTGAAAAAACTAGGTAACTTTTCAGTCAGGTTATATTTCTGCCATAATTCTACCCCTTAGGGTTGATCAAAAGTGATTCCTAGATCACTAACGAATCCCCAACCAATGTATGGTTTTTTAACCAAATTTCATAGAGTTCGATCCAGTAGTTGTGGAGAAAAGCTTTGGACAGTATACGGCAGATAGACGTATTTTTTTAAATCGGTATTTGGAGAATCTTCGTATCTTGGAACGTAAACAACAACTTTTGAGGGGGAGTTAATTTTGTGTTTAACTCACGTTACCCTTGAAGTTTAGCAGAAAATGTTTAAATAAGGGGACCACCTCATGAGTACCACAGATCATGATGCCTTTAACACATTTTACATAATTCGAGAAACAAAGAATACATTTTTTGGCCCTCAGTTCAAATCATATTTCCCGCGTCTACATTAGTTCAGAAGTCCTCTGCAGAGTTCTTCATCTCCGCTTTCAAACGATAAATTCCCTTGCATCGAAATCCACCTTGGAACAACAATTGTTGAATTACCACCATTCTAATTTTCCACACTAAATATCACCTTTGGATCCTCGATCAACGGAATCTGCAAGAAGAATTTTAACAACAATCCTTACTCTCTGCCTCCAGAAGGCAATGAGCCTCCATCGGCTGCCTCAAGAGGGGCCCAAAAGCCATGTACCCCCCCCCCCCTCCACTCTGCAGTCATTCTGTTCTCCGCCTATGTAAAAATACGTAGCTCTCCGACTGTAATCCGTTTTTATTGAATAAGAGTTATCCAGTTTTCCGAGTTCGTATCTAAATTCCTTCACCTTTAATAATAATTTTTAAAAACTTCATAAACGGGTATTGTACGTCAAAGGCCCTGTTGATATTTATGTATTTGGTAAACCAATTCTTTTTTTCTCTAAGCAAGTTTTCGAGATCTTGATTTTTTTAATGTCAGCTCTTGATTCTACCCTTTAGAGTTGAACGAAAGTGATACTTAGACTATTAGCCCCGGCCAAAGTATAATTTTTTAGTCAAATTTCACCAAGTTCAGTCCAGTAGTTCCGAGAAAAAGCTTTGGACAGTGTCGACGGACAGATTTTTTTTCCCCCATTATTTGATTTTTGGAATCCACGCATCTTGAAACAAAAACCAACCAACTTTGATGGGGGGGGGGGTTTAATAATTGAAAATAATAAACCAAAACATGATTGCACTACCACCAAAATAGGACCACAAATGTTCATTCTTTTGTTGGTCAGTTCATTTCCAGCACAACTCTGTGCACAAATCCTCAGCAAAAGGATGACAGCACAAAAAGCAGAAGTAATGTGAAGAGTAACCTTTCATAACTGACTGTTGGTGTGCTATTGATAAGAGAGAAAATGTCTCCATAACTTCTTCTTTAAAACGGGTTACCTTCCCCTACAACATGCTTTCAGAGCTGCCAAGTCAGGGTGAAAACGAGTTGAGAATCCTCTGAGTGCACTGTCGCACTCAGGTAAACTGAGGGTGCACCTTACTGCCAAATGAGCAACCACAGCCAACTATGAATCCTTAAGTCTGAGAGTCTCCAGACCCCCTCCCGGAGATCCTTCGAGGGGACCCTCCATTTGGTCCACACTCACGCTCAGGCTTTGCCTATGAATTCCGCCCATAATTTATCAAGTGTGCCACTGATTTCTCTCTATTAAATGTAATAATATATAATTCATTTTAGCAAGATCGTGAATTCAATGCAGCTGTGAGGGAGCACAGAAAACGAATGTACAACTTTTGTGCTTTGATCCATGAAGACCGAGACTAGGTGGGCCAATTCATAAAGAATAATCACGGAGCCCTCCTATTTAAATAGGACTGGAATATGTGAAAATGTAAAGAGTTACTCACAATTATTTCTAGAGTTTCCGTCTCTATCTTCTAGTTTTTCTTCTACTGTAAGTATTGGCTTGAGAAATTCGGTCATTTTAAAATTAGCAGGCTCTCCAACTGAAACAGAAAACAAGAAGCTCAATAAATTAATGTTAATTGTCAAGTTTTTAGATGAGTAAGAACTTGGAAATTAATTAAAATGGCAACTCCCTCACAAATATTCATTTGTGTCTACCTATGTTATGCAGTAACTGTTCCCCATATAAGAACACTACTATGTATACAGGGTGTCCCATCTAAACGGGCCCATCGGGAAATTACAGCCTTACGGTGCGAGCTATCGAAAAATTGAACTGGACCTTTATTTCAACTCAGCTTCACGATGCGGAAGTCCGATTTTTATTTTTCCATGTCTCAAATCATTCATTGAAACTTACGGTTTCCTCTTGACCCCCCTTTTTTATTGCTTTTTCCGATTCTAGGTTGAATTTGGAACAGAAAAAGGCTCCTTGAAATTTTACCTTTTTGGGGCTTCGTTTCTGAGTTATTCCACTTTTTGCGAAATACAGAAAATCGCCGATTTCTTTCAGACATTACCAACACTTTTTTACTATTTTTATCTTCAATTTTTGAGATGTTCACCACACTTTTGAAATCAGCATTAAACTATCTATCGTCAGACCCCAGCGTCCATAATCAATAATCACCATCAGGGGGATGACAATACACTTGAACTGCGTACGATTTAAAAAAGTTTTCCAAATCGTCGTTTGAAAAAAAAACCCCCCTCAAACTGTTCAGTACTATTACTCATTTATTAGAAGAACGTATGAGACGCCGTATTCTGGACTAATGTAAGGTTCTTTAAATAGTAAAGATCATAGTGTAGACTGAACAATAAGTATCAAGAAGCTGTTGTTTTCTTGACCCTTGAATACAGTTTGCAGGAGAAGGAGCAGAGGCTGCAGAAGGAGCAGGTGAAATTTTCGATTTATCACAATACAACTGACTGGAAGTCTCCTTGTGGTACATTTTTTAAACTGTATTCTGAACAGTGATTCTGTGTGTACTGAACAGTTGGAGGGGTTTTTTTTTCTTTTTTCAAACGACGATTTGGAAAACTTTTTTTAAATCGTAAGCGATTCAAGTGTAATGTCATCCCCCTGATGGTGATTGTTGATTATGGACGCTGGGGTCTGATGATAGATAGTTTAATGCTGATTTCAAAAGTGTAAGTGTTGGTAATGTCTGAATGAAATCGGCGATTTTCTGTATTTCGCAAAAAGTGGAATAACTCAGAAACGAAGCCCCAAAAAGAAAATTTCAAGGAGGCTTTTTCTGTTCCAAATTCAACCTAGAATCGGAAAAAGCAATAAAAAAGGGGGGTCAAGAGGAAACCGTAAGTTTCAATCAATGATTTGAGACATGGAAAATTAAAATCGGACTTCCGCAAAAAGTGAAATAACTCAGAAACGAAGCCCCAAAAAAGAAAATTTCAATGAGGCATTTTCTGTTCTAAATTCAACCTAAAATTGAAAAAAGCAATAAAAAGGGGGGTCAAGAGGAAACCGTCAATTTCAATCAATGATTTGTGACCCTAAAACATGGAAAAATAAAAATTGGACTTCCGCATCGTGAAGCTGAATTGAAATACTATTAAAAAGGTCCAGTTCAATTTTTCGATAGCTCGCACCGCAAGGCTGTAATTTCCCGATGGGCCCGTTTAGATGGGACACCCTGTATAGTAAGAACATAAATATAAAAAAAGCCCGTTGTGATGTTGTTAGTCAATGTTTTGTGATATTATATCTCGGAATACATGGCTCGTTTTTATATTTAAGGGTATTGCTAGGTATAAAACGAAAAAGACTTGTTCCATTTCAATCGAATTATGGGAGCCGATCTGGTCAGGAAGACCAAAGACTTTCGTCTCTGCCTGATAAGAGGATCGTGCCCTGTCTCCCTTTAGTACTTCTTATCATAAGATCTGTAATATATTATCCAATATTTGTGCTTATGTTATCTAATATTAATACGGATAAACTGCCATTGCAAGCAATATACCGTAAAACTGAAAAATATTGAAAACTATATTAATCAGGGGTTAAATGCGTACTAAGTTTTCTTAGGATAATGTTGGATCAGTTTAGTTGATTGACATCAACTAGAACAAAAGAACAACCAGTGACAAGATTATCTCTAACCAGATAGCTTGTAGGTTATGACTGGAAGCAACTTCTTATATTCTTAGATTCTAACGTATGTTCCTATGTAAACTAACACCCCCAAAGATCATTTCCTCTGTGCGCTCAGACTTTCCTCTTTTTCAGTTGTATTTGGAGAGATGAACGACTGATTCGGCTGACGTAGGGTTAGTCTTTGTGCCAGACTCCCAAAAGAGGAAATTGGTATAATTTTGCGGATCAGACGAAACTTGAGCCACATGTTCCTGTGAGCATGTAGAGCATGAAAAACCATGACGGACAGGTTAGAACGGTAGCTTTTAAAAGTGGTGGCCATTTAAAATGGCCACTAGCCACTATTCTGTAATTCGTTGTATCTTGCAAACAGCCGGTCCAATTTCAAAAAACTCTTTTTTAAATTGTAGGAACTTTTATGGCCAACATTTTTGGCAATGATAACGAAAGCCAAAAATTAATATTTCACTATGAAAAATTAAAAAAAAGAAGTAAAATCAACATTTTGAAGATTTTTGTTAGCACGAGAAATTGGTGCGAGAGAGGAAAAATACTACTCCATACAAGTTGTTGCAAATCTCATAGCCTCTAAATTAAGAAAAAAACATTCAAATCGGTCCATTTGTAGCCAAGATATGTGAAAAAATCTGCACCCGCAATGCTGTTCCTCTGACAACTTTTGAAATAAAACGACGTGAAGTATTGTGAGCAAAAGTTGAATTAGGCCATGAGCCTCATCGCCCCACTGGTCCCTAAACGGAAAAACCCCTGGTAACATTTTTTCTTGAAAATTTTACATCCCTCGAAAAAATGTTTTTCCTTTATTCGTCAAATATTAAATTTCTATGTTTATTACGTTTTATTTTATTTTTTCAATTGCGATTTACTATGAAGATCTATTTAAAAAATGAATGAAGGAATTTTTTCTATGAATGCAACATTAACAAACAGAACAGAATAAAACGGAAAAACCCTTGGCCCTTTATCATTTCAACATAGATCTGCTTTTGGTTTTCTTTGCCCATATCGGTAAATTTGTATTTTGATGTTTTGGTGGGAGGTTTTCTCAATGTGTATTCAAGCGTGTACTAATTTTTTCCACTTTATGGAAACCCATTGAAACGTGGAATGTAAATACAGTGTCTTCAATAAATTCATAATTAAATGTTTTTCCATGACGTGGGGAAAATTAGTACTTTTACGTTAAGTATACCTGCACATTTTCTAAAAGTAGTATACCCTCTAGGTACCTATGTGCAGGAATTATTGTGTAATAAAAGGCAATTTTATTTTTCGGGAGGGAGAAAATGAAAATTACTTCCATAATTTGTTATACATGGAAACAGATACTTACGTCTATTTAGTGAAGTTTTGATCCTATTGTAGGTGCTCTCAGCTTCCATCCATTTAGTCTGATCAAAATCTATGGTCTTCCACATGAGTTCTAGTTGCTCTTTAAAATTGATTTTTTCTTTAGTGATGACACATTTTTTCTGACGTTTTTCCAGTTCCCGTTCACGCATCCGCTCCAGAGAATACTAAAAGAAAATAGGTACTTATACCAAATGCACAAATATCAACAGGGCCGTAAATATTAAAAAAAAAAAAACATTTTTTTTTTTCCAAACCGACTCCTTTTTCCAAACTTTAATATCATTCCGTTTCTCTATATTAATTTAGACAATTGTTTTCCGGTCATATAGTAGAAAAAACCGTATGCGGTCGTATAATAGAAAAGACCCAAACTATGTTTTATAGTACAAAAAACATGATAGGTATGTAAAACTTTTCAAATAAGTACAGTACAGCAGAAACCTTTTCTCTACATCTAAATCACTAAAATAAAAAACAGTAAACAAAAAGCAAGGTCAAGGTTCGTAATTAAAATTTTTTTTCATGGCAATCGCGGTTAATCCGCACTGCGGATTATCCGCTCGCGGATAATCGGGGCTCTATTGCAGTCAAATAATTGTTTGAATCCTTAAAATTATATTTCTATACATTTCTTGCTAATTGAATCAGTGAGTTTTGAAACAATCTATTTACTTTATACAATAAGGATTTTTACGATTTCAATAGGCTATTGCTCTTAACGCATATTTGAGGTTATACAACCGTCGAAATGTGTTAGAAGTGACAATCACTCAATGATTCATTTGTTTTGTTCGTTCCATCCAAAAGTAAAACTAAGGAATTTTATAAAATGATTAACTCACTCAACAGGTAGTCCACTACATACTAAATTGACGCCAACAGCTACTTTAAACAAAATCATTAGGCAAAAACGAAATAATTACCACGAGGAAGCCGTGAATGGTGGGTGATTTCAAGATACACGGATCATACGAGTGTCATGGAGTGGGTGTAGTTGGTGACACCTGTGGTGAATTTACCACCAATATATTCAACAAATAAAGACGATGGGCCGCCTAAAAGACAGAATCCCAAGCTCCCAAGGAAAAGCAGACGACTGAGAACCATAGAGAATAATTCTCATCGTTTCGAGCTCCCTAGCGCTCTAGATAAGGAAACGTCTTCACAAAGGATAATTCCAGATCGAGAGGGATTATCAAAACCAAATAAAAACGATAGATCTGAGTATTATCGTTTATTATACACCCCCTGGGACAAGGGCAAACAAGCCAGACGCACTCTTTTGAGAGGGGGCGGAAGTTCGCATTTCCCCTTCCGCCCACCGAGTGCGACCGATCAAATCCGAGCACGACCGATCAAACCCGGCCGAGCCGAGAATTCGAAAAGCTAATTTGCATACTAACCATAAAGTGGCCACCCGATCGGAGGCGGCCCCCCCCCCTATAAATATCACGCCCTGGACCAAGCGTCTTCATTCGAATCTCAACCTCTCAGCTGATGTCATCTCTCCTTCCAGACGAAGTGACTACACGCATCGAGCAAGATTTTCTACCTTCCCATTCTCATCGACTTCTTGGTAGCTTCGAGTGCGGACTCCTCCACTCACTACCCAACGAAGCTCTCTTCAATCAGGTCATCGCCCGGTGCAAGCTAAGATTTCTATCTTCCTTGCACGCCCGCTGGGGTGACTTAGACATGCCACCCGGACCTCGCAGCCCTAAGCTCTTGGTCGCCCGCTGGGACACGCCGGTTAATCGCACTTCTCATACGATCCGATTAACTGTCCAAGGAAGTCCTTCTAAGGACTCGGAGAGGACCCTAACATCGATCTGGGAGAGAGATCTGTTAAGCGAGTCCCTCCTCTTCAAAAACCCTTTTTCAGAGCCAAAAAGGTATTTCCGAACAAATTTGATATTTCGTTCGTACGATGGAGAGAGGCCCCTCTTTCCTCGGAGGAGCCGGAGCGGAGGATCTCGGAGCGGGCGGCAAATGCTCCGAGACAAGCGATCCACCCGCATTCCAACGACGATCCACAGCTAATTTCAGTGATGGGATCGACGCGTTGCCTACCAACTCTGCGACAGACTTGGTGATTACACATTCACCTGTACAACAGGTCGAGGATACTTTCCAGACCCTTTCGGAAAGTAATTCTACCTTCAAGCATGAATATCCTCTATATTCAACGCACGGTTACTCCGCCGACACGAGTGCATTGTACACTCCCGTCATGCATAAATCATACGATCGAAACGGTACTTTTCAGTACTCTGATCAAGCCAACTCGGCTCCGCAGAAAAATATCTGCCTAAAACCCGATTATTACACGGGAAAACAATACCCAGCTCGACAACCCCAAGAGGTTCGAGCCGAGCCTAGCGCTCCTCACAGCCCGACAATGAACGAGCCTTATAATTCTACGATCAACCCCGTTGACCTTGACAATGCTGCTTATTTCCCGTCCGGAAACCACCTAGGGTTTAACCCTCATAATCAAGGCATGGGTACTTTTCATAACACCCCACTTGGTCTACCTACACCAAGTAAAACGTACATAAATCCACTACAACACCCACTTCAAAGCAGATGCCTCTTCTACTGTTCTGTGTTCTGTGAGAACGCTGGTGGCTGCTTGCTCCACAATACTGTATGGGAAATTATAGTACAGTCTTTGTGGAAGACTGTTTACTTATGCAGCAGCATGTTTTACATCGCTCGCAGTGACAATTCACAGAAAAATATTTGAAAAGACTTGAATATTTGAACGAGGATTTTTTGAAAAGCCACCAGAGTTTACGCTCCCTATGTTGGCTACCTTGCGCACCTCCCCACCCCCCGCCATTTCATAGGATGTGGGAATTCTCATCACTTTGTATGTTCACCTCCAGGCTTCTTGTTTCAATCCCACTTTTTTTTCTGTTTTACTTTCATATTTTCGTTTCAATATCTGTTTTAATTTTTTCCTCTCAGTACTGTTTTGCTGTTGGAGCGATTTGACATTTTTAACGTCGCGTATCACTGAATTCGGATCGCAAAGGTTCAAAACATCGAGTAGAGTCGGAGACACCTCATGCTGGAGGGTCTGCATCTGCCGAGATTCCGATCTGAGTTGGTAATCCAGCTCCTCAGAATCGGACTCGAACCTCATGGGAGGGGTTACTCCGTTCGAGTAAACAGGTACGTAAGTGGATGCCTCGATCAATCTCCGACGTAATTTTGAAATGAAACCCTAACCTGTCTGACTCTTGTGGGTCCGCTGACACAAGCAATCGAGGCGCTCTCCCTAGAGGTGTCATCGACGCCAAGCTGACGAGAGGTCGAAATGGAGACTTTGTAAGCCCGATTCAGGTCCTCCTCGTCATCTTTGTCATCATCAACAACGGGGTCCTCTTTCCCCACAGCCACGGCTTCCTCCTCTGGGGAATTGGCCGAGCTGGCACCAAATGAAGATACGCTACCTATTCCCCCCTTACCGTCCCACCTTCAAAACCTTATGGGACTCAATAATCCAATGGCCGTTAAGTCGATTTCCATACATCCATCTATGATCAAGAAGTGAAAACTGGCAATGCAGACCAGTATAGATTGTGATGCCTATGCCGATCTACAAAGGAAATAAAACCCTGAGGTTCATGCTCCGGCCTTGCTTCCCCCCCCCCCCCCCCAATTGTTTGAGCCTACATTAGCAAAATGCTTTCCCTCGATGGCCACTCGATCTGATTCTTCTACACAGCAGGCCCAAACAATTGACCTCTGTTCAGGCCCTAATCGCTGCAGCTGACGCCATTAATATTACTTCCACACTGACCATACCTTGAGATGGAGCAGAAGGCTATATATGAAGCCTTATAGGACGCTTCAAATATCATTACAGCAAATAAAAAAGAGAATCACGCTCCCTAAAAAATCGACTACAGTTCAGTTTCTGCTACCTGAGTTTGCAGCTGCTGGTAATGGCCAACCGCCTGGATGGATATTTCTTTTTGATGAAGGGGCTACCAATCGAGGATGCTTACTTTATGGTTCGAATTGACCCAGACTTCAGGTAATACTTAGCTTTCTCCAAGGGAAATCAAATTTACGTTTTTACAGCCCTCCCCATGGGTTTAGCCTCGGCTCCATTTGTGTTCCACAAACTACTCCGCCCTGTGATGGCAAGTCTGAGGAGTCAGAAAAT
This sequence comes from Adelphocoris suturalis, assembly GCA_030762985.1. NCBI lineage: Eukaryota > Metazoa > Arthropoda > Insecta > Hemiptera > Miridae > Adelphocoris > Adelphocoris suturalis. The sequence goes on from CM061040.1 coordinate 35,777,095, forward strand.
CACGGGATTGATTACCTGGATGACAGCTTATATTTATCAGACTCTGTCAAGAGTTGCCTGCGTTCCTTGGGGATTGCATCCGCTCTTTTTTCAAATTTAGGATTCATCATGCACAAATCCAAGAGCCAGCTATCTCCGGTAACCACCTTTCCATTCCTAGGTTTTGAATTTAATTCACTTTAGATGACAGTGGGCCTCTCCTCAGATAAACGATTAAAAGCTGAACGTCTTATTTCAAAAGTATTGGGTTACAACAGGCTCTGAATCCGTATATTATAGTCCTTTATATTTACGTTATTTGGAAAGAGTAAAAGTGAATGCCCTTCGTAGATCAGATAATAACTTTCGTGCCAGATGCTTATTATCACACCAAGCTGACTCCAAATTACATTGGTGGAATGCAGCCATAGATAGAAACCCTTCTCCTATCCTGGGTGACCAGTATGATTATAACATTTGGGCGGATAGCTCCTCATAGGGGTGGGGGGGGGGGGGAGCTGCTGCCTACAGTTATTATCCGCATGGCTTCTCATGCAACTCTATACCGTTGGCTTTCTAGGACCCTCTTTGCAGGAGTCGACGTTACCGCCTACTCCACTTGCCATGCGGCAGTGTCAGCGGCAGCACGAAATCGTGATTCGCTGCATACCATCTTCCGGGCAGCGGGGTGGACACAGAACTCTGCAATGTTCGCAAAAGTCTACAATAGACCTCTATCTTTTCAGGGTGAATTTGCTTCGGCAGTTTTACAGAATACCTCACCTGAATGATTTTATTCTTATTATAATTTGACATTATCCTCACATGGCTCAGACATCACAACTCTACTCTCTAATGAGCACTCAGACCTATTGAACAATCACAAATTTCACCCCCTAGGTGTAGCACATTTCTATATTCGATATAATCGAGTTTGCCTTATATTACCTACATTTGCATAATTACGCAGCTCTCTCTATACACATTTTACTTATATCTGCATGCCTGTGTTTTTGAATAATTATTTTTATTGTGACTCAGATTAACCTTTTAGCGCCGGGGTCCGCATATATGTGGAGCTAACTCTAGGTGAACGTCACTGCCGGGGTCCGCCTATATACAGTCCAACCTTATATCACCTCCCTGCTGGGCTCCGCATATATACAGTTTGCTTTTCGTTTTGTTATGACGTCACTCCATTCATTTTTCCTCCCTTTATAATGGTTTTTCGGACTTAGAGCGTAGTTGGGCTGTGTTTACATTGAACATTCGACATTACTGGGCGGGGGGAGGGAGGGTTTACTGTTCTCCTCCGAGAAGCTCCAGTACCACTTGCCCTTTCATATGAGATTGTCTTGTATTATTCCGTCTGTGTTATTTTCAAAGAAATGTCGCAAAGAAATCGTCGTGCTTTCACCGACAAAGAAATAATTGAACTTATGATGGATTCCCTGTGTTTGAAGTTGAATTATTTGAATTAAGTTTGATTTGATTAAGTTGAATTTGTTCACCTCATTTTTGGAGAAGAAAACTGTTTAGAAAAACGGTTAAATACAGAAAAATACTGGATATTTTTACGTGATTGAATACTATATTGTGTAACAAAAATTATCTCAAAATTTGGTGAAATTTGAACGAATTTTGAACCAGTAATGCTTCTTAGAAGATAGGCGAAACGGAAGAGTGCAAAAACGCAAAATAAGTCAGGACAGGAGAGTTGTCTTGGTCCGAGCGGGCACTTTAAATACAGGACTGGGGAGCCCCAAGGGGTATTTTAAAGTAGGCGCAAAAAGGTTAACTTTACCAATCCATGTTAGGCGCACATGCCCATTGTAATGTAAGAATGCCACTTGCCTCGCCTCCATCTCGCCTTGATGGGACACTCCTACTTATAAATATTTCAATTATGGTTGCATGCCTGTACGTTTCATATCTTATTGGCTCAACCCGCCTTCACAATTTCATATTTGACACACATGTTTATGTTTCTAGACAATTAAGGTTCATCTCATCTCCATTTGAATTGGATGGGACTCGATCGTCTATCCCCCCCCCCCCCCCCCCTTTTTTTTTTTGAGATCCCATTTTAATTGATATCAGGGGGGAAGGGGGTGGTACTGGTGGATCAGGTGGGTTTGGGAGCCATAGGGCGATATATGGGGCCACTACACACCCAAGGTGTGTACCCCTAGTGAACATTTTTCGTCTGGATTTTACTCCTAGGAGCTCTCTCACGCCTTCACCATCTCTCCCTAAACGGGCTGCATAAGCAAACAGTCTTCTACAAAGACCGTACTATATGTACTTACTAACTCAACTTACCTTTGGGAAAGATTGAGTACAATTATAGTAGGTAAGGAGAAGACTGTCTAGTGCTCATCCTAGGCTGGCGCCTTTTTTTCAGCCACCCAATCATTCACCTACACCATCCACTAATCTTTCAACTAAAGTGAGGTGAATTTCCACATCCTACAAAATGGCGGAGCATGGGAAGGTGCGCAGGGTACTGTCGGATCAGCTGTGAGGAGACCGGCCTCAGCAGTGACCCCACCTCGAAACGCCGACTAACCGAGCATTTATAAGACCCATGAGCGCCGAAATCCGGCATATTTCGTCACTGGACTGTCAATGCTTGGTAATGATTGGCCCTCGTTATCCTGCACCATGGGGGCTTCCAACAAGGCACTGACGAGACGGTAGCTATTTGTCCCGGATCCAACTCACAGTGCAGGATAACTAGGGCCAATCGTTACCGAGCGTGGACAGTCCAGTGACGAAAGATGCCGGATTTCCGCGCTCGTGGGTCTTATAAATCCTCGGCCGGTCAGCATTTCAAGGAGGGGTCACTGCTGAGGCCGGTCTCCTCACAACCGCTCTGACAGTAGCCAACATGGGGGAGCATAAACTCTGGTGGCTTTTCAAAAAATCGGCGTTCAAATATTTTCTCTGAAAAGTCACACATGCCGCTGCATAAGTAAACAGTCTTCTTCTTGAATTACTATAATTTTACTTAATCTTTCCCGAAAGTAAGTTGAGTTAGTAATTATATTTCATGTCTTTGGAGTCTCAAGGTGATATTTTTAGTGGTTAGCAATTTTTCTTCCAAGACACATCCACCACACCCCCCTTCGTCCACCAGGACCTTCAATGATGGGGTAATCATGTTTTCTTTTCATGAGAAATAGATTACATAATGTCGATTTTCCTGTCATAACTAAACCTTTGGGGGGCGTGGTGTGACGAATGTACAGCCAGTGGATGGTGGTCCCCAGAAGAGGCCTCAGGCCATATTAATGCCTTGGGGCTCACAGCAATTTTCTTGGATTTACATCACTTTGGTGACCAAGTTACAAACTCGAGAATCTTTGTTAGGTCTGATTACACTACTACGGTCATCAGCAGTTGATCGAAAAAACTCCATGGTTTTCCAAAGGTTATTCTCCATTACCCAGGAGATTTGGAATCAATGTAAAAATCGAGGCAATGCTGTCTTTGCATCCTATACTGCCTCCATTGATGATACCGTGGCAGATGAGTGCTCCCTGCTTCTCCCAGAGGACATACAAGGGTCTCTGCGGGACACATTTTATTGAATGAACATTTTATTGAATTGTTCAGAGGTTTGGCCTCAGCGGCCAATGACAGTTGCTTTTCAGATGGCTTTTTCATATCTCAAACCTTAATTCTACAAAAAGGTCAGGCGGGTATCTGATAGGAAATTTAATGCTCTTTCTAACGGTATCCTAAAATTAGAATTTACACAGAAAATTAAGGGAGTTACGATCACTTTAGTGACGTAAGGTAAAAATCACGAGGAAGAAAAAATTAGAATTGAAAAAACTCGTTTTTTAAGCGGGTTTATGAAAATTGTTATGGGAAAAACGTTGTTGCACATTAGTTGTGGGATCTACTCTTGCAGTTTGGCAGATCTGTTTTGTACACACCCTTTATACGTCACAAAAAGTTCTATTATTTGATACGCACTTTCTTCCTAGCAAATCTGTTTTCCCACAAAGATTTATATCCTCCAATGCAGTGAGGGGACAAATGAGCCTGCGATTTGGGGTCATAGCAGAGATTGCAAGATTGATTCAAATCTTACATCAAACTTCAAGATGGATTTGTTATGGGACCCGGGTATTTGAAGAAGGTTGCCACATCTGTAACACTAGAACAGCTCATTGAAATTGCTAATTCCAAAGTAGCGGCATCCATGAATTCTCGATCAGAAAATCAACATGAAATTAAAAAGCTGAACCCGTCAATGGGGTATAACGGTGTGTCAGGATTTTGAATTTTTGACCCAAATTTCGATTTAGCACCCTTGAAAACCCCCAATTTTCCACGAAAAACTCCGTCTAGGGCCAATAAAAAGTGCAAATTAAAAAAGGACAGCTGCAGAACAACGTCTACGTCACAAGCGACAAGCTCTGTCACCTCACCCTGGAAAAAAAGATACTGCTAGTAGAGCTAGCATATCCGTTCTCCTACGGTATTCAGTCCAGGCCATTCTCTTTGATGTTTTTGTCATCGATTTTGAGAGTTCTGATAATATTGAACTAATAATGATTGTTATTGTTACAACACACAACACCATTGTTACATCGATGGTACGGCAGAAGATGGCTGCTCAACTGTTGAGCTGAATTTTCCAACGTAGTCAGGGGCCGTGAGGATACAGAGTTGGACTGATGAGCAAAAGGTAACAAGTTCAAATCCACAATACTGCCAGGTTTTTTTCCGAACTTCAAAACATATTTTTTAAACTATTCTGATCTATTTGTTAAGACCAATCTATATTTTATTGAAATGATTGCCTTTGTCAAAAGCCATGCAAATAGGAATAGTAATGAATACATTTTAATTCAGATGATCACCGATTTATCGGCCAAAATTATATGACACCACCTGGCATTAAAAAAAATAAATACATAAATAATAATTAATAACAAAATTATTTAAAATAAATAATGAAATCTACTAAAAGTAATTGGGTTGAGGCAAAAATTAACAAAACGAATATTGTTTAATAATTCTTGAAAAGTTTTGTTACATATACAGGGTGTACACAAAACTGGTCTGAACCATGCAAAATTAGGTGGAACCCATGGTGATGGAATGGGATCATTATCTAAATTCTCAAAATAGAAATCAAGTTATAAGTGGTGAACATATGTTATTCAGTTCTATGGTAAATCCTATCTATCAGGGATCGAACCACATCACTGATGTGCTGATAAAAATGAAGTTTTAAGCTAATTAATTATTTTTACCTACCAATTTTTCCGAATATACATAGTCGAACGCATTATCCATGAAAAGCTTGTAAAAACAATATTGGACCTCTTTCAAACCACAATCACTAACGAATTTCAATAGTTCTTGAAACTCATCTTTTTCAATTCGAATACGAACAGGGAACCTTAAAAAAAAAATTTTTTTTAATCAGTTTTTTGAAAAGATTTGTTTGTAAATGAATAAAATCGAATATTAAAATAGAACAACTAAATAGTAAGAAACAACGTGTCCTCAAAACCTTTGTTTTTCAGTAGAAATGTTGGAAAATAAAAAGAATAGGATAGGTGAATAAATGAATAGAAAATAACAATAATAAATTAAAGAAACAGTGTAGGTAATAATAAATTTAAAAACATTCCTGCGGCATCACTCATGAGCGTATTTTTACGGTTTTGTAATACACGTGTTTAATAAGAAACATTGGAAATCTAATAGCACAAAACAATTAGCACAGGAAATTTGTGCTTGGATTTATACCAAAAATAAAAAAAGAAAGCTATTACGATGACTCCAACATTTTAGAAATTAAATTTTTTGAAAATTTTCTTCATTGAAATTAATTTAACACATTCTAAAATGATCCCTGAATTTTGAAACTGGTACATAACAAGAGCGCAGTGCTAAAGTAGGCTAGGTATGCGCCGCTGACCCATCGATTCTGATGACAAGGGCGTCTGAGCATCTCCAACATGGTATTGGATTTGATCCCATATATGTTATCAGTGGATGGGATTCCATCCCATAATACATAATACTTGTCGCTGAGTGCAAATTTGAACACGAGGTTTGTTAATTCGACAACATTGAATGGGATTTCATCCCACATATTGACTATTGTATGGGATTTTGTCCCATATGCTAGCTGAGACATTCATAGAATTATTCCACAGATGAGTAGGGAACCAGAGCTCTATCACGAAGTCTGGACGATGGGAGGTTCTTCCCAATCGCTGAACAATAATTGTTCCTGTTATTAATGTGACTCACTCTGTGACATCCTTATGTTCATTCTGATGTCAGTGTATGCCTTTTACCACAGAAGGGGGGATGGTGGGAGAGGGATTGACGTTGCTCACTAGTGACAAAGGTGGGTATGGGGGAGTTGGGCGTTTTCTTGGGTCCCCTACACACAAAAGTATGTACCACAAGTCAGTGGATGCCTCTTCATTTCATTTAACTCCTCAATTTATTTCACAATATGGAGCACCCCTCACCACCTCCACATTCAAGCAGGTGAATCGGACTAATTGAACGAGCTGCATCATAAATAGTCTTCTACGAAGACCGTACTACAATTGATAACTCAACTTACCTTGGGATGGTGGTGGACAGGGGGGCGCAGGGTGGTAAACATGAGAAAGCGAGTATTCCGTCTTAGTCAGAAAAACCCCGCTTTCGGTTTTTTTTTTTTTTTTTTTTTTTTTTTTTTTCAAATTATTTCTTTGAAATTCACGGTAACACAGTGTCTACAGGAGAGCTCCATCAGTAAAGTCTTCTACTACAGTCTGAGTATAATTTTGCTCAATCATTCCCAAGGAAAGTTGAGTTATCAATTATGTGCTAAAAAAATATCAAGGGTTTCAGCCAGCTAGCATAAAAAGTTCCACTATCTGCTTTACAAGCAGATACCATGTCACATGGATACGTCTTTGATTGGGGATTTTATAACGGTTGTCCTCGAGAGTTGTAAAAAAATCCTTCAACTTTGGACTGTAGGCGACGAAATGTAGGATAAAGAATTTATTCTATTATTCTTGGAGACACAATAAGCATACTATACATACTATTAAAGTTATTTCTCCAATACAGGCGCTATCATTTTTATGTTCATGATAGTCTGATTTTTCATTAATAAATGAAATTATATCATTTATTGTTTTATTTGATAACGTTTCGTTCTCTTACTGAGGACATCTTCAGATCTTGCTTTCTTGACATTGAGTTGACTTGGTGAGCCACTGTTTTATTTGACAAATCCGTTATATTCGGATGTTTATAAATTTTTTCCTGGACACACCAAGATCTGAAGATGTCCTCAGTAAGAGGACGAAACGTTATCAAATAAAACAATAAATGAAATAATTTCATTTATTTTCCCTGGTCCGCATGCCAACTAATTCCAACAAAACAACGGTTTACTTATAGAAATGTTGAATATAACTGGAGAGAAGTCACTACAATGAGTTGTTATTTACAGTCGACTGTTGTCAAGAGAATGATAATGTTTTCTATGGAGTGGAGTAAATAATAATAATAAAATAATAAAACATTTATTAACCCAAAGACATGTAAATATTGTCCATAGCGGGTCACATGAACCACGTATGGTGAAAGTACAATAAACTGTATAAGACGGCAAAACGTAGAATAATTATGGCTATCGAATAGTGACAAGAAAAAGTTAGAGGAGGAAAAAAAACGAAACAAAAATTATGGTTACTTAATTGAGAGAAAAAAAAGGAGAAGAATATGAGAGGAAGAAAATTAAGCATCCATCGTAAGGGGAAGAAAAAAAAAAGGGGGGGGGGGTGCACATAATATTAGGTTATTCAATTGTCGGTATTCAGGTGCTGCTTAAGATAGCTTAAAAACCGACCAATGGAAGGGGACGCACGAACAGACAATGGGAGGGCGTTCCAAACCCTAGCCCCAGCCACCACAAAGGACCTGGCCATGGTTCGACTAAAATGGCGGGAGATCATCGGGATATTAGACCTCGAAGAGGCAGCTCTCGTGGTCAGGTTGTCCAAGTAGTTAGGCAAAGAACCGCTCAAGATCAAATATAGCGTTTTCAGGTGGCGAAAAATAAAATATTTATTCAAGGGTAAGCAAAGTATCTGTAGCCCAGAAACGGAATGTCGTGCCTTAACATTAAAAACATAACGTAGGCAGGCATTGTAGGCTACTTGGAGTTTTTTATTTAGAGAGGCAGATAAAGAGTAAGAAAAAATGGAACAGCAATAAAACAGATGGGGGAGAACCAAAGCTGTCACCAATCGGCGCTTGAGGTACTGTGGGGTGAATTTTGAAAGGCGTCGCAGGGAGTGGAGAGATCCATAGACCCTTTGACATACCCTAGTTATGTGGGAGTCCCAGGATAGTGTCTTGTCCAAGATAAGACCGAGATTCCTGACATGCTGGGAAAAGGGAACCACAATCCCATCGATAAGAACAGGAGGCAGGGGATCAGTGGGAATGTCCTGACTAAAAACCACGATCACCTGAGATTTAGAAGGATTAATCAGAATTCCATTGTTCCTGGCCCAGGTGGAGACGCCAGAGAGGTCATGGTTAAGTTTCCTGATGGAGTCAATCATTGCATCCCCAAGTTCACTGGTAATGTAGATTTGAAAATCGTCTGCAAAAAGGTGGTAGCTGCAGAACTTGAGGACGCCAGGCAGGTCGTTAATGAAGACTGAAAACAAAAGTGGCCCCAGCACAGCACCCTGAGGAACTCCACAAAAGAGGGGAAGGGGCCCGGACTGATTGCCATTACACATGACCGCCTGCATCCTGCCATAAAGGTAAGATGAGCCATGAATTATGCTATTGCTTTACGTTAAGAATATTGTAACCGGCTTATTAAAATTGTTTATAGTCCAATCAACTTAGTTTAGGAATGTAGCCAGGTACGTAAGGATGGGGAAATTGGTAGCTTGAGATGTGAACATTTATCACATAAATCAAGCGCTTTCCAACAAGTGGCGAACGATTTCTGTACGATAAAAACTACGGAAGTTCCATTCCCCTAGCAACGGATTGGTTGTACGTGAACATCATTAGAAATTGTGACATATTTTTTGGGTCACGAAAATTTTTGGTTGACCCCCAGAGCAAAGACATATCCATGTCAACAATGTCAGCCACCCAAATGGGAAAAATGCGATGTGCGTTGGTTAATTCGACCTACTAGGCTACCTGACACACTCAGGTTTGTTCAAAGTTAACAGCCCCTGTATGTACTTAGACCTACCCCACGAACTTTATTGTAAGATACGAATCCGATGATGGTTCGTTGTCCGCTTTTTGAGGGCTGCAACTTGCCACACATACTTGGCCCGCAATATTTTTTGCGATTGCATTTGCTGATTGTGCTCCATTTTCCTAAGTCTTTTCCGTGGATGAACAGGCTTATGTACACAATTCATTGCGATTGAGGTGTCCATTTGACTCGACAACAAAACATCGACGAATAAATAAATATTGGGGTGGTGGCTATTATATTTTTTATAAAATTTGGCATGAAACGACGCACACAAATTGGTGGTTATGCCAGAAGGAGTCCGTACTGCCCACATGTGGACGAATAGGAGAGAAAATGGCTTTGGAGCTCAAAGCTAATTGGTGCCCAGTAGGTCAACTTCAGCATTCTCCCAAGAGCCTTCGTCAAAATTTCAGCTTCCTGCGTTGAACCACATGTGATAGTTGCTGCAATTTTGTAACTATAATTTCGTCTCGTAACGGCAACTTTGTCTCATTCTTGGATGGGTTATAATGGCAAAAACACGTTCCATTAAAAAAATACATTACAATACTTACTTTTACCAATGAAGCAAACATTGGGCAGTTTAACCCAGCATAGATAAGGAATTCCTTCCTAGATCACGATTGCTTGCCTAATGCTTCCAGTAACTCAAGGCTCTGGTTCCCCTAAAGCACAGAGAAGTAATTGTGCCCTTGAGATCACTGAAATTTCTATTTGCATGTAAATCGGGATCTCGACTCCCTTCCCCAGCTTTACTTCTGTGATACAGAGCCGAAATATTGTGGTGGGGAGGGGGGGAGGGGGGGATTACTCACTGGTGGCATAGGTGGGTATGAGAGTGTTAGATGTTTGATGGGTCCCCTACACACGAAACCGTATACCACAAGTGAGTGAAAAAGCTTGTTTACTCTATTTCACATCTCATTCCTGGTCAGTTGCAATCACATTAGCACCCCTATCAGCACCTTTTTCAAGCAGGTGAACGAGATCTTTGGAAGAGCTGTGATGACCTTATACTCAACTTACATTTGGGAACGATTTAGTGGAATTATAGTAGGTCGCAATAGTAAACTGTTTAGTACCCCACAGGCTGGAGCCATTTTCTGCCACCCGTTTATTCACCTAGAACATTTACCGGTCTTTGAACTGAACTGAGATGGCGTTGCCTAAGACGGCTGCGAATGGGGAGGCGCTGGGGGGCCAACAGATGGGAGCGAATAATCCATTTTTGTTTGAAAAACCGCACTTTTGTGGGTTTTTTCAAATTATTTCTTTGAAATTCACTGCAACTCAGAGTGGATACGAGAGCTAAATAAGTAAACAGTCTTCTACTGTGACCTACTATATTTCCACTCAATCTTTCCCAAAATTAGGTAGTGTAATCAATTTGTTTACATAGTAAAATATTATAAAACTTACTGACAAAGTAGGTATGGCAAAAAACAGATCTGACTACAATCGGTAAATATCATTTTCTAAGAATGTTTTCCCACACGTGTTAACATTATGTGAGGCAAAAGTAATGCGTAGAAAGTGAACGAAAGGTGAATGATTTAGGTTCTTCTATTTTTTATTCACCAGCAAATGATTCATAGAAAAAGGAGCGGGAGATGTTCATTTCCTTTTCATTACCAACCGACAAGGCAGTGCAGCACCAAGATACACAATACAGGGAAAGGGAGATGTTGTGTCCTCCTCTTTACCTTCCAGGAAGGTCATAGAGTGACAGGAGGAAAAAAGAAGAAAATGGGTGGTCGGATAATTGGAAGGCCAGTTAAAGGTCCTCGCACACTAGGCAGGAAACAGACAGCCGATGGATATGACAGGGGAAGGAGGGGATGCAATGGGAGGAAAGGCAGGTAAGTGGGTAGGGAAGTGGATTGAGAGCATGGGGAAAGTAAACTTTGGAAGGTGATGGGAGCATTGGGTTGGGGGGGATTGGGGCTTCGAGAGCATTCACCACGTGTTCGACCCACTCCCTGGCCCAATCCGCCTCTGTGGCTATTTCCTCTCCTGTTCCTACATAATGTGCAAAGGGCACTAACAGGATGGCTGCCACCATTAATTTAAATTAGCTATGTACATTTGACCCACGTGCAGCAGCGTTTCCTGTCCGGTTCTTGCCTACCTTTGCGCAAGGTCGGTTAAGAGAGTTTACTAAACTCAAAAAATACAGAACAGTTTGACAAATATGTTGAGAAAACCAATGAAAACTATTTATATAGATATGCTGCATGACTGGAACTTCTTATTCATTTGTTTTACATATTTATTTTAATATTTTTTAAATTTTCATAATTTCAATTTTGAAATGTCCATATAATTTTTATTTTAAAATTTTTGGGGCCATTAAATTAGCTCTATTTTCAACAAAAATTCGCCTAAATCACAAATATATACGCCAACCTCAAAAACTGCATCAATAAATAATGCAATAATTGGGTAGAACAAGATTAAGCATGCCAAAAAGAAAGAAAGAAATATAAATTGCCTCCATGATAAGTGAGAGCCTTGTGTTTTACAGGTTTTGCAAACAAGAAGGTTCCAGAAGACGGAAAACCGACTTATGTGCTGGACTTCACCTAACTACGAAAGAAGTGGTGTGGGCACGAATTCAAATCCCGTAAAGGAGTTTGGGATTCACCCTGTGTGCGGATGGCCTAATAGAAGAGTGGAATAACACACATAACAAATTACATACATAAATAACAAATTCCAGTATAAAAAATAAAAAGGCTTACTGTGAGATTCATTATTTCTATAGGAACCCTAATAACGATCATATAGAAGTACTTCGCACATTCCCCAATTACTGTTCAGAATTGTAACAAAGAGCACAAAGGACAGGAGGACAGGAAAGTCCACGAAACACATGAGTCAACTTACTTCAGTGGTTGTATGTAGTACAGAGAGTACAAGATATATACACCAGCCAATCTTTCATTGAAAGGATTCTTGGAGGAACACAGCTGTTTTGCCATTACCAAAATCTCACGTGTGAAATGCTTCATTTCCTTGATCAGCACCCTCCCACTGAAAAAATAGAGCATTTAAAAGAGTTATGTCAGGTGCCCGTGGACTTGTTGAAAAAATGTGAGGTGATTGAATCGGTAACCTCATCCAAAGGTTGATGCGATTATCCTTATCCTGCAACGCCCAGAGGATAATATGAGTGCTAAAAGGCTCCCGGTACACTTAGTCTGAGCGCGGCAATTTCAAAAAACAGGGAAGAGGAAACAATCCGTATCCATCATAAAACACAATCTTAATTGATGGTACAATTGAATACGATGGATCAACACTTCAATAAAATCATTTAAAACTAGAATAAATAAAACTGCCTGAATCTTGGGCACAGCATTCTAAGGATTAAGAGGGTTAAACAAGTTTCTCAGAATTTTCACGAGAGTTTAAAGTGGGAAAACAGTACTTCCAGACAGGTTTTCGTTATAGGTTCATTCAGCCCGGTGAAGCATTAAAAGTTTCAAATAAATTAGTCCCTCTTTTTTATGGAAACTGAAAATGATTGTTTATGCTCAAGCTTATTTTTATGTTCATGGTTTATTATAAACTTCTATGTTTCTAAACTTCAAAATTTTGAAAATTCACTTCACAGACAAGCGCCGACTTGATATTGGTCTAGATGGTCTCAGTAGTTTGTTTACTCACAAAAAATGCAAAGAACAATATGTAGCAAAGCTATTTTCATCAAATGAACGTTAAAAACTCTGGAAAATTACGATTGGTTAAACTACATGCCTAATACCATTCATAAGTTGTAAGTCATGGAGGTTTCATAATTTTAACTCGCGCTCTTCCTGTGGGTATGTTGATGGAGGAAGCCCAGCAGACTCCCAACAAAGGCTCCAAAATGTACACGAACGAAAATGTCTTCAATTTTCTTTTAGAATCATCAAATACCTTTATCAGTACATTATGGGGTAATCCAAAACCTTCAGACAAAACAGCAAATTATTTCATGAAGGTTTATTGTTCCTGCTAGATAGTCATTATAGGCAGAACACTTGTCTATAATTATATTTCATGAGGTAGAGAATTGTTTATGACTGGCAGCAGACCAATCTTACTGTCTAGAAGAACTTAGTTCAAAGATTAAACAAAAACTAGGTACATTTCCGTCCTGCTCCCTCTGACGCTTCCACCCACATCTACTCCACGGTAGTCATTCTATTTGTTCAATAGCTAGCCAGGCATGAACAGATTCGATCAGTTCGATTCGTTCGTAAGTGGGAAGTCAAGATCCGGCAAAAATCCACTGACATAGTGCAGGAAACAACCCGTAGATCCCACCCTTAGGGGGAATCCGGCAATAATTTTATTTGCCGATCCCAGTTCATACACGAGCGGATCGTGCAGTGGGATCGACAAGTGACGTTGAAGATGCTTTTTCGAGAAAAACACAATTTTTTTACGTAAAACCCACATTTCTCCCTTTTAAATCAAATTTACGGAATCAGCGTCAAATTGTCATTAAGAATAGACGATTTTCTTTCATATTGATTCAACATCATTCAGAATCATTTATTAAATAACAGAAGTTGATGTATGAGGAAGTTAATTTTATGAAATATTCAGCGACTGTGAGGTTTGGCTCCTACTCCGTCCCCTATAAATTTCATTGCTGTTGGATCAACAGTGAGCATGAGTAAACGTTAATTTCTCATAACGTCGATTTCTTATCATCTATTGGTCCGATATCGTTCAAACTAGAGAGGTTGTTGGGTCCAGGACGGTGCCCTTTGTATTTTATCGCATTTGATTGAATAATAGGTAACTATTGCGCGTATGCAAAACCAATATTGGATGACACTCCGAAAATAATTAATTAATCGATTTCCAATTATTGTGTGGGTTAACCTTTAGACAAGTTCCGTACATGCAAACATGAATTATAGCCCTAATTCGCATTCTAGCATGTATAACCATGTATTGGATACTGTTAAATTTTGCATTCAATCACTTCTACTCGTACTTCTTCAGCAATTCTTTACTTCCATTTTACTATATGTGAGAGTGTTATACTGCCCACCTAACATGGCAGACTTTTTAAATCTAAAAATATATATATATAATTAAATACTTCGGATAATATTTACATAACCAAAGGAAGGGTTTTCAGTGTATCGAAAAAGTCCTCCTCCATCCTCCCCCGAAAAGTTTTAGATACAAACCCCTATCAATTAACATCTAATTTTAAAGGTATCCTTGAAAGATGAAGAATGGTGCCAATTGGAAGTCCCTGCATTGACCATAACTGTTGTGGCTGTCAGTCAGAATTGAAACATTACCTTCCCAAGTAGTCTCTATTTTGTTAGGTAGGTAATTTAAAAAATAAGTTAAGGAATTATAACATAACTTTAACATGTCCCATAACTATTGGGTGTTGACTTCATTAAGTTTAAAGGCATTTTATTATACTATAGTAATACCTAATTTATAAATGCATCTGAACAGATTGTTCGATAAAATTCCATGTCAGCCTTCCAATTACAAAACAATATGGTTTGAGTAGTTTTGTTCAGTTATTGCGATTTCATCATGATATTGAAGGAAAAATATAATATAATTTTCCAGAATGAAACAAAACAAGACGAGAGTTTACATAACATTACATAAAAAGTTTGTTTACATTAAAAAATGAAATGTTATAAAAACCAATAAAATTAGAAGTTTAGTATTAGCGTTGTTAGATGTTATTTGCTTTAAGGTATTTTATACCATTTTCACAATAAATATACCTAGAAATATCAATCAATCAATCGATCAATTATTTTTTTAATTCGTATTACCCACCTATAAAATATTATGTAGTATGACAAAGTACGCTATTGAAGTGATTGTTTAGGAGTTAAAATATACCTACAAACTCCGCAAATTATTACACAAAGTATTGAGTGAAAAAATTCCCAGACATTTGGTGTTTTTCGCGAAATTTTCTGGCTTTTCCCGACGCAAAGAATTCCCTGACGATTCCAGGTTTTCCCTGACTTTTCCAGTTGGAGGCCACCCTGTATCATAATGGATCACATCTTTGGGAAGTTTTTCTTTCAGTAAAGTGCTAAAAAAATATGTTTTTACAGTTATTTAGTTTATTACTGTCCTCAGGGCACCTTCCTGGCCATGGCGGGTATCGAATATCATTTTTATCCATAAGGCTGTCCGTCCAGTGGAAGCGATTATAGACACCCTTCATGCTTGGGGAAATACTCTAAGGGAGGTAATTGGCAAAATACTTCCAAAAATATGTTGAAAACGTAGTTTGTTTGGCACTTTTTTTGTCTTTCCTTCAATATGGCTCGAAGGATATTGATGAAATTCACAGGAGTTACTTTCCTTAGGCTGTCCGTCCAGTGGACGCGATTTCGCGCGAAGAGGCGAATTCGCGCGAACGGTTCACCTCCCTTCAAACACACTGTCAACATCCACTTCGCTTGTTGACGCGTTGAAAAACAAACTGGTTTGATTCTAGTCGCGTTCGCCCCTTTTCGCCCCACTTCGCTCAACCGCAGCGCTTGCATTGGACGGGCTCTCAGTTAAAACAGAGTGTTTGAAGAGAGGTGAACCGTTCGCGCGAATTCGCCTCTTCGCGCAAAATCGCGTCCACTGGACGGACAGCCTAAGGAAAGTAACTCCTGTGAATTTCATCAATATCCTTCGAGCCATATTGAAGGAAAGACAAAAAAAGTGCCAAACAAACTACGTTTTCAACATATTTTTGGAAGTATTTTGCCAATTACCTCCCTTAGAGTATTTCCCCAAGCATGAAGGGTGTCTAATATAATTTCTACCCAGAATAGGAGTAACTCCTGAGAATTTCATCGAAATCCCTCGATCAATATTGGAGAAAAGGCAAAAAGTGCTAAAAACGACGTTTTTTCACCTGATCATTTTAAGCTGATTTTTCTTCAGTAGGTATAGAAACCCAACCCCGAAATTGGAATTTTTATAAACTTACCGTAAGGTCGCAATCGTGTACACGAGTTACATACACACACATACATACTTGTTCATGAAACTTATAGATATGGGTTCAGATTGAACGAAATACCCATTCTAGCATGAGTTTCACATTAATTTTCACGGGTGATCGCAAGACTTTCCCTTCACCCTTCAAGTTAAGTAAGGAAAGTAAAAAGTTCCAATCATGCAGCATGATTGTATGAGCGAACTTTCGTAATTACTATTTCAATTATTTTATGTTGAATTGTTTTGAAATTTATGAACATTGTTCACAAACCAATGGTATAAAATATACATATAAAGCAACATATTTAGTTCAATGGTGCATCAAACACTCACGACTCCACCAATGATGACAAAATGTGGCATTATAAAAGCAAAGTCCGCTCGCAGCGGACGAGTACCTACCTTCATTACAACCAAATTCGTTTCCCTCGGTAACTAATGAAGTTTGGCAGTTGATGCAGTATTTGTAAGATGTCACGTCAAATGCGAGCAAACGTAAGTCATCCTTTGACTTGCATTTTACCTGGTTTTATACTAAAATGTAGGACTATCTTGCTATGCTTCACAGCACAGCACTGCCCATGCTTCACAAGTGCATCTTTAGGTGACAGAAGTTATACCAACTCGAATACGTTTAGTGAGAATTCCATTGAAATTATATAGCTGATTGACGAAGCGAGCGGAGTTCCCATACAGAGCCACCTTCCTTTCGTCCAATGGCTCTAGCCAATCACAGAGCATATCTAGGCAATTGGCGAGCTGACCCTCCACTCAGAGCAGGGGCAGGGATACCCTGCATTTGGGAGCTAATCCATGTTTTATTTATGCCTTATTCTCAACAACGCACAAGTAATCCTGGACACCCGTTCCAGATACCCGCCCTTAATGACCTAGATTGGAAAAAGATAAAGAATTTTGTTGCATTAAGCATAAAATATAGGGACATGGAGTGACTGTTGAATCCCAAAATAATAAGGGGCTCATACTGAGGAAATATAAATATACTAGGCCTGAGATTTCTTTCTACGAACAACCTTTGAATTGACTGGTTATTATTTTATTATTTTCTATAATCATACTTCGATCGTTACTTCAAGTGAGGACAATTCCCCATTTGGATTATCTTAAAATAGCTACAATTTCCAATAGTTGAAATACTAAATACCTCAATGGAAAGGAGACTCTGCGCTTTAAAACTTTGTTTTCAAGGTTCGTCCCCTCAAATAATCTGGAGAGATTCTGTGTTCTACAACTCGGCTACTAGAATGTTTTTACCAACAAAACAATAATTTCTTATTTTTAGATTGTTGATATTTTTAGGCCACTAGCTAGCACTCTGTATCGCAGCTCTATTTACGTATTTATATCAAGCCTTTAAAAAGTACTTACTTATAAATGTAACAAAAATTGTGAGATTTCCACAATTTTACGAAATGTGTAAAGTCTGTACTTCCAGAACTGATGAAACTGTAAGCCAGACTGGATATGTCTTCTTGGACCCCTAAAACAATTAATGGAAAAAATAATGAGAGGAAAAGGAATATTGCTATTTTACCTAAAAAGTGTCTTTCCATTTAAACTACAGCAAAACAGGTTTACAATAAGCATGAAATCTTTTTTTTTTTTTTTTTTCTTCGTCGTAGCTATTTTGTGGACTTATTATTTCCGACCAAGAAAATAGCTTCAATCAAGATAATAAAAAACACACCATTGAAATAAACTAATATAGTAAATGCTCAGATACATTTATCCGAACAGAAAATACAATAGGTATAAGTATCTATCTATTTACACTGTGAGGAGTCGATTGATAGGGGAAGAACATGATCAATCAAAGAAAGCTTGCACGTCATCAAAAGTGATTCAAGGAGTACACGTAGGTACCGATTTGTAAGAATTTTAAACGATTCAAAACTCTCTCGGGTATTTATATATCAGTATTGCTTCAATACTTGTATCTAAGGGCGGTTCCACACATGTGGCATTCGCCGAGCACCGAGCAACTGGGCTACTCGCCAGCTCATTGCTCCACACATTCGGAGTTCGTCCCACGCAATGCTTGCCTCGGGAGAGAGACGAGCATCTTGAAGTTGCTCGCGGTGGAGTACCAATTAATAATTGCTGCAGCTGCTTTTGAAGCTATTGCAATGGCTTCAAAAATTTTAAAATCAAAATTTCCGAAAAATTTCTTTATTGAAATCCGCTTTGAGACATTCTGAAACGAATCGCTTTTTCGTATGTATATGTAGTATATATATATATATATATATATATATATATATATATATATATATATATATATATATATATATATATATATATATATATATATATATATACGAGGGTTTTCTTGAATTGACCAAACTAGACTTGTGGTTTTATGTTTTATTGCTCGACGTTTCTACCCAGGGGGTCTGGGTCCTATTCATGGCATAATATTTCCAACAGGTGTGGAGCCTTCAATGTCAACTACACTGGTAGAACCAGAACGAATGACATTGAATGTCAGAACTAGGGTAGTTGACATTGAGAGACCCTGGGAAGGAACATCGGGCAATAAAACATAAAACCACAAGTCTAGTTTGGTCATTTCTAGAAAATCCTCGCCTGTATTATTCACTAGACAACAACACTTCATATACTCGTATATATATACCTATATATATATATGTATATATATATATATATATATATATATATGTCATTCCGGACAATAATTCTCCTTAGGATTGAGATAAAAATTCCACTCTTGCTCCAAAAAATCAAGCTTTCCGAACGAAAGGATGAGTTCGTTGGCCAGCAAATTTTGTGCACATTAAATTGGTCAAAATTCAAAAACGTCTTTAAAAAACCACTAAAAATGACTGAAAACGTCAAAAAATCGTTAAATTTATATTTTCATCAGAATTTTAGTCGAAAGAAATTCAAGGACGATGAACTAAAACATTAAAAAATTTATTCACAAAATTATGGTGTAAAACGTACCCAAATTCCACTAATATTTGCTGAAAAATCGATTAAAAAGTTCCAGTATGCAGCATGGTCGTATGAGCGAATTTTAGAAACATTTTGAACTATATTATGTTAAATTATTTTGACAATTCAGGACTTCAAGTAGAAATGAATTTTCAACAGCCAACTTTATGGCTAAAAATTTCCCTTTTTTTTAAAAAAAAAAAATTCCCCACAATTTTTTACATGTGACCAATGCTCAAAAAATTCTGCCTAAAAAATTCTTTCTTTGATTTGGAAAGCTTGATTTTTTGGCGTAAGAACGGAATTTTTATCTCAATCTTAAGGAGAGTTATCGCCTGGAATGACACACGCACGCACGAACGCGCAGACACACATACACACAGACACGCACACACACCCCCAAGAAACCGTTTCAGAATGCCCCAAAACGGATTTAAATGAAGAAAAATTTCCAAAATTATGATTTTATCATTTTTGGAGCCATTGCAATAGCTTCATTTTCTACCGAAAATTCGCTAAAATTGTAAAATTGCTAAATATCCAAAATCTGTTTTGAATAGTAGAATATGATTTAGAACGAGTTTATTTGCCATAAAATTGGTGGTTAACAATTTCTTTGTACTCGAATTGCTCAAATTTCAAAACAATTTAACATAACATAGTACGATAATTTAAGAAAACTCGCTCATACGATCATGCTGCGTGACTGGAACTTTTTTACTTGGGGTGGGGGTGCACCCCCATTTGTACAGGGTGTCTCAAGTTCTCGTAACTTCAGGGATCGATTCTACAACTAATTTGCAATAAAAAGTTCCTGATAGCGATTTTTTTCAAAGCGCTCAGTTTTCGAATAATTTAATGTTTTTTTTGTTTGTTTTTTTTTTTTTTTTTCTCGTGTTTTCAACATTATATCACTAAAATAATCATAACTCCCTCAAATGACAGTGAAAATTAAAAAATTAGTACACCTTTGGAAAGAGCGTTAATATTCCTACCACCCTGATACCAATTCAAAATTTAGTAAGTAGGTTTATTGGGAGAGAAATCCGGTTGAAATTTGACAAATATTAAGAAATATGTCAAAATTCGGAGCGCTATAGCTCAAAAGCCTTCCATCGGATTTTACCCCCCGAAGACGGGAAAAACTGTGCCATGGTCTCGCATTTCGAACGGTGTGGTCAATTTTACTTTGCTGAAGAGGGGAGAAAAATGTTTTTATGTTGAAAAACATTGGTTTTTCAATCAAATTGAGGGTTTTCTTGAAAAATGACTTTCTACGAAAATACGAGTTTGGGGTCGTTTCTGGTCGTTTGAATGGTAGGTAACATTTGCCCATTTTAACTCGCAAATTTGATTTAGTTAGGTATGATAAATTTCATGTGTTCTTACGGGTGAAACTAGTAAGTTGGAGTTAAAAATTCGGTTATAACGGGGTTCGGGAGATATGCAAGTGTAACCATTCGATTCAGCGTAAAAAATACGTAGAAACCGACCCCAAACTCGTATTTTCATAGATAGTCATTTATCAAGAAACCCCTCAGTTTTATTGAAAAAACAGTGTTTTTTAAACATTGACATACGGTTCTCCCCCCTAATTAGCAAAGTAAAAGTAAAGTTGACTAAGTACACCGTTGGAAATGGTAGATCTCTGGGCAGTTTTTGCTGTCTCCAGGGGTAAAATCCGACGGAAGACTTCCAACCTATTGAGCTGCTTGAAAATTTTCAAGTGGTAGCAAATTCAACGTTCTTTCCTACTAATTATTTTTAATTTTTACTGTCATTTAAGGGAGTTATGGTCATTTTAGTGATATGAGGTTGAAAACACGAAAAAAATCTTAAATATTGAATTAATTGAAAACTAAGTAGTGTTATAAAAAATCTCTAGGAGGAACTTTTTGTTGCAAATTGGTTGTACGATCTCATTCCCGCCCTCTGACTACTGTACACTGCTTCATCCTAGATATCCGGAAAGAGTTGGAAGAATAGATGTGAAAATCTCAGTCGACCTGCTCGAACTCTGGCCACATTTGGAGAACCCAGCAAGGCTACTACAGCCCGAGACTTATACATAATATTTAAATATTAGCCAGGAACACTGTATTCCCCGCATAGTTGCACATATACCTAGATATCCGCTAGATATAGGCTATCATATATAGCCTACCTCCATATATATAACATAATTTCTATTAGGTAGAACATTCTAGGTACTTACATGATTGTTCTTTCTTTGGAAGAAAGATTTATGATTTGTAGCAAATCTATTTACTAGAGGAATTCATAAAAATTACCTACCATCCATGACTGGATTTCGCATCAAAGCCATCACAAGATCACAGCATCAAAATACTAAGGGAAAATAACCGGTTACCGTTACACATAAACAATTTGTTGTTGAGAAAAGCGTCTCTACCTTGAACGAACTGTTTACATGGTGTTTACTATCTCTGGTGGTGATGGTAGGGGGTGAGGAATATTTAACGGAACTGCTGTGCTTCAAACAACCTACTGTATCAAATAACTGTCCAGTAGGTACCTGATACCAGATAACTGATAGTAATAAGCTTATTCTCCTTCCAATTTTCTGTTCACATTTCGGTTCCGTCATGAACCTAGGTTCATGGGTTCCGTTCACACCTTATGGATGTTTCACGAACAAACCGTGGTTATCCATGGATTCCGTGATAACCACTAACCTTTGAGTACAAATAATATGGAGGGCTAAAGGTGGCAATTGAGTCGTAAGACCATAGAAGGCGGTACTGTCACGAAGGACTATGAACCTGGTCTCATGGCGTTTCAGTCTCAAGGTGGCCATCCACTAGGTCGACAGAGCGGCGCGACGCCAAAATCTTTCTCTTGAAATATAATGTAAATAAATGGCAGTCCGTCCACTAAGTCGACAGCGTGGCACGGCACGGGTGAGTCGAAAATTTGTCTCTCTCGACTGCTCTCCAAACTTCTGGAGCGCTGTGTGGCGCGACGGGACGCCAAAACATTTCGCACCACCCCATCGACCTAGTGGACGAAGGTCAAAGCAAAAAATTTTCGACCTCGGCCATTTTTTTTAGCGTTCGTGCGTAAAATATTATATATATCGAAAATTATGTGCAAAATGTATGCAGAAAAATGTACCGTAAAATGGGGTGAAGGCGGACATGATCAGTGAAGCTGGACAAAACAGGGTTATCAGCTAAAAGTGTTATTTTTCCATCCCCAAGCTCTGGAATCGATGTCTTCGGCATGGTATCCCATGTCCCGGTTCCTACTCGATGTATCAAGATGGTTTTGAGCTCGTTTGTGGGCAACATTGCGTCTCCAGAAATTTTTGAGTGGTGTGCCTGTTTTGGCTTATTTTGGTAATTGTGATAAGTGCTCTCCTCCCTGTCCGTCCTATTGATAAGTTGTGCATTTCTTGTTCAGCTATTATTTGTAAATATATTAGTCTAGGATTCCTGAAAATTTGAAGGAATTTCATACACTTTTGTGTTGTTGGTGACCGTTTTAGTGTTAAGTGCCAACTGTGGTGGGTGAACCCGGACAATGCCTTCAGCGGTATTAAACGAAGGTAGGCCCGACGATGTTGTTTAAATATTGCAATGAAAATCTGGCGCTTGCCGTGAGGGAGTACAAAGCCAAAAAAACAAGCCTCAGGGAGCTCCAGAAAAAATATAATGTCCCCAAAACCACAATCTGGCAACACGTCAAGGGCATCAGTGTGCACCTCACAGTTTTAAGACTGTCCTTTCAGCTGAGGAAGAACAAGGACTCAGAGAAACGCTTCTAACTAGTGCTGACAGGGGTTTCCCACTTAACAAAACTGATACCCGGGATATTGTTAGGAGTTACTTGAATAATGTCAGCAGAGTCGTCAAAAAAACTCAAGGAAAACACGCCAGGGGAGGATCGGATGGACCACTTTCATCCACAACTCCATCATCACAGTCGTCATCCACAACTGACCCAAAGATTCGTGCAGAATACCAAAAGGGCCAGAGCTGCTTATGTTTTGAATCTATAAACTCATACTTCGACAACTTGGAACAGGAGCTAGAGGGGGTACCACCTAGGGTAGCTAAAGGGTTTTTACAAACTGTTTTTGTCTCACCTGGTTCCAAATCCTAGTTCATGTTGATAATAAAGTTTTTTAAAAACGTAAAAAGTGTCCGGGTTTTTTTTATCGAGGTTGTTGAAGGCGATTTTCATTTAAAAAAAAAAAAAAAAAGCTGTGTCCAAGTTCACCCCACAATGTCGGGTCAATCCGAACCACCTTCACCAAATAAATTCTTAATTTGCCCCCCCAAATTTTTTTTTTTTTGGCAAATAATCAGGAAGAGGAGATTCTAAAGAAGCTACATTGAGCTCCGGAAGCATTTAGCTTAATTTATGGAAGAGAATATCTTCAAAAAACGTCTTTTTTTGTCGGCCTTCACCCCATTTTACGGTACTTAAATTTCATTAAATGTGCTAAAAAATCTATAAAATTCCAAAAATCTCGTTTTAATCGCAGAATATTATTTAGAACGGGTTTCTGGCCATAAAATTGGTAGTTAACATTTTCTTCTCCTTAATTTTCAAAACAGAGTAACATAATATAGTACGATAATTTACGAAAATTCGCTCATATGATCATGCTGCTTGACTGGAACTTGTCAGCACTTTCTTGGTTATTTTTCCAATAGATGGATGGCTCGTCGAAACATAGTGTCTTGCCTCAATATCAGTGGCAATTTCCTCCTTCTCCTCAGCTTCCAGAGCTGCCGCAAAGACGAGCATTCGTCGTCGTCCAAAGAAAACTGCCTCAATATTATCTACTCCTAGGAATTTTATAATGAGTGGTATTTTGTTACCGAAAACCAGCACAGAATTTTTTAGAAGAAATGCTATGTGTCGGCTTTGAGATTCTTCGTTTTTCATTACATTAATCCTTTCAGCTTCAATAATTGTAACCATTCTTTTAAAAAAGCTTTAAAGTGCGCCATTAATTTTTAGTAAATTAGAAATTGTTTTGTTTTTTTCTTTCACTCTATTCAGCAATTTCGTGAATTCAATAAAGTATTAGGTTCATAAAATACTTATTTATTACTATTGTAGCTTCTTGTAGTTATTTTTTCTGTTTGTTTCTTAGTTTTTTCTTCCTCTTCATCTGCTTTTCAACTTCACATTTTACTTTATATTCGCTTATTGTAGGACTCAGCAACTCCACGGAAGAGCACAAGTTCTTTTGACCTTATTCCTCTTGTGGGCAGAGTTTCTATTTATTTGTTTTCAAATCATTTGTTTTCACAAAAAGATGTGTATTAATTTTCGTAATGTGAATATTTTTGAATTTGCCAAATAAATGAAATGAAATGAAATTGAAAACATTCCTCCGCCCGACCACATTTTTCACAGAGGGTACCTCACTACACGCGGACTGGCAAAAGGATGGATCGAAAATGAAATCCGCCCCATAGTAGAAGAACCTCAAGATTTTAGGGTCGCATCGCGTCGCGCTGCGCTGCGCCGCTCTGTCGACCTAGTGGACGGCCACCTTCAAGGAACTTTAGGAACAGATACGTTTTTCCATGACATGAGAGTCGGAGTCAGGATCTACTTCGTTCATTTTGCTGTCGCTAAGCTCGCATCTTTATTTGGAATCGCGAATAAAGATGCGAGCCTGGCGGTAGCAAAATGAATGAAGTAGATCCTGACTCCGGCTCTCGTGTCATTGAAAATCATATCTGTCCTTTACATTCATTGAGACTTCGTTTCTCTTGTTTTATTTCCATACGTTATTTTCTGTGATGGGGAAAGAGTCTAAGGTGCTTGAAGCATTCTAAATTTTGAAAATACAGTGATGTATGCCCTAATTAGAAATCGATTTTGGTTAGATGGTCAAATGGTGCCTCCCTTCCCCTAATTAGGTAGAGTTACCTAGGTAGCTACATAGGAACCTACATTTTGAACAAAAGTGTTGAAGTTTACCTTACTGTGAATGAGGATTGGTAGAATAGTAACATATCGTTAAGGTATGATAGGCAGTACGAAATCGAGCAAATTTGGGTTTAAAAGATTGACCAGAACATAAGAGTCCCTCGTTTGTTTCCAAAACAGACGTTGCAAAACTACTTAAACGAACTGAAACACGGGGATTCAGCCAAACCAAAATCCTACATTTGTGAATGCAGTACATTCCTATCATTTCTATACACTACACTTTTATTGTGTAATTTTAATAACAATAGGTAGGTACATACCAGAAAACCAAGACCGCTACTAGGTACATGCTTACATGATCTGCTATTCCCAGGTTCGCAGGTTCATTTGAAGTGGAATATAGTCTTGGAATCTTGCAAAATCGTTGCATTTATGTTCATGTTCGTGAAGATGATCATTAATTGATAAAACTTGTGGAACAAGTGCATAAAGTCTTCTAAGAAACCACAAAATTATGATGCTGAGCATTTTAAGCTGTTCTCCTTCGATAAAATCACAAGATTCAGTTATGTATTTTGCGTAATTTATGTATAATCAAATCTAATTTAATGGTTTCTATGAAAATCTAAAATAAAATACTACTTGAATACTTTTAATAGCGACGTAAAACCCACTACTGGTTGTTGGTACCTACCACAGTACCTTCACCTTGCTACTTGTAAATAATAAACGAATAAACCTTTTGAACTTCTTATTCAACTTCCAGTGATTAGTTTTGTTGTCTCGTGTATGGGCATGACCGTCATAAATGGGGTTTTCTGTTGTTATTCATGATTAATTAGTAATTATTCAGTGAAGGAATGGTAATTTGCTTTGTGCGAGTAGAGTCGAGTCAGGATCCATCCCACCATTATCGACGCGACGGTAGCGCAACTACCGTTAATCGAAACCGCGAGTAACCCTCCCAATATACTCAAAGGTTGGTACTCATCAACTCGCTTTCTCTTTATTTCTTCTTCTTCTTCCTAAAAATACTCAAGTGTTGAGGCCACACATAGACACGGCCAAGGCAACAGAGGAGTTCACCACCACTATGACAACACCTTCAGAGAGATCAGTGGGAGTTGTAAATTTATTGTTAAGGTTTAAAGTCTGTGTGGTGTTTTGAAGATTAGGTTAAATACAAAAGAGAAAACGTACCTATGCCATGATCTGAAAGGGTAAAGTTTTCGTTGTTAGTTGTTATTCAGGATGCAGTGATACCTCGTTTCAAACGTGTTGGTTTTCAAGTTTTTCGATGGTTGTGTAATACAAATCAGGTTCTTCACGAATTTCAGGTAAGATTTATACCTGTAAAATAGCAAACAAGTTTACTCTACAAGTTAAATACTATTCGATATCTCAATATGTGTTGAGAGAGGATAGGGATAAGTTGGGGTAATTTACCAGCACAAGGTACCGTTTTGGCATTTTCATGTTGGTGTGGCTAATTGCTTTTGCGTCTTTCTAAGAATCTTTTCATAGTTTCATTTTACTTTGAATTTATTTTAGCATAGAGCATGCTTTAGCCTTTGACTAACAAGTGTAACGGGCTAAAAATATTTGATACCTCGACAGGAGTTCGAACTCGCGTCGTCACAACTACGAGAAATTATTATTAATTCCCGAAGTTGCGACACTCTAACGATCAGAGCTATGAGGCCAGGGTTATCAAACCTCTTCGACTGTGAGAGTTATTTTCCTGGAGCGTAACATTTCCCTGGAGTCAAATACCAGCCGTCTCGGCTGGTTTGGGGTCGGACGAATGACGAAGTGTAACTGCAGGCCGCTGGCTCAGCAGATGCTCGCTGGAACAAGTCAGCAGTCGAGCGAGGTCATTGTCACGGTGTGTTTTGACTCAAGTGAGCGAGGAAATGAAAGGCATATCAACAGGAAATGTGATGTTTACAGTCTTTTGGCTCGAGAGGGATTTTAATAAATTATTGTTTCGTATGATTTTCGATTCCTATTTCGACTGCACCACTGTAACGGCCCAAAAATATTTGATACCTCGACAGGAGTTCGAACTCGCGTCGTCACAACTACGAGACATTATTTTCCCGGAGTTGCAACGCTCTAACGATCAGAGAAAGGAGGCCAGGGTTATCAAACCTCTTCGACTGTAAGAGTTATTTTCCTGGAGCGTAACACAAGCGAAAAACGTAATGCGGATGTGTCACGAAACCTTGAACTAAGTAAGGTAAACGCACCAGTGGTGAATAATGCACCAGTAATGGATAATCGCCTAAAGAATTCAAAACAATTAGGTTTTGACAGCACAGTTGGGGTTACTCGATTTTTATTATTGCTCATACGGATATCCCGAATGAACTAGAAAATGAACAGCTGACGATAAAACAACTGCGGACAAGTGAACGCATAAACATAAACAAGGGTCCGGGCGACCCGGGCGTCTGTTTCTCGAAAACGACAAGGTAAGCACCTCACAGATTAGTCATTTTTTCGGTTTATATTGACTGTTTTTTATAAGTTTCTGTTTCAAAATCACTCGTAGGACTTGTTTCCCCTCTTTATGAGCTTAAAACATCCTAAATATTTCAGTAAGAGAGTTATTCTCAGCTATTCACTATTGGAACACCGATTTTAGAGAGTTGCTCCAGTGGTGAATACTTCGATTCACTATTGGAGCAGTGGCATTATTTTTCGATCTGAGTTTTTCCTATTACAATCTCAATTAAAATTTAAAACAATGATTGTATTTTGGTATTCTAGGATGTATGCACACGATTTCCAATAGTGGATAGGGGGTTGATGAGCTATCCACCTTTGGAACTTATTTGAGATCCGCTATTGGATTAGTGCTGTGTTTGGCTGTGCTCTAGCTTTTCTGCTGTAAGTTAGAGCCTAACTTTTCTGTTGTAATTGAGCTTAGAACCGGACGCAAATACCCTAACGTGATTTCTGAAAATGGGGTACAACCTGATATCCTAGCGGTTATTGAACACCCTCAAGAGGATTCCCTAGAGCACCTGAAAGGGGAATGCGAACTGGCAGATGTGACAGTGCAAGCGGAGGGTAACCCTGAAAATGAAATACTGTCTAATGACACGATTGAAAACATATTTGAAGTGGAAGGTCTTGACATAGCACACGAAGATTATGATGAAAAAGCTAATAATATTGATGATGACTGTGGAAGGAAGAACTTGGAAGGCAGTTTTGTAGTGGCAAAGTTTCAGAAATCTCGTGGAAGTTTTATTATGGTTTGTGAAGTGGTTTCACAAGATAACGCATTCACTTACAGTCAGGTCACCAGAAATGCCATCAATAGATTCGCCCGAACTTCAAGAGATACCACAGCAATACGACTGGACCAAATTCTAAAAGTGCTTCCATCCCCAGTAAAATTTGGATTTGGAATAAATATAAAATACGAATTCCCCGTACCACCATTACTCATGTGATCAATCTACTTACTGTGTTCCGTGTATTAACTTACTTGATGATTTTATAAATAAAAAATTATGTTGGTTCCTAAAAACGATTATTAAATGGATATCTTAAGCCTAATCGAGTACAATGATTGGTTGATTGTAGAATTTAGAGAATTAGACCACTTAATCGCTCACCAATTCGCATTAACCACTTATGGAACTTAGGGACATCCCACATTTTTAGCTATCCACCATAGGTGCACTGACAGGTGTTGAGAAAAGAGGTGTTTTCGCCTAAATAACGTATTTTCAATTTTTTTTTTTGATTTTTAAATTGAAAAAGGTTTTCTGAAGGTCATGGAGCAAAACAATTTCATTTTCCATCAAAATTTTTGAAAATACAATGGCAGGTGGTGAACATGGTTCCTTAAGCTATTCACCACTGGTGCGTTTACCTCAACTAGCGAAACACGTTTCGCGGATGTGTCACGAAATTGTATGTCTTTACTTTGGCACATAAACGAAAAAAGCGTTACGGTTGGTTTTCTGATGATATCCGCTTACAACCGAGTCGTTGCTTGGGAAATGGTTTTTCGTCGTTTTTCATCCCAGAAAATTCGTTGACCATTCGCACGAAAGCTCTCGATTTATTCAACCATATTATGTTAACTACTGCGAAGTGCGTGGCCAACAAGCTGAGTTATGAGCATGGTTATTTGAATAATATTATTGTGTACACTCAGGTGATCATTCTCAATAATTGATATTGTGAACATGATTGCAACCGCTTGTTAATTTCTGATGATTTCATTGAGCTGGTGTTTCGATGATTTGATTCATATAGCAGGTGTTCCGAATATTGCGAGAACGGTTTGATTTGTAAAGCGGTGGTTAAATCATTTGAATAGGAAATTTCTATACTTTACACTCTAGGAAGCTGTAATTTCTTATGTAGCCTCTTTAGGACGTTTACTTGACCATGCCCAGGGTCCGGATCAGATGAGTGGCTCTTGAAGCTAATTTCTATGCTTTACATTCTAGGAAGTTATTGCTCGTACCTACCTAATGGAAAAAATATTTCTTCGTAAACATTAAAGTTTATTTGAATTTGATTTGAATCTATTCATGTGCATCAATATATGATTGTCTCTCTGATGGTGGGTTCAAATCCATCCGAAAATGCGGCAATGCGTTTGCGGTTGGAAGTAGAGGAGGGGAGTGCGGGATTGCGGCAGGGCGTTCACAGCCATCCAGTTGTGTCTTCTGTTACCATTGCATTACCCAAATAGACCTGTTTCCTCCTGAATTCTCCTACCTGTCATTTCACGGATATCAAAGCTCCATAAACGACGTTGAATAATAAACTCATAAATCATGATGGCATACACAAAGAGATTTTTATGTATGTACCTTCATAAACTGCACAGGCGACGTCGTTTGGAAATGAGACTGTTGGGTAATTATTCGGTCCTTTCATCAACTACTTATCCCAAGATAACATTACAGGTATTTCTACCCGAAAAAATGCGTAGGTTGGCTCATTTCAAATCATTTAAATGCATTGATGCACCATAAGAAGTACTTACATACTTAACATTGGTAATCTGTCTATTTTGTAAGGACAAATATGCGTATTTCTGTACTTCCTCTTCATTTTGCAAAAGTGATATATCTCTTCTCAAATACTACCTACTCATTCGACAAGCAGAAAATTGCTACTCTATAATAAAAAAATGTCTCAAAACACAAATGGAATAGGATCATTAGAAAGGTAGGTTGTTTACGAGATCGCAAAATCGGTACGTATACATCTAGGTATTTTTAACCCAACTCGGTCTCATCGGCATAAAACCGTGTTCAATTTGTGTGTTTTATTAGTTTATTATTGTTATTCTTTTATACACAAGCGCTACTCTTCCGACTGCCGCTAGCCAATCAGAAGGCCAAACGCATTTCCGCAATTCCGGATGGATGTGAACCCACCTTTAGTATTTAAACCAATTTGGTTGAGTCAATTTTGGTCTAATTAAAACATTTCGTAAAAGAGACTAAAATCTTTGTATTTTAACATAATCATCGTAACATAATCGTAATCTTATATCTCAACTAGTGGAATAATCTGTTATTTTGTTGCATGCGTATTATTATATTTGTTAAGATCGAGATAATTTCTTAGCTTTTGAGGGTTCTAAACGAAGTGCTAAGCAATATTGTCTTTCAAAAACTCTTAAATACTTAGCCATGGTACAGGTTTTGCAAATGTATGGAAGTTGGTGAAAAAAACTATTAAAGAAGACAAATTAAGGGTGCAAGCCTTACTGTAGAATAATATGTCACCAGAATCCTGACTCCAAATCTGGTGTATTTTAGGAATACTAACTGTACCTTCAAATTTTCAAGAGTCGTCTTTCGATTAATTTCAATCCTTTCTCTAATTTTGCTACATAGTTGTGTGAATGTTGGATACCTAGTTGGTAGAGGTTTTTCTGTTTGCAAGTCTTTGGTTGTGATCAAATAGTTAGATATCATACTTGATTACGCATAGTGCTATGATTTGAAGTGCTCTTCACTTTCCATAAATTTGGAGTATTAGTGATGAAATTCGTCGAACTCATTCTGGCTTTTAAATATATCCTCCACGGGTCTCCTCCTTTTTTTCCAGCTAAATAATACAAGAGCCGTTGAGCTGGTGATGCTCGCTAAACTACGAAGCGGTTTTGCGTTTCCACTTAAGACAATTTTTTTCCCCCGTGGCATGACGTGGTAACGCACCAACACTCGTTTTTGGCGCACAGCTTGATGCTCACGGCAGCGCCACGTAGGACACTGCCGTACAAATGGATTTGTTCACTTCACTTTTCCCATCCTTCCCTTTCCTAAAGTACTTACTGATCTATGTTCAGAGCCTTCTACTTTTTAATTTTCTTGCATTGTTTGTGGTATGGGTATCAGGAACATTAGACATCAGCTACAGGGAAAGATTGGTTTTGGCGGGGCTCCGCTTGTGGGAACTTTGAAGACTGAAATCAAATCAAATAGAATGGACTGGACAGGTACCTCTGATGTGACCCAGGAGTGGTTAGGGCCTCTGACTCTAGCGTGGAAGGTCTGGGGTTCTATTCCAAAGTGCAGCAACTTTATTTTTTCTTATTCAAAGCTTCAAATCGAATTCTTTCGATTCGAAAATCGAAAGGATTGATTTCGTCCTCTCCATAACACCATATCACTGTACCACAATGAAAATATACGGGGTGTTGCAAAGGTAAACCCCCCACCCCCCAAAACTTTGCTCCACAATGAATGAAGAAGCGTGATTTTTTTTCTAAAAGTAGGAACGTATCTAGGAAAATTATTCACGGTCCATCAGCATTAATTTGAGAAAGGTATAAGATATTGCAATTCTGGTTTCATCATCGTGTTGAGAGAAAAAAAAATCTTTAAAATGAGGTGTCACCCGGCAAAAAAATAGAAACTTTTATTTATTAAATGTTTTTCTCAAAGTACCCAATTCTTTCCCCCTTTTCGTAGTCCAAAAACTTTTGGATTTTTGTCTGACACTCCAAAACGCTCTCCAAGCTTCACTTTAATGTTTTAAAAATTCTGGGGAAATGGTTTGGGGGGAGGGTGGTTACTTTTGGTTGGGACACCTGTATACCTAATAAAAAAGTTCCAGTCGTGCAGCATGATCGTATGAGCGAATTTTCCTAAATTACCTATCTTAATATAATATTTAAATGTTATTGAAATTTGAGTTCAAAGAAATCGTTAGAATATATTATAGGTAAGTAATGCATTCATTACAAAAGCGTCCCTTATGAATGGTTTGTATATAAGTTTGACGAGAATTTAAATAAGAGAAAAAGCAAAAATACCATAACTTCTCGGAATTACCCTTCCTCCCCACCATTTACCGCCTCCACCGACTGTAAATATAAAACTTTCGAGGCTGCATATCTGGACTAAAATCTGGATCGAACAATAATAAGAACTGTCACGGAAATTAGAAGAATATAGTAAAAACATTACTATTTATACCTATTACTCCCTCCACTCATCCCTTCCATCATGAAATTTGAAACTCCTGACATGTTTCCAAAACTAGACCAAATGCATGGTATAAACGAAAATAGAATCATAAAAATCTTACGAGAATAGTTGAAATATCATGATTTACTACAAATATCCCCTCCTCCAACCCCTTCCATGATGAAATTTGAAACTCCTGATATACGTTCCAAAAATAGACCGTATTAATATTCGTCAAAAAAGAATCACGTAAGTTGGTCGAGAAATGTTGAAACATCATGATTTATCACTCTTACCCCCTCCATTCACCCCCTCCCATGGTGAAATTTCAAACACTTGACATTAGTCAATACTATATCGAATTCTAAATGGAACAGATTAAGAATTACGATAATCGGTCGAGATTTGTAGCATGGGCAGCGCTTGAAAGAATCGGTAATAACCCCCCCCCCCTGCCCCCCTTGCTCGACTGCTGATCCAAAATTTCTAAGGTTTGTTGAATTGCACAGCTAGCACTAGGTAGGATTCGCTGTCGATGTGGTGGGTGGAGGGGAGAATTACCTATTCTTTCAAGCGCTTACCAAGATACTAAAATCGCGACCGATTTTCGTGATTCATATTATGTTCCATTACGAGTTTGAAATAGTATTGGGACGTGCGTCAGGAGTTCCACATTTCATCATGGGAGGGAATGAATGGAGGAGGTAATACTGATAAATCATGTTGTTTTAACGATTCTCGTCCGATTTTCTTGTTTATTTTTTGTTCAAATATGGATTCGGTCTAGTTTTGGTTGGATCGAAGGAGTTTCAAATTTCATTATGGAAGGGGGTGAATGGAGGAGGTAATGGTAATAATAAGTCATGATGTTTTAATTATTCTTGTCTAACTTTCTCGGGTGATTCCGAGAATTCATGATATTTTTGTTTGTTTTTCCTATTTTAACTCTGACCATAATTATATTAAATCCATTCATAGGGTCGTCCCTGTAATGCACGCATTACTTACCAATATGTTTTTTCACGAATTCTGTCTTAGAATGGTCGGAAACGGATTTGTATACGGTAATTTTATTTTATTTTTTTCTTTCTCTCTCGTGCTTGGGTTGTCCCACACCCCCTAGATCAACTCCAATAGGTCGTCCCTGCATTGACGAAGCCTAACTTCAGAGGGACGTCCTAAAAACCAATTTTATAGCAAAATACTCATATTAAATGAAATTCTGCAATTCTAAAAAGAATTTGGATATTAAAATTTTTTTTCTTTAGTTTTTATAGATTTTTGAGCTAATATGAAATTTAAGTAAATATTCCAGTACAATTTTATGCAAAACATTTCAAGTGAGCTAGTTAATTGTTGATGATTTGGTTTTGACTACAATTCTGCTAAAAATGATAAATTTCACGGTTTTAGGCAGTTTTTTGTAATTGCTGTGCACAATTTTAGAAAATATACCAATTGTACTTAGAAAAAAAAGTGGGGGGGGGGGGGGGGGGGCAACGAATTCAACCTTGCATTAGGGAAGCTTGATTTTTTGGCGCAAGAGCGGATTTTTATGTCAATCCTACGGCGAGTTTTCGACATTTATATATTTTTAAAGCAGAATTGTAATCAAAAGGAGTGTATCAACGGTTATGCATTTGTCTAGTTATACAACAAATACCTATCAAATTATATTGAAATTGTTGGGGATAATTAGTATTTTAAACTGGATGGTGCCTTTGCATTTATTTGTAACTAGCCGCTCCGGCTCGCTACGCTCGCCTCCACGTCCAGCCGGGGGGCAAGCCCCCCGGACCCCCCATTAAGTTGCTCGCTTCGCTCGCAAAGTGTGGCATGTAGGGAATATTGCTCGCTTCGCTCGCAAAGTCTGGCATGTAGGGAATGTTGCTCGCTTCGCTCGCAAAGTCTGGCATGTAGAAAATGTTGCTCGCTTCGCTCGCAAGGTATGGCATGTAGGGAATGTTGCTCTCTTCGCTCGCAAACGGTAGATCTCTAAGGATAGGTTAAACTTTGTATTGTATACTGCTCGCTTCGCTCGCTTGAGGAAGTTATACTGCCCACCCAACTTGGCAAACGTTTTTTTCTGTTGGAAATTCTTACAAACAAATTAAATCTTATAAAACTACATGGAACCACGAAAAGTTTATTAGGGGATGTTGCTCGCTTCGCTCGCAAGGTATTGCTGTATATGTGTAGGAAAAAACCCGTATTTATTCTGTTGAAATGAGTCATCGAGTCCCTTCTGGTAAGCAACATTGTGAAACGGCGGCGGTCTCGATTTGTAGGAGGAAGTTATATTGGAGGAAGTTATACTGCCCACCCAACTTGGCAGACGTTTTTTTCTGTTGGAAATTCTTACAAACAAATTAAATCTTATAAAACTACGTGGAACCACAAAAAAGTTTATTTAGGGATGTTGGCCGCTTCGCTCGCAAGGCATTGCTGTATATGTGTAGGACAAACCCGTATTTATTCTGTTGAAATGGAAAGTTCCATCCTTATACGCGCGCGTGCGTTGGCCTGCTCGCAAGGTATTGCGTAGAAGTCGAGTCCCTTCCGTTGTGAAATGGGCGGCGGGGTCGATTAAAAATGTAATTTTAAACTGTTCGCCTCTCTTCCGCTCGCGATTCGACCGAGTTCTCGTCACTTTTTTCGATATCCGATTTCGGATTCAGATTCGGCGGGCCCAAAGCTGTATTTCGCCCGCGAAAACCGTTCCGAAAAACGTACCTTTATGGGGTATATTTTAATCGGAAAAAACCAAGTTTTTCAGCGGACTTTTCGAGAAAACGGGTCCGTACTCTCGCATTTTTTAAACGCATTTCCCGATACTTTTTTCGCGATCCGATCGCGCCGTCGTCTTCCTCGTTCAAAAACCTACGAAACCCGTATTTTTCCGGAATTGTCAACGGCCGTTTAGAGGGGTAGGGGAAGCGGGGAAGTCCAAAAAGCGCTCATTAATTCTTACTTCGACCCCCCTCCCGCCCTACGGCCCATGTTTCGGGTGGGATTCGAAAATTTTAAATTCGCTTATACACCCTATCGGAAAATCCCAAGAAGATCCCCCCACTCGTAGATCCGGCCCACTCAGCCGTTTGGCCGTGCATAGACACGACAAACAGACAGACGGAGTTTCATTCTTATTAATAGTATAGATTATTTTCTAAGAAAAAATCCTCGTGTTGTTTTTCTCGAACGAACAAAACATTTATAAACTCTTTATTAATTAACGCAAATCATTTGGTCAACAAACATGTGGGGAGTTGAATGGTTACTGTAGATTTCTCAACAGTCCCCCCCCAAAAATTCACGGCTGGAATCGTACTGGCTTCTGAACCCTTCTTCCTATTCTAGTTGTCTGGACTTTAGCTTCGGTGGACTTCTGGGTCTCCTTGATGTCTCCTGTTCCCTCATTCCCTGGCCATGTCTCTTCTTCTGCATCCACCTCCATAGGAACCAGACCATGAATGGGACGAACAATTTCTCGTCCCCCCATCACTCGCAGTTTCGCAACCCGACCATGCCCATCCGCACCAGGTGTTACTTCAAGCACCAGTCCCAAAGGCCAATCTTGACGCTTCTTGCCCTCAGCTCCTACTAACACTACATCTCCTGGTTTTATTTCTATAGGCCGGCGATTCCCACGATTTATTAGCAAAGCCAGATATTCATTTTTGAATCTTTCCCTCAGTCCCTCTCTCAGTTTCAGAAGATATTTCAGGCGGCTATTCAAACTGTGTTTCAAAATTTGGTCCAAATCTTGAACACCTGCAGCCTGAACTCCCTGTATAAATAAAGTTGGGGTGAGCGGCCTTGTCTCATCTCCTGCTACGTAAGTTAGTGGCCTAGCATTAACTGTAGCTTCCACGTCACACAGAATTGTTACAGCCTCTTCGTGGGTCACGTTAGCTCTTCCTAGGTTGCGTCTCAGCAGTTGTTTCACCATCCTGACCATCCTCTCCCAAAAACCACCCCACCATGGTGCGGCTGGAGGAATAAAATTCCATTTAATGGCTCTCACAGCTGCCCTAGTTATCACAGTTTCCCATTCGATTTTATTCAATGCATTACTTGCGCCTGAAAACTGCGTGCCGTTATCAGCGTATATCAAGGACGGTCGTCCTCGGCAAGCAATAAATCGCCTCAATGCTTCAAAAAAACCTTCGGTAGATAGACTAGTCACTGCTTCCAAGTGCACCGCCCGATACACAGCACACGTAAAAAGCACTATCCAAGCTTTTCCACCTCCTTTCGAATACAGAGGTCCTGCATAGTCAATCCCTGATATCTCAAAAACTGCTGACTGTCGTACTCTGTCTCTAGGCAATGGTGCAAAGGAGGTCTCTATTGGTTTAGCACTTTGCCTTTTACATTCCCTGCAGTTCCGGATAACTCGCTTGAGCACTCTGCGTATATCTGTGATCCAAAATCTTTCCCGTAATATTGACATCATTGTCCGAACTCCCGTATGGTTGAGCGGAAAATGCTGCTCTCGAACAAATGCCTGAATCACGCTACTTCCCCCAGGCAGTAAAACAGGATTTTTAAAGTCTTCTGGCTCTTCACAGAACGATAGCCTTGTTTTCAGGCTGAGTAATCCGTCTGCGTCCCAAAACGTTTCCAATTCTTTTGTAAATTTCTTTCCCCCTCCCACGCTAACATTCTGAACTGCTCGGAAAATTCGTTTTTCTGCCTTCCTCAACTCCTCACTTGTGAACGGCTCGTTTCTTTCTCCTTTCCTATGAGTTTTCCACCTTATCATTCTTACAACTGTCGTGACGATTCTGACGAATTTTGAAAAAACCGGTAATCCATGCTCTCTTCTTTGACACACTTCTACCAAAACATTAGCTTTTCCCTTACAGGCTTCCTTAATGAGCTCATTTTGTTCTTCCTCGCCAAGCTCTACCTTCTCCTTCGGCCACTCCTCTTCCCTCATTAGCCATTTTGGACCTTCCCACCATCTCGACTCCAACAAAACTCTTGCCGTGCAACCTCTGGAGGGCAAATCCGCTGGATTCATTGCCCCAGGAACGTGAAACCATTGGTTTGGATTTGTCAATCTATTGATCTCCGCACATCGATTTCTAACAAACACCGACCAATCCCCTTCTCCTTTTATCCAATGCAATACTACCCTCGAATCGCTCCAAAAATAGGTAGTAACATGTGAAAACCCTAACGCTTGTTGAGCATTGTGACACATTCTTACTCCTATTAGTGCTGCCATAAGCTCCAACCGAGGGATAGATAAACCTTGCTTCTGAGGTGCAATGCTAGCCTTAGCCTGTAGAAACTGTATTTGTACGGAATCCTTAACCACCTCTCTCACGAAAATGCAAGCTGCAAATGCAAACTGACTCGCATCACAAAAAACATGCAGACTCACCCTTGCTAGTTTCCAGTTTTCAGTAGTAAGTCTCCTTCTTATCCTACACTGTGGAATCAATTCTGCCCCTTGAACCCAAGAGGTTACTTTCTTTTTTAAAGCTGGTACCAAACTATCATCCCTGTTACCATTTGTCGACCAAGCTTCCTGTAACATTCTTCTAGGCCACAAGGTATAGGGACAGATTAAACCCAGTGGATCAAAGTACGAATGTATCATCGACAATAGTGTTCTTCGCGTAGTACCCCCTAGATGAGTGGTTGGATTACGGTTAATGAATAACTCATCATTCACTCAATCCCAATGAACACCTAAAATCGACAAAGGTTCACAATTCGTAGAACCGATCAATATTGGACCGCTTGCCCATTGTCTTAACTCAAATTTTCCTAGCTCCATGAGCCTTTTCGATTGGTCTATGAATTTCACGAGTTCTTCCTTACTATTTAAACTTGTTACAACATTATCCATATAAAATGTTCCTTGAAGTTGTTGAGCCACTTCCTTGAATTCATTAGGAGAATTTTTGATATGATGCTCAATGGTCGCGTTCAGAAGGAAGGGACTCGATGTGACTCCAAAAACAACCCTCTTATGTCTATACTCAATCATTCTAGTCCTATTTTCATTCTCCCACCACAAGAATTTTATAAATTTTCGGTGTTCTGGCAAGATACTTATTTGGGACCTTTTCCGTTAATTCACTACCATTCATCCATTCTGACCTGTATGTCCAACTAATCTGTATTTTTACTAAGGGATCGACTACTTGATGTTATGTAATTTTGAGATGCGAGCTTGCGAGCATCCAGACCACCAAACTATACAAATCATTCAGACCTACATGTTCCAACTAATCTGAGTTTTTACTAAGGGATTGACTACTTGATGTAATGTATTTTTTAGATGCGAGCATCCAGGCCACCAAACTATACACAGCATTCTGATCTATTTTACCACAGTGGACGTAAAAATGATTAGGGAACAGTTTTTAGAACAATAGAATATATATCAAGTGGTAGTGAATTAACGGAAACCAATAAAAGGGGTGGTAGTGAATTAACGGAAACCAATAAAAGGGGTGGTAGTGAATTAACGGAAAAGGTCCCTTATTTGTAAGAAGGCTTTGGCAATGTCAGCTGTAACGCCTATAGCTCCTCTACAAAATTGAAATATAAGTTTCAGTATGTCCTCAATTAATATAGGCCCTTTATTAAGTTGTGAATTTAACGAAACACCATTATAGTCTTTAGCTGATGCATCAAAAACCGGTCGAATTTTAGTCGTTTCACTAGACTCCTTAATTACTGCTCTGTGTGGTAAATAAAAACCTTCGTGCTTATCCTCCACGTCTGGTACTCTTTCTATAATGTCCAAATTGATCCACTCCTTAAAAACTTTATCATATTCTAGGAACTTACTTCCTTGTAATAAATTCCTGGTTGTTGACAACAATCTCTTTTCCGCTGCTAATCTGTTACATACTAGACCTGGCTTATGATCCTTCCAAGGCAATGCTACTTCATATCGACCCTCTTCATTTATGTGTACTTTGAGTAGAAAAGCCGCCTCTTCTTTCCTCGTAGTCTCTTTATCTAGTTCGTTTATATAATTTATTCCAAGTGTTTCCAAACGCCATAGATCCTGTAACTCGAATGTGAGATTAGCCAAACCTATCAAGGTTTGATTTACAGCTGCATTTTTGTATGTTGGGCCCATTATTGTCCAACCTAAAGACGTTTCAGTAGCTAATAGATTATTATCCAAATTCATTGTTATGCCGGTCATCAAGCTTCCTATAACATCAGCTCCGAGAAGTATATCAATAAAAGGAGGGTCTGGGCCAACATCAGACAAAATTATGTTCGCTCGTCTTAAACGGTCAATTAGTTCCTTATTCGCTAATCTGGGCACGTAATTACATATTTTATCTTGATCTAGTACATTACACGTGAACTTGGTTGAATTATAAAGACCTTGCAGAGAAATTCTAAACTTCTTATGGAATCTAACTTTAGTTTCTGTCCCTCCGAACAGACTATGGCTCAAATTTTCTTCTCCCACAGGATCAAGATTTAGTTCCTTTGCTAACTCTTTTGTCATGTAACTCCTTTGTGAGCCTGAATCTAGCAAAACCCTGACTACTTTATCTTTCCTTCTCGTTTTTATGATTACTTTTAGTGTCTGTAATACAGTAGGACCTATCTCATATGATAGCAAGACTG
This sequence comes from Adelphocoris suturalis, assembly GCA_030762985.1. Classification (NCBI taxonomy): domain Eukaryota; kingdom Metazoa; phylum Arthropoda; class Insecta; order Hemiptera; family Miridae; genus Adelphocoris; species Adelphocoris suturalis. Next base: position 35,817,316 of record CM061040.1, read on the forward strand.
CTGAACTATCATTTCCGCTATCCTTTTCTAGCTGTAGCAGCCCTGTAGCTGCTGTTGTCGGAAGTGCCGACTCAACTAATGGTTTCAGCATTGCTGCAAACTTATTTGATGATATTCCTAGCGATTCTAATGCTCTCAACTGTGTTTCGAGTTTATCGAAAAGTGGTCTTATCGCTAAGCTTTGCCCGTTCTGATTTTGAAGGACAAGTGATAATAGCTCACGCATGTATGTTTCAATCAGTAATCCATCTGTAGCGAATCTAGCTTTTAAATGTTGTACTACTTCAGGATAACTTTGCTCTGAGGGTACGTAACTATTACTAGATCAGCAGCAGGGGAATCTGGAACCATTGCCTCACGCAAGTAGGCAAACTTGTCAATAGCTGACAAGCTGTCATCCTCATCTAACTTTGAAAATTGAGACCAAAATGCCAACCAATTTTTAATATTGCCGTCAAACTTTTTCAATTCTATTTTCGGAAGTTTCAAATTCCTCTTCTGCCTTGTATCATTTATTACATTATCACTCACTTGTGGTGCTGTACTTTGTATGTATAAAACGTACTGTACCCTCACATCCAGCACACTACTATATGCCACCTCTATATCCCGCAGCTCTTTGTCCATTTCTTCAGATGTCATTGATGTCGTCCCTTCTGTTATTCTCGTTGCGATATCATTGTCAAGTTCTGTCATTCTTTCTGCCTGCCCTCTTAGTACTCCGAAATTTCGATGAACGGTTGGTCCATCGCCTCACTCTATGGCTTCTTCCACGTTCCTTATTGAGTCCATCACCATCGATCGTAGAATATCCCTTCTTCTCATTAGGCCTTCCATTCCAGTTCCAGTTTCTTACTTTGTGCGTACTTATGTGTCCCACCAGGGGTACCAGAAATTGTTGGGGATAAATAGTATTTTAAACTGGATGGTGCCTTTGTATTTATTTGTAATTATTTTCTAAGAAAAAATCCTCGTGTTGTTTTTCTCGAACGAACAAAACATTTATAGACTCTTTATTAATTAACGCAAATCATTTGGTCAACAAACATGTGGGGAGTTGAATGGTTACTGTAGATTTCTCAACATAACCCTCTTATTTGCTATATCATATTGAGGTGTTCATGACAATTAAGCATTATTTATTTGCTGTGTCAAATTTTGGATAACCGAACACTGTAACATTGTGGTAATTCAGAACAACATTCGGAAAATGCTGATTGAAAAGCGAGATGCACTGTCCAATGCCACACTTGCTTCTTTTGATATGTCCCACCTTGTTTATCAATCGATATCAATGTATCATTCAGGTGCAAAGATGTTAATATGTTGATTCTCTAGTCAAGTAACAATTCTTTCAAGAAAGGTGTGTTACGCTCCAGGAAAATACGGGAAATTTCCCGTAGTTGTAAGGACACGAGTTCGAACTCCTGTTGAGGTATTAAATATTTTTGGGCCGTTACAGTGGCACAGTCGAAATAGGACCCGAAATCATACAAAACAATATTTAATTAAATCCCTCTCGAGCCAAAAGACTGTAAACATCACATTTCCTGTCGTTAGCACCTTTCACTTCCTCACTCACTTGAGTCAAAACACACCGTGACAATAACCTCGCTCGACTGCTGACTTGTTCCAGCGACCATCTGCTGAGCCAGTAGCCTGCAGTTTCACTTCTTCATTCGTCCGACCCCAAACCAGCCGAAACGGCTGGTATTTGACTCCGGGGAAATGTTACTCTCTCAGTCGAAGAGGTTTAATAACCCTGGCCTCATAGCTCTGATCGTTAGAGTGTTGCAACTTCGGGAAATTTCTCGTAGTTGTAACGTCCTGAGTTCGAACTCCTGTCGAGGTATCAAATATTTTAGGGCCGTTACAGGTGAATTGTATAGCTTTATAATTAGAAAACATACAGTGATATTATTATTTGCAGTACTAAAATATTCTCTAGTTCACAATCATTGTCCCATCTGTAGCTAACAGTGAAGAAATTGAGCTTGTGCATGAATTGTCAATTATTAAAATGGTAGCAGTTAGCTATAGATATGGAGACAATTCATGTGATGCGATTTGCAATAGGTTCTTTTAAAAAAAAAGTTGAGATGAAGTATTAAATTTAGATTGATGCTCTGGTGGAAGAAATTAAATGGATAAGCATTACCCAACTATGGGAAGTTTCTGGTAAAATTTGAACAGTTTTCCTCGTCATAGGTGTCGAAGTAGGGCTAAGAAATGGAATAATCTTAAATCCTCATTAGGTTCTGTTGAAGATAGATGGAATCCATCTCTACAATTACATGTACCTACCTACAGACTCGTCCTATAGGTATAATAAGTTTTTCTGAATTCAAAGTTAATGTGGCATTTCAAAGAGTGATTTAGGGATTGTGGATGATGGGCATGAATGTCCATTTCGGCCTTGAGGTTTGAGTAGCGATTTCGATTCCTTCAACTCTAATTTTTTACATGATTATGATTATGTGTGTTTTTTTTAGCTGAGTTCAAAAGGTCAATCATGTCCTTCGATTTGCTCTTGGAAATGGCACGTGGCCGTGTGCCTTTTGAGAGAATTAAAGTAACAGGCGGACAGACTGGAGGTCATTTGAAGATTCAAGAGGGACAAAAGAAAAAAAATGTGACTGTTGACCGAACTAGGAAGGGTTCAGGTTACGCAACGAAGTACCAATTACAGGACCAAGAAGAGGATGAGGTATGTGAGCCTTAATGTTGGTATTTAATTTTATGATAAGTGCGATGTGCTTCAGGATCAACTGACACGCCTCTGGTTAAACTGTGGTTTTAGAATTTTCAGCGTTTCAAAATTTTACAAGAGGGTATTTCTGAATCATGCAAAGGAAAATTTGCAATGGATTACTTTCAACCTTTCTCATTCACCCTACTTTACGATGTTTCCTGGAACCTTTGTAAAGTATATGTATATGGAACAATTGTAGAAATTATATATTCTAAAAGTGCGAAGCCGTTCACGGTTTTGATTCTCGAGGATGTTGGGTTCTATTCAACAAAACTCTGCCTATATTGGAAGTTTAATATAAAGTTTGGAAGGTTGCTGGCGAGTTCCAGGACTGCACAATTTGACTATAATTCATTTAAAAAAAAAAAAAGGTTTAGGGATTAGTTGTTTTGTGAATTTTTTACCAAAGCAGTGTTTAACAACCTCTGTAGGTATGCCCAAAACAATCCGTAGCAGTGGGAAGTGATCGTCATGAAAAACTAGTTCAAGTGTACCTAAATGAAGCTCTCAGGATATCACCCAGCCCCAGAATATCAGTAAATTCTACCGGTCAAAAATAACATTATAAGCGACAATTTATACTGTCATATATAAACGACTATACAAGTATATAAGTCATTAGATATAAGAGATTCTGAGTGTTTATAAACAACCTGTAGCCCTCACACGCCTGATAGGAGAAATAGGCCTTCCCCGGCTCTCTTCATCTGCCTGCTACTGTGAATGACATGTATGACGTGTTGCAGTTTGTTTAATATGGCTACTTGCATATATTTATCTTTGATAGTAGGTTGCATACAATGATCCATGACTTTCTTGATAAAGATACCCAAACCCTCTCGTAGCTTGATAGATGATTCATACGATATTTTTCACACCCTTTAATTTTAATGTAGAGTGACAGAGTAAGATGCGTTGATGAAATCAAACAAATGTCTATTTTTTCTTGATTTATGCAAAGCACAAGTTCATGGCTTGTTGCCTAAGCGCATTCGCCTACCAAGCTGCAGTTCGTAAAATGTTGTAGCCTTGAATTATGGTAATGTTATATTCTTAAATTATTATAATGTTATTCTCTTCTGGAGTAAGTCCAAGTCTCTCTATCTGCCATTCAATAAGCAATATTAGTGTTTTGTTTATAGCTCCTAACAGCAGACCTTGTTAGTTTGAAGCCCCATCCGAGGAAACTTGTGTGAGTGGATTAAGGTAAACTCCTCCTATTTAGAGTGGATGCTCATCAATTTGTTATTCTTGTTGTTACTCATATATTCTCAGTTAAAACACAAGGTATTATTTCATAACTCAAACGGTTATTCTGGCTGAATGTGATACCTGTACTTTTAATATCGTAGTAGGGATGGATACATAAAATACACCTGCTAGCTAAAATTATCGGTGCATGCAAATGTATTTAAAACATCGTCAAAAATGATTGAAAAAAAGAAATACTTAATTTGCAGATAATAATATTTAGTAGAACATTTACTCAGAAAATGCATACCAGATAGAAAATTCATATAGGAAATGCTCAATTATTGTTTTGTATGCATGGGATCTATCGCTGTGTTATTTGTGTATGAGTATCTTGATTTTCTCTACTCATATTGTCCAGTTTTTTCTCACACCACCTGGCAACCCTGGTACGAGGGGAAATGGATAGAGTTGGATGTGGTATGGTTGCTAACTCAACTTACCTTCGGGAAAAATTAAGTACAATTATAGTAGGTCAAAGACAATAATGTTATGCAGCTGGCATGTTACACACAGCACGTGGTGACTTTTTAGAGAACATATTTGAAAAAACCCGCGAGAACGCGGATTTTGAAAAGAAACCAAAGTTTTGCACCCCCCCCCCCCCCCCCCGCCTCACCATTGGAGCTCGGCATCCTCACTTTAGTTCAAAGACCATCGGATGACGCAGGTGAATGGCGTGGGCACTAAACAGTTTTCTCTTTGACCTTCAATTTCTATATTTATACTCAATATATCATGAAGGTAAATTGAGGTAGTAATTTTAGTAAGGTCTTCGTAGAAGACTGTTTTCTAATGCAGCCCATTTAGAGATACCATTCACCTGCTAATAAGGGGAGGTGAGGAGCGTGCAGGGAAAACCCCAGGAAAAAATTTCAGACGAAAAATTCCCACTTGTGGTACACACCTTGTGTGTCTGGGGCCTCGTGTAGCACCCTAGGCCACCAAACCCACGAGCCACTAGTAGGCAGCATTCCTGCTCCCCCCCCCCCCACCATCTCCACCTGAAGTAAGAACAAGGAAGGAGGGTGGGGGGTGGGGGGGATGGCCGATCCACCACAACCATTAATAGTTGATACACGGTAACCATGGGTTTATTATGTTAGGTAAGTTCAGGAAATGATAATGGGTATGGTCTGGAGCCAATGCCAGAGCTCAATATGGCTGAGATAGATGGTGGGTGTCCCATGTAGAGAGAAATTGGGACCTTATTGACGAGTAAGACAAATGTTTGATAATAGAACAATTCTGGTGTAAATATAACGAACAAAGCATAAAATTGCAAAATGAAAATAACACATGCATGAATCATGTGTGTAGGTCACTCCATAATGGGAGTAAATGATAAATGGTGCTCAATTGAGAGTCGAATGGAGCTGTTTTGAACAAATGTGTCAACTAAATATGACAAAGAAGAATATGAGCTGCGTGAATGAGCAAGTAGGACATAGATGTAGTAAAATAGAAACATAGAATCACAATTGAAGCACTCCCGCTCTGGGAGTGAATGGTGCCCAAGTGAATATAACCCTATATATATATATATCTGCTACATGTGGGATAGGGATGTATTGGAGGATTGATACTAAAAACCCGCGGGTTTTTAGTATCAATCCCCCAATACATCCCTATCCCACATGTAGCACCTAAACAACTTTGCACCTAGGGCCTAGGCATAGCTGGCTACTCGCTGGGCGTCTCCTAACTTATCCTAGTTTGGCATTGCGAGAGGTTTTCATAATGTGTAGCTTGTAGATCATAGTACCTGTACCCTTACTAATTACTTCCCCGTAACACATCGGCCAGGGGAGGCTCTAAGCCATGCAGTCTCAAAATGATGGTAAAAGATAACACATAGAATTCAGGTGATAACTGAGGTAGGAACATCCTGCGTCCCCCTCATTCTTGTATTCAATGAAAAACACATCATTCTTACTCGAGCACCCTAAACAGTTGCTAAGTGGGCCTCCGGACTACTTGAAATGATCATCAGAAGTTACGTTGTGGGTTAGCGTATTACTCAGTTACATAATTTCATAAATACATCATTACGGTGAACTATTCATCCTGTGCTTTACTAGCTCTGACCTATGACCCCACATTGCTATAATGTACTAGAGAGAGAATTAACAGTTGGAATAGGAATTTCACTTCTCAAATAGCTTCGCCCTCATAAGGCATTAACAGAAATTACACGGACCTGAGATTTACATAGGATTCTAGGTAAACAGTATACCTTTACATGTGCGGTTGTCCTGCATGCCCCGTACCTTCAGGTCCGGCCAACAGCACCCTCGAGCCAATCGCAGAATGTCAGTAGGAAGCATCTCGGCTGCTGGTAGAGTACCTCAGCACCGCCAGAGGCCATCAGGAGAATCCCGCCTGGGTAGGGTGAACCTCGTTGAGCTGCTGACTGTCTGAGAATGACCCCTCCAGACACCCAGAAGCCCAAACATCAGTCCACCGCATCCCACTCCGGTCCGGTGACCAGGGTGACGCCCTCTAAAGGCATAGCATTTCCTGATTGGCTTACAGGAGCTGACATAATAATCACGCCCAAAAGAGAAGTGAGATTCCCCTTCTCACAAGAGTTCTAACGAAAAACCTAGTTTCCTTGAAAAAGGTAATAATTTAAAAGCGGATGGGGCTAGCCTCTTCCTCCATAAACTAACCTAACAAGGGCCTAGCCTCTTCCTCCATAAACTAACCTAACAAATGAATTACAGAAGGTTTCCCAATAACCCCAAAACTGACCTATCCTAAATTAATTAAATTACCAGTTACCAGCTAAATTAATAGTTACCAGATCCTCACGGATCCCACGCCTAGCCGTTGTCCCCAGATGTCTTACGGTATCCGGTCCAGCGACTCGACGAGGCAGACGTGGGAACGAAGGGAGCAAGACCACATGACAATCCCAGTCCTCACACTATATATATATATATATATATATATATATATATATATATATATATATATATATATATATATATATATATATATATATATATATCATTATCAGAACACGCCTTCTGAGAGTTGATAGTGCTCTATTGAGAGTCAACTTGTGCTGTTATAGATAGGTCGATCACATCAGTTTGACCTGCATCCAGGCAGAGGATGGCTATTAGTAATAATATAGAGATTAAGCATGTAAATCACTCCGCAGCATAGCAGAGGTGAACTCCACCTGTTAATACAGGGGCCCATATAGACAGAGAGGAGTTTGGTGTCCATCCTGTTGCTAGAAAAATAGCCCTCACCAGAACTCCTTTTTGTGCTCCTGCTGATACAGCCTCATGTCGAGTAGAATAGAGCAGGGCAGACAGGTGGGCGAGTTGTGAGGAGAAGATGGTCATTGTGGAGTGCGTGTGAGGTAGCATCCAAGTACTGCCGCAGGTCATAAGGGACGCATTGCTTTGGTTCCCGACTCGGGGTATGGGAAGTGCAATGTGGGTGATATCGCCTTAGGGTGAGACGTTTTTGATAGGTAGCGTCCAACTACTGCCACAGGACAGACAGAACGCACGGCTTTGGTTCCCAACTCAGGTATGGGAAATGCAATGTGGATGCTATTGCCTTAGTGTGAGACGTTTTCAAGAGGAAGGGTATGAAGATACAAACTCCAGTGGATTCAAGTTAAATGTTGGATCTCCTAATAGCTAGGATCATCTGGGGGCACTGTCCCAAGATCAAAAGCAATGGGGTTGCCAATTTAGTGGTTAAAAATAATGAGTCGCCAGAACACGCTGTCAAGTAACACAACATCCCAGATCCCTTCATATAATTTAGCAGCTGTAGGGCGAAAGACAGCCTACAGATACCCATCGCTTTACTAGAGGGTCATTCTCCCAATCTGAGCCTGAGATTAAGGAGAGGGCTGATATATGTTAAAGAACCCAAAATATGTTCGAAAAATTGTTGGAGTTTCGAGACTGTAACGTCAGTGGGATTCTAATTTTGAGATGTACAAAGCGTAATCCATTTTCTGAGGGACAAAGTGTATTGTTTCAAGGTTGCTAGGGCTAATAATCTGCATGATGAGATCCTAATTTGGATTGCCCAACATTGGGGTGTTCTAAATTTAATCCATTGCCTTAGTGAGAGTGGAGGAGGGAAAATTAACCTTCTTTGTTTATTAGGAAGACAGCTGTCATTATAATCTCCTCGCAGTAGGATGCTTTTTGAGTACTGGTTGCTGCAAAATGTGACAGAACCAGCCAAACTGTCCCTAATTCCTGAATATTGAATCTAAACCTTCAATTGTTTGGTCTCAGGGAGTCTAAAGTCATCCAGAGCGAATTAAACTCAAAACCTTTGAATTGAAGCCAGGTTGACGGATATTGGTAGCTAGTTTTTGGTTTTTTTTTTTTAGACTTGAAAAGAATGAAGCTGCCATCCTCAGGGATCGTAATCAATCGTCAATAGAAGATTATAAAAATAAACTGACATCCAATTAGCAAATCCCCATTATTTCTTGGTCCCTAAGTCTGGCCATTACTGGACGTAGTTGTTTATGGAAGACAAAGGGTGCATAACAGCAGTTGTGCTAGTTGTGATAACATAAATCCGGACGTCACATGAGAGTACCAACTATTTTCTATATTCCGGATCAATCTGTTCCATGAAATTAGCATTCTCTAGGTCCACACCAGCCCCAAAATCTTCACACGAGAGAAGTGTAAATACAAAACGGTAATCGTAACTTTTAAAATGATACAAGATCAAAAATTTATTCAGTCATCACAAATTGATAACTTGAAGACCTCCTCTCGATTTTGTGGGGACTAGATAAATCGGAGTAATGAAACATTGTAAATGATTTGGTCAAATCTCCACCACCCCTTTTGTAATCAATCCTGAATTATGGGAGCCCCTCGTGACCCCCTTGCAGGAAGGGGGGTGGATGTGATTCATGAACTTCTTAATGGAGGCTTGTGGGAGAAGGCATCTTATATCTTGATACCCAAGATAACAAGGTAGAAGACGACGACGAGATGTTTCCAATTATAAATAACTTATGCAAGCCCCCCCCCCCCCCCCTCCCCCCAAAGGAAAATGAGGGATTGGGGTAGGAGTGATAACGTTGATAATAGAACTCACCGTTGAAGTTAGTAAGCAGAGCAGGCAGACTGTCGGCTTCTTGGCCAATGCTGTGGGGGAATCACCCCTAGATTTCACCCTAATCAGGGATTTTTTAATGTTGTCATGGAGGAGGACTGGACCCATTCGGACGCCACCTCATCAAATAAGAATTGCTGCCCAGGAGGTTGGGAGGTTGGCAGCCCGGTATTCTGGTATCAAGTTGTGTGCGAGCCTTTTCTCCCAGAAAAGAAACATTCTGGCTCCGGAATCGAGGAGGACAAAGCTATGTTTCAGGCCTCAGCCACTGCCAACGAGGAGTAGACTGACGTGAACTGGGCCCTTTGTGACGACGAAACCGCTCGTGTAGCGTACGAGGGAAGCACTCTACTCTTCGAGGCTGGGGTCAACCTTCAGGGAGAGCAATGCCGTAGTCAAGGATCTCAGGGTCATACTTCTTTTGTAACTCCTTAAAGACTTGACGGTTTAGCCCGTGTTGCATCTCCTTCCACCATTTGTCAATAATCGTAGTATGTATTGCGATTGGACCCATAACATCGAGGTTGAAGATGGGATGACCCCAAAATGATGATGTGTAGCAGGCTTAACGCAATCTCCGCTTTGGTCTCTTTTCCATTCCGTGAAGATATCGCCCCAAAGGAGACTGCCTCGAACGTTTTTACTGGGCTGTCAGAGACGGAACGACGCGCCAGCTTGTGCTTCCTATCACTCGAATTTCCCCTCAGAGGGCTCGAGGACAGTGCATAGTAGAAATAATGTTCGATATTTCACATACAATCTCACAAGTGGTGAATGATTTTCGGAAGGTGAGGAACGGTAGATACAATTGGAGTTTGGGTTTACCAAACTAGACAAGTATTTTTCCTTATGTTTTATTCAACATAATCCACAATGTTTCTTCCCAGGGGCTGGGTCCTAATCATGTGGTAATAACCTTAAACGAACAAGAAGTAGGTATAATATAAATGGTAGATGTGTATGATCAGAGTGGGGCAATCTTGGTAGTTTTACTTATCATCTAATGGCTTAGATATTACATATAAACTAGATTTTTTACGTACTTACAGTTGGTTAGAAGTGGTAGAGGGATTTTCACCAGGTAGAAACATTATTTAAATGTAAGAACATATAAAACTTAAACAAACTTTGAATTAGACTTAGCATTAAATAGGCAACTGCCACGGCTTGGACCAGAACTAGAAGCTTCATCAGAATGATGGCTGAAAAGGGTCAGGGTGGTGGTTAGGGGAGTTGTGATCATAATGGCTGTGGCTAACTAGTTGGATAGTTTAATACTATAGTGAGAAAAAGTGGAGTTACCTACTATATGAATTGAAGGTAGATAGTAAATTCTTGAGGGGGGGGAGGGGGATACGTAAGTAGGTAAGCACTAGATAATGATAATGGATGGAATGGTTTACAAAGTATATATAGGAACCAAGAAGACTAGATGTTGAAGAATAGTAACGGGGGAAAAAATACATCAATAATAAAAAATAAATTAATGAAAATTATTTAAGTAGTTTTAGGTATACTTAGGATAACCTTTTACATCTTTTTTTATAGTTTATGCATTTGCTTTCATTTTTAATCATATAGGCTATTTCTTTAATTTTGAGTTTTTCAAAGTTTGAAAATGTAAATTCTTTTTGCTGTTGTATTTGATATTTTGCACTTGGTATCTTGCAGATTGATGAACTGCCTTATAAAGGGCCTTTGAGAAGAGGGAAAACTATGGCAGCTGTGGAGGATCTGACATCTCAAGGTACATTCCCAGAGGACCCTCGGATGATCCTTGATGATCCCCTGAGAGTATACAGAGAATACTCATTTGATCATGAGCCCAATACTCGACTTCTCATCAATGATTATAAGGATACGGTACATGTCAAATCATATAATTATGAAATTGATTATAAAAATAGCAATCTCAGTTGGTATTTGGCTTCTACTCAAAGAATTGCATTTTACAGATGTTTATGATCTACTTATCTTATTGATGTGTTTATTTCAAAACAACTAAAAATGGGAAAATGAACGAACTTGTGAATTCATTTATAATTTCATCACAATAGGTTACATGAGGACGGTTACTTGTTTTCTCTGAATTTGGCTCTGCACTTCAATTTAATAGTGGCTTGAAGATTTAAAAAATTGTCAACAAACCCATCCTTTATTTGAAAAGCGTTTTTTTTTTCTTTTCAAGGACGGAATTTTTATCTCAATTCTGAGGAGAGTTATCTTTTTTTTTCTTCCAAAACCCCCAAAGTCAGAGGGAGCACACCATTACATTGAAAATTAACAAGTAAATGAAAAAGTGTGGACGCCCAGGAGGAGGAAGAGTGGGACGAAAGGAAGCTTCCCTATAAAATGATCACCAGTTCAAGTATGAACCCCTCAGGATGCGGGTGGCGATACCACAGAGCACTCTGGCCGAGATGCCCAACTCTTGTAACCCCTTGGCACTTTTCCTGCACGCACACACACAAACACACACACCCATGATTTCATCCGATTTCGATGAAATTGTCATGGAATGCGCGGGTTAGGTTGTAGATGGTCCCATATCAGTTTCATTTTTGTTGAATCAATACTTCACTCTTAACATGCACAAACGTAAATTCCATTGTGCTCCATTTTTTCACACCCTAGTTGTTCGATTTCACTTCAATTTGGATGATAGTTGGGAGAAGTCGATTTGATTACCGCATAGCAATTTCAACATGATTGTATCATTGATAGCTACTGCGCTTGCGCCGATGTGAAATCTTTGTAACGACCCTAATTTCCACAGTTTTTTCCGATTTTTATGAAATTGTCAGTGAATGTGCGCGGGTTAGGTTGTAGATGGTCCCATGCCTATTTTATTGTTCTCAACTCATCAGTTCATTCTGCGTATGCTCATACGTAATTTACATTCAGTATCATTTTGTCATTTTTTGTTTCTTAATTGACCTGTGTCGTTTCTTGCTACTACGTGCCCTCTTTTCCACTATGGAATTTTTAAGATCATTCAAAACTTTTCAATTATCTATACATTCATGATACGTAAACGATGAAGCTATGTGCCACACCCAACTTGGCAGACGTTTTTTAAACTGTGATGGGAGGGCTGGAACAAGTGGCGGATCTTTGCATTGTTTTGGCTCGGTCCCAAAGACATTAAATCCCCCAGATGAGGAAGCTGGCATCACGGAGGAAAAGGACCTCGATGGTGGAATCGAGGACGAGGATGAAGATGATGACTTATAAGGAGCCTTACAAAGCCCTTGTTTTGGTCTCCTGTCAGCCTCGTAATGATGACGTCTCCAAGTCTAAGTTAATTGAATTCGAAGCAGGATTCATAAAGAATCCTCAAACTCGAGGCACTCATGGTTGACAGTGAGATGTGACGCATCACATATGCATCCAGTGGAGAGCAGGTTGATGCTTTTTGAGCTTGCTTATTACCAAAGACCTGTTGATGGTTAGTCTATTGTTAGTTTTAGATATAACAACATATTAATTTTGGTGTCTCTTTGCAGATTCTAGCCCAGATTGAAGCCAATTCAGTCGTAATTGTGAAAGGTCCCACAGGTTGTGGTAAATCGACACAAGTTCCACAATATATACTTGATGATGCGAGATCTCGCCAAATCCATTGTAATATAGTCATCACGCAGCCTAGAAGGATTGCTGCTTCTTCAGTTGCCAGACGAGTTTGTGAAGAACGGCGATGGAACTTGGGGTCACTTGTTGGTTACCAGGTACAGTGAGTGGTGTTTGTTAACTTCAGTTCTGTCTACACCCACACCTCGGACTACTTATCAGTACGCCATTTTGTTTCATGGGACAAAGGAAAATAAATAGTATGAACATCGACCATCGTATAAACCATAATCAGCCTCCATAATAACAAACTGGCCTCCATAAATTACAGTTCTCTGTAATAGTTCAGAAAAGGAGGAAATCAATCCTTTTAGTAAAATTCAGATTAGTTGGACAAAATGGATGTTTTCCTTGTGCCTCGTGTAAATAAAATGGCGTACTGATAAGCGGTCGAGGTGTCAGTTTAGTCAGACTGTCGAATGTGTGTTTTTTTTGTTGCTACTATTGTAATTGTTACGTGATTCAGCGATACATTCTGATGTTTAACTTTTATCTTCCTTTAGATATCTTTGGAGAAAAAAGCAACCAATGACACTCGCCTTCTGTATTGTACAGCTGGTGTCTTGCTCCAGCAGTTGATTGGAAATCAAAATTTGTCTATGTACACTCACATAATCATTGATGAAGTGCATGAAAGGGACAACGAAACTGATTTTTTACTTATAGTGATTAAGAAGTTAATGAGACTGAGAGGAAACAGAACGAAGGTGATAAAACTAACAGTAATTTATATTCCAAGTTTTTGCATCAGTGCTCTATTAATGAGTTTAGCTTTGCTGTAAATATTGAATTGAATAGGAAATATTGCTTAGTGATGATGATTTCTCCCTTTAGAGTAGTTTTGAGTATTTTAAATGTATTTGTCTATACTGTATTCATTTATACTGTTCTCAGCTAATTCTCATGTCCGCAACGATCAACACAGACAAGTTTGTCCGCTATTTTTCCAAGAACTTGGACAGCAACAATCCATTTGAACCACCTGTATTGGAATTGGCCCAGGAGCAAAGGTTTCTCGTGCAGGAGTACTATTTGGAGGATTTGAGCGAGCAAGTTTCCGTAAGAACTTGTTGACTGTTCTAAAAAAATAATCAAAGACAAAAGTTTATTATAAATTAATAGATTGCATACAAACACTATAAACGGATTTTTTCTGACCAAAATCACTAATTAAAAATGTGAGATATACAGTTTAATGCGAATTTTGTACAAAATTGAACTATTGCAATATGTCCAAATTGTGGACGCGACTTTCTAGAGAATTTCACTGATGAAAACCGTTTTGGGGTACCCTGCGTTTCTTTTCATGTATTTTATGTAAATAAAATGTTGATGAACTTCATTTCACACTAATATTTGCTAACAGTGAAGAGGGGGTGTAGATTGCATTTGTGGTCAAAGAGAATCGCAGGAAGATTTTGAAGGATCATTTATGCACGCTTTCTTATAATCGTGATCCAAACCTTCTGTGATATATCAATGTAGTCCATGTAGTGATGAAGATCCATATTATTTTATACTTATGAGATTACTATGGTGGCAAGACTGAAGTCTCGAATGTTCGATTCTCCCTTATATTATAAAGAATACAGCAGTGGGTTGGTTATAAGAGTATTAAAATGAACTTTACAAAACAACACGAATTCAAATTAAACTATTCAAAATCCAACTAACTTGTTTTTGGAAACGCATAATCATAACAACTATTACAACCTAGTTTCAGTTCTCTATGAAACATCGATGACACATCTTAACACTTCTTCCCCCTCCTGAAGGCTTGGAGACAGTTGGCCACAACTGGGTGTTGAACAATCCACATGCACCACCTTATTTCTGCTTCTAAATACAGACTACAACGTCATTAACTTGTTTACGATTCGGTATGGGCCATCCCATGGACACATCAACTTGGGATTATGTCCTCTCACATGGCGGGGTTGTTTAGCTACACTTGATCTCCTTCTTGGTAGGACCTGACTTCACTTTATTTCATCAGCCCGTAGATGAAGAGCCTCTCGTGCTCTTTGGTGTACCTCTGCTATTCGGTCCCTCGAATTGACAGCATACTCATGCACTTCTTTATCCTCGGGAGGTCGACCAAATAATAATTCTAGTGGCAGAGTCAGTTCTTGCCCATAAAGCACATATGCTGGGGTATACCCTATAGTTGTTTGTTCGGAGGCCCGATAGGCCAAAAGAGCTACAGGTAACTGCTGGTCCCAATTCTGTTGATGATCAGCTACCATTTTAGAAAGCCAGTCATACATTGTTCAATGCAGTCTCTCTACCTGGCTATCACTCTGGGGATGGAGGGATGTTGTTCTTGTTCTGTGCACTCCCAATTGAGATAGCACAGCTTGCAGAAGTTTAGACTCAAAATTCCTACACTGATCCGAATGTAGCTCCCTTGGTACACCAAACCTCGATATCACATGCTGGATGCTTCAGCAACTGTTTCAGCCTTTTGGTCTGGTAATGGGATTGCTTCCAGCCATTTGGTAAATTAGTCAACTACTGAGAGGATAAATCTGTTTCCTCACTCTGTCTTTGGTAGGGGCCCAACCACATCAATTCCGATTCGCTGAAATGGACAACCAGTTACATATGTGTGCATCGGTTCTCGAACTCTTTGTCCGCCTCCTCAGTGATCGCCATATGTTCCACAGCTTCTACACCATGCCCTGATATCTCTATGCATTCCTAACCAATACACAGACCATCTTAATTGGCCCAACATACTCTCCATAGTGTGCAGGCTAATGAGCCCGTTGCAGCACCATTTTTCTGGAACTTTGGGGGATAATTAGCTGCTCTCTAACAGTGTGACCTGATGGACTCTCCCATATACGACATAGAGCCCCTCTAACCAGCCTCAAGGAGTTGTACATAGCCCATAAGGCTTTTGTCTCTGGCCCACATCCTGCAACTTCCAGGGGGGCGCCCTTACCGTTGGAGCCAGATGAGAATTGGGGCTAGGTATGGATCCAATGCTTGCTGTGCTGCGATTTCACTCCAATTTGCAACTGGTTCCACCCTTAGTGCACACGCAATTGGATCATTGACCTGCTCTTTTTCTTCAACGTCCCATTTGTCACAGTATGTGCTAGCCAAGTCTGTGCATGGTGGCGTTTTCTTGGTCTTCTAAAAATGCTCTTCAATATTATTCTATTCGTTTTAAAAATTATATTATTATTAATATATTATTATATTAAAAAAAGGCGGAATCTGCATTTCCATGTTTGGAAGTCTGTGCATGGTCTTCTTGAAAAGGCATCTGCATTTCCATGTTTGGAAATGAACACACATATATTATATTAAAAATTATATTATTCTATTTATTAAAAATTATATTATTATTAATATATTATTATATTAAAATATGGTATTATTTTTTGGGGCGGAACTTGCCCCATGGAGTGAACATTAAAATTATCCTGAATTAATTGCTTAGGATAATTTTCAATAAAAGCCCTAGGTACTCTACTGCACTGCTCTAAAAGGAATTTAATGTAAAAATGTTAACCAAAATTTTTGATCATGTCTTCACATATGTATATCTGGCACTAATACTGAACATTTGTTGTTGAACAAGTAAGTAGGTACGCGTAATTACAGTAGTTCTCAAAAAAAAAAAAAAAAAAACCCCGTTCTATTTTTCTTCTCTTATTTTTCTTCGAAAAATGAGTTGTTTATGCAATGTTAGTCATTTTTCAAAACTTTGGTGCGCAATGTGGTTAGAAATACTTGGAACAGTTTCTATGCTTACAAAGCCAGAAACATTCAGTTTGATGCTTACAAATTGGTGTAATTCTGTTCTCAGGTGCCTGATGTATGCTTCAGTGATGCCAAAATCTGCCCGACGATGTATCAACTAGTTGGTGTGTTACTGGGAGCATTTGCCACAATTGATGCTCAAGATCACAAACAGAATCCATTCCTAGGGTCCGTTCTTGTATTTCTACCAGGAATACACGAGATTGAAACTTTGTACAGCATTCTTAATGCCAAGATGGAGTAAGTGAAAAATCATATTTCGACAAGATATGTTCCACTCATGCAGGATGATCATTAAGTAAACATTTTAGTTATTTCTTTTTACATTACATGCATGTAATTTTTAAAATTCGAACATTTATTCGCACAAACATTGCTAACTATAAAATTTATACTAGTGGATTATCTGAGTTATCATTCGATCAATTAGCGAATTTTCGTAGAAAATGAAGCTTTTGCAATGGCTCGGAAAATTTTAAAATCAAAATTTTTGAAAAATGTCTTCATTGAAATCCTTTTTGAGACACTCTGAAACGATTCCTGAAGTTTGCGCTTTTTCATATATATATATATATATATAAATATATATATATATATATATATATATATATAGCGTTTTAAAAGAAATCTCTAAGAGTAACTTTCGATCAGAAATGAGCTCTAAAATTGATTCCTCGAGTTTGTCCCTAAATTTGTGTAAACACCCTGTATACAGGGTGTTCACGCATAAGATAGTTAACTTCCTATGGTTCTACAACTAATTTCCAACAAAAAGTTCCATTAGCAATTTTTTTAAACCCTCTAGTTTTGGAGTTTTTTCACTTTCAAGTTTTTTTTTTTTTTTTCGTGTTTTTAACCTTACGTCACTAACATGGCCATATCTACCTAATTTACAATCTAATCTTAAAAATAGATATATCGTTGAAATGATCGTTAAATTTCCCATCTCCCTAAGGTATTTGGATTCTTTTTACAATAGGTCAAGCAGGCGAACAAATGGACTAAATATGAGAATTTCACACTTCAAAAATTACTGTTTTTTTATGTTGTGTTAAGTATTAAAACAAAATGTAAAAAATCGTATGCGTTGCAGGAAAAACTTGCCAAAAATTTCAGCCTTCCTACGGTATAATCAATTTTTATTTCACTTTGCTAATTCGGGGAGAGAAGTATGTTTGTATGTAGAAAAACGTGGTTTTAACAATTTTTTTCTACGAAATCGAGGGTTTTTGTGAATAATGATCCCCCAAGAAAATACAACTTAGGACCCAGTTTCTGAGTATTTTTTCACGCTGAATCGAATGGTAACACTCGCAGATCTCTCAAACTCCAATATACTCTTTAACTAACATGTTTTATTCATAAAAACACATAAAATTGAGCATAACAAACTAAAAACTAGTTAGTTAAAGTTTAAAACTCGGTTGTATCAGAGATATATGAGTGTTACCATTTGATTCTGTGTGAAAAAATACGTAGACACCAGTGGCGGCCGGTGGTCTGCAAAAGGAGTGGGGCACAAAAATATTTACCTATTTGACAGTCAAGAAGAGCATTGAGGTTTTTCTTCCATTAGTTTTGTTTTCAGTGTGAATTAACTTTGACCTAAACACATGATACATAAATCCCACTTGGGTCATGTCATGCCTTGGGCAACTGCTATGAAAGTATATGGCTACTAAATAATAATCAATCATTATCATTAAATATTATTGATAAACTAAATATAAATTAATTAGATAAATAAATTAAATTAAAAATAATATCTTATAGGTACCTACTTACTAAGTATCTAAAAATTTTAGAATGGACTATATTATTATTAAAAGTACTAAAAAATTATCAAGGCTTCAATTCGAATCATCAACTCAACAGCTTCCTAGAGTGTAAAACATAGAAATTAGCTTCAAGAGCCACTCATCTAATCCGAACCCTGGGCATCGTCAAGTAAATGTCCTAAAGAGGCTACATAAGAAATCACAGCTTCCTAGAGTGTAAAGCATAGAAATTAACTATTAAAATGATTTAACCACCGCTTCACAAATCAAACCGTTCTCGCAATATTTGGATCACCTGCTATGAATCAAATCATCGAAGCACCAGCTCAATGAAATCATCAGAAATTAACAAGCGGTGGCAATCATGTTCACAATATCAATTATTGAGTGTACACAATTATTCAAAAACCTTGCTCATAACTCAGCTTGTTGGCCACGCACTTCGCAGTAGTTAACATAATATGGTTGGATAAATCGAACGAATGGTCGACGAATTTTGTGGGTTGAAAAACGACGAAGTACCATTTCCCTAGCAACGACTCGGTTGTAAGCGGAAATCATCAAAATATTTTTGTGAGCAATTTTCCGTGACGTTTTTTTAGTTTATGTGCCATAGCAAAGACATAAAGAAACTAGTTGATTGTTCTCTACCCAATACAGTGAGTCTATTTTATTTATTGGTATCGCGTGAGCAAGTTTTCGTGACGATTTTTCAGTTAATGTGCCAAAGCAAAGACATGAAAATGTCAAAAATGTCAAAATCAGTACCTGACTAAACTTCAACTTACATAAATCCGTCGATGAAAGTCGTCCTTAGGTGTGAATTCTATTCAAAGTGATTGTTGATTTTTCTTCATTCCCCACAAGGGATGCCAAAATTTATTTTTGTAACTATCATTCGTAACTACCGACGGAGCTACGGTTATGTAGCTCTACACATAGAACAACGCACTCCAACTCGACCGACAATACAAAGAACTTTATTACAAAAGATGTATTCAACAACTTAGGACTGAATAAAAATAGGCACTTAACACAACACTATAATACGGACTTTACTTTAGAGTAAATTCTTGGAACAACCTTCAACTGGACGAACTTAAAGAAACATCACATATTACTTGCAGAGATAACAAAACATTACCACGAACATACCCAACAGGGAACTCAGCATGGAGTGACGAGAAGGAATCAGTGTGGCTAATGGAATAAACCGAAACTCCTCTAGTGGAAGCCACTCATAACGTAAATTTCATTCTACGGTCTTTAGAAAAGTTGGAAACCCTGTTTGGGGCAGAGCCCCCCAAAATCATGAGAAATATCCCGTTATGACCTCTTTTTCCCGTTCCTTGCCCCGTATCTCCCGTTTCTTGCCCTTTATTTCCCTTTTTTTTCCCTTCAAAGTCTAACCTGAATCGACGAAATTTCCGTCTTGATAGAGTGATATCATCGCAATCTACGTAATTTTTCGCTGGTAGATGGATCTTAAACCTCCTTGGATGGAGCGTAAACCTATTACTTCTAGCATCCACCTTGGAGCCACAGCATGGAGCTGTTTGTAAAGTCTTCATTCCAGTTTGTTACTTTTTTCCCAAATGTACTGGGGCAATGTCCCGATGCCCCCCCTCACGGGCCGCCCCTGGTAGACACCCACCCCAAACTAATATTTTCTTAGGGGGGTCATTTTTCATAAAACCCCTCGATTTCATACAAAAAACTATGTTTTTCAACATACAAACATATCTTTCTCTCCGAATTAGCAAAGTAAAATAAACATTGATTATAGTACGGTCTTCGTTAAAGCCTGTTTACTTATGCATGTTTCACATCGCGCACAGTGTCTTTTCAGAGAAAAATATTTTTAAAAACCCGGGGAACGCGGGTTTTCTGAAAAACCACCCCTATTTACCTTGCGAGCCTCCCCACGCTCCGCCATTTTGTAGGACGTAGAAATTCTCGTCACTTTGTATGTTCACCTCTGTGTTTCTTCTTTCGCTCCCACTTTTTTCAGTTTTACTTTCATGTTTTCGTTTCAATATCTGGTTTAATTTTTTCCTCTCGGTATCGTTTTGTTGTTGGTGCAATTTGACGAAATTTTTAACGTCGCGTATCAATCCATGAATTCAGATCGCAAAAGTTCAAAACACAGTCGAGACCAAGATGCCTCGTGCTGGAGGGTTTGCGTCCACTGAGATTCCGATCTGTGTCAGTAATCTGGGTAGTTCATCTCCTCAGAGCAAAGATTATTCCAGGTTACCGGACTCGAGCAAACAGGTACGTAAGAGGATGCCTCGATCAATCTCCGACGTAATTTTGAAATGCAACCCTAACCTGTCTGACTCTTGTCGGTCCAACAGGGAACGGGTTAAGAGACGCCATAAGCGTTTGAGGCGCTCTCCTTTGAGGCGTCATCAATGCCCCGCTGACAAGAGGTCGAAATGTAGACTTTGTAAAGCCCGATTCAGGTCCTCCTCGTCATCTTTGTCATCATCAACGACGTCACCTTCAGGGTCCTCTTCCCCCACAGCCATGGCTTCCTTCTCTGGGGGAATCAATGGCTTTGAGGCCGAGCTGATCAAATGAAGATACGCCGCCTATTCCGGCCTTACCGTTCCACCTTCAAAACCTTATGGGACTTGATAATCCACCCAGATTATTACTCTGACTCACAGAGTTAAGTCGATTTCCATACATCCATCTATGATCGAGAAGTGGCAACAGTCGATACAGACCGGTATAGATCGTGATGCCTGTGCCGATCTACCAAAGAAATACAACCCTGAGGTTCATGCTCCGGCCTTGCAATTCTCGAGCCTACATTAGCACAATGCTTTCCCTCGACAGCAACTTGATCTGATTCTTCTACACGGCGGGCCCAATTAACCTCTGTCCAGGCCCTAATCACCATAGCTGACGCCGTTATCATTACTTCCACACTGGCCATACAGCCTAGCTGCTGCTTACGGCCAACCGAAATTTCTTATCGATGAGGTGGCTACCAAATGGGTCCAATGTTCATCAGATCGAACTAAAGTTAAAAATTCCCTTCTCAAGGGTGAACGGGACAGGGAGCGTTTCCCTTCCACTTCTACTAAAAAACCGAAAAGGTCTGCTCGCCCTACCCCCACTATAGTGAACCAGGGAAACTACTACCGTCCGGCGGGCCCGTCTTCCAGGGGCACTGCCCACAGGGACCACCGGAGGCAGACCAGAGGCCACCCCGTGCGGAGAACCTCATAATCACTAACGGGCAATGTAAGTTCTATTATTCTTGTTAATCCTTCTCCTTTCTCGCCTTTTGCGGGGATTCTTGCCTGATTTTTCCATCATTGGACCAAGATGACTATTTCGCATACACTATTTTCGTGGATCTCAGGGTACAAGTTCCCTTTTTGCAGGAGCCTCCTTTGAGCTTACCTCTAATTTCGCCTCCATCCCCTCCTGAGAGACCTAATGACCTAATTCATCTTGCTTCCTCTCTCCAATTTTTCTTGTCCCCAAAAAATCTGGTTCGGATCGTTTAGTAATCAATTTGCGTCATTTAAATAAATTTTTGAAATTCCCGTTTTAAAATGGATGACTACCATTCTGTGTTTTCTCTCCTATCCAGTGGGGACTTTGGAGCGAGTCTCGACCTCAAGGATGCTTACTTTATGGTTCGAATTGACCCAGAATTCAGGAAATACTTGGCTTACTCCATGGGAAATCAAATTTACGTCTTTACGGCCATCCCCATGGGTTTAGCCTCGGCTCCATTTGTGTTCCTCAAACTACTCCGTCCTGTTATGGCAAGTCTGAGGAGTTAGAAAATCTCGGGAATTCATTCCCCGGACATCAGCTTATTTTTATCAGACTCTGTCCAGGGTTGCCTGTGTTCCTTGGGGATCGCATCCGCTCTTTTTTCAAATTTAGGATTCATTGGGCACGAATCCAAGGGCAACCAACTGTCCATTCCTAGGTTTTGAATTTATTTCACTTCAGACGACAGTGGGACTCCCCTCAGATAAATGATTAAAAGCTAAACGCCTTATTTCAAAAGTATTGGGTCACAACAGGCTCTCGATCCGAGAACTAGCGCAAACAATAGGTTTCTTGGTGTCATGTACCCCAGCGGTGCCATGTAGTCCTTTATATTCACGTTTTTTGGAAAGAGTAAAAGTGGACGTCCTTCGTTGATCGGGTGATAACTTTCGAGCCAGATGCCTATTATCACACCAAGCTGAATCTGAATAACATTGGTGGAATGTAGCCATGTTATCCCATCCGGGGTGACCAGTATGATTATACCATTTGGGCGGATAGCTCCTCATTGAGGTGGGGTGGCTTCTGCCCCCCTTCATAAACTCAATGGTTGGTGGGATCCGAACAGAGGGAGTTCCATATCAACATGAAGGAATTAGAAGCTGTTTGGCTAGTATTATCACACCTTGATCATACGAGGCATTCCAAAAGCATTTTGCTACTCGTAGACTACATGACAGCAGTGTCTATAATCAATAGAATGGGTTTGGTATCTCTCCCTCGTTTACATGAGATTGCTTGAGGCATCTGGTCATTTTGTGAGCTACGAAACTTATGGATATGTGCCAGATACATAGCTTCAGGAGATAATAAAATAGCTGATGAATTATCTAGTTTGAATCCCCACGCCTCGGAATGGGAACTTAGTAATGATATTCACAAATGTTTAACAAACCAACTTGGAGTTCCTTTTATTTTATCGACCTATTCGCGTCAGCATCGTTACACAAATGGGTTAGTTTTTTCTCATTTTGGCTAGAACATGGCTCGGAAGGGGTGGATCGTTCAGACACCCCTGGAAGGGTGAATTTTTCTACGCATTTCCACCTCCCGTTCTCATCCCCAGAGTGCTAAGGAAGATCAAAATGGAACACGCCAGAGAAATAGTAGTTGCCCCAATATGGCCAGCCCAGCAATGGTATTCAGTTTTCATGAGTACGTTAGATTCCAAATTATTGAGTTTTGCCCGTCTAACAAACTATTTCTTGGTCATTCCCAGAAGAGCCAGCCTGCCATCACTCCAAAACGTGTCACTAATGGCAGCGATTTTGTCAGGAGGGCCTGGACCAAAAAGGCCTTTAGAGGTAGTTAACACTCTATGTAACTCATTAGCCCCTTCTACATTGAAACAAAACTCCTCCTAATTTAATCAATGGGTCTCGTTTTGCACTTCCCAAGGCTAGAACCCTTTCACTGTCACAGTTCCCAAAATGTTTCAATTTTCTAAGAGTATTCTGGGCTCATCTGGCCACTCTTTCACTTCTTTCAACGTGCATAGATCAGCCCTATCCTCGATCTCAGGCTCGGATTTGGGCTCCAAACCCCTCGTCAAGTGTTATCTTATGGCTATTTTTCGCCTGTGGCCCCAGCCGCAAAATATGAGGAATCTTAGGATCCTGGTGTAGTGCTACGCTTTTTCTCTGTGTCGTCAGACTTTAGCATTTTTGACAATTAAATTGGTCACTCTCAACTCCTGGCCTCTGGGCAGTGCCCACAAACCATCCTAGCGATCCTACACTCTACTTAGCACTCAGACCTATTGAACACTCACAAATTTCACCTTTTGGGTGTAACACATTTCTATATTCGTTATATTCGAGTTTGCCTTATATTATCTACATCTGCATAATCACGCAGCTCGCTCTATACACATTTTACTTATATATGCATTTCTATGTTTTCGAATAATCATTTTTATTGTGGCTCAGATTAACTTTACCACTCCATGTTTGATGCACATGCCCATTGTAATGTAAGAGTGCCACTTACCTCGCCTCCATCTCGCCTTGATTGGACACTCCTACTTATGAACATTTTAATTATGATTGCAAGCCTATACGTTACATATCTTATTGGCTCAACTCGCCTTCACAATTTTCATATTTGACACACATGTTTATGTTTCTACTCAATTACGGTTCACCTCATCTCCATTTGAATTGGATGGGGCTCAATAGTCTCTGCCCCTCCTTTTTTGTGATCCCATTTTACCTAATATCAGGCGAACAAAAAAAAAAAAAATAAATAAATAAATAAATAAATAAATAAAAATAAGGGGGGGGGGGGTTACTGGTAGATCAGGTGGGTTTGGGGACCCCTACACACCCAAGGTGTGTACCACTAGTTAACATTTTTCGTCTGGATTTTACTCCTTGGAGCTCTCTAGCACCCTAACCACCTCTCCCGGACATCAGGTGAATGATGTCTCTAAATGAGCTGCATAAGTAAACAGTCTTCTACGAAGATCGTACTATAATAAATTACTTACTCAACTTACCTTCGGGAAGATTGAGTACAATTATAGTAGGTCGAGGAGAACACTGTTTTGTGCCCACCCTATGCTGGTACCTCCTTTCAGCCATCCAGTAATTCACCTGCACCATCCACTAATCTTTCAACTAAAGTGACGAGAATTTCCACATTCTACAAAATGGCGGAGGTTGGGGAGGCGCGCAGGGTAGCCAACTTAGGGGAGTGTAAACTCTGGTGGCTTTTCAAAAAATCCGCATTCCGCGGGTTTTTTCCAAATATTTTTCTCTGAAAAGTCACTGCGCACGATGTGAAACATGCCGCTTCATAAGTAATCAGTCTTCTCCTCGACCTACTATGATTGTACTCAATCTTTCCTGAAGGTAAGTTGAGTTAGTAATTATACCGTTGGAATGGAAAGCTCAGATTTTGGGCAAGTTTTTCCTGCAACACGTAAGGTTTTTTACAGTTTTGTTTTCATACTAAATGCTCCCTTAAAAAACATTAATTTTTAAAAAGTGTGGAATTCTCATATTTAGTCCGCTTTTTCGCCTACGTAACGTACTGTAAAAAGAATTCAAATACCTTAGGGAGATGAAAAATTTAACACTTTTGCCAACGATATATGTATTTTTAAGATTATATTGTAAGTTAGGGGAGAGATGACCATTTTAGTGATGTATGGTTGAAAACATGAAAAAAACTTGAAAGTGAAAAAAAAAAAAAAAAACCACAAAATCGTGGGTTTAAACAAAATTGCAAAGAGGAACTTTTTGCTGGAAATTAGTTGTAGAATTGATTCCTAGGAGGTTATCAATATAGAGTGAGAACACCCTGTATATATAGGTATATGTGTGTGTCTGTCTTTTCACCCAAAGTCCTTAATTTTCAAAACAATGCTACATAATGTAGTGCGATAAGTCATGAAAAATAGTTCATATGATCATACTGCATGAATGAAACTTTTTCATGATTTTTTTTTTTTTTGTGTGTTACCTCTTTGTTTGAAATTTGTTCATTTGATTGTGCCAGACTTCGTCATCAATAACGAATGAAATGTTGCAAACATTCTTGTGACTCAGTTATTTTATTATTGTGTTGTTGATGACACCTTCCCACTATATCAAACACCATCTTATTTATTTATACTTGTACCTTGTTTGTTTAGAAGTAATACTGTGCAACGAAACAAGCGGAAGGAAGAATGGATTCTATGTCCCCTTCATTCTACGATGAGCTTTGATGACCAGATGAATGTTTTCAAGAAAGCCCCTTCTGGTAAAAGGAAGATAATTTTGGCTACTAATATCGCTGAATCGTCCATCACAGTTGCTGATGTAAAATATGGTGAGTTTCTGTTCCGAACTTGAATTTTTTACCTGTATTAATAAACTCGTAAGTATGTCTGTCTGCACATTGATTAGAATCATGAAATTTTGCGTTTATTTTCCGTTTCATGCTATTTGTAGACGACTGGCACCATTTTCTCAATTTTCTCTGTCTGTCTGTCCATATGTTTGTCCGCTTTTCACGATTACATGGGTCATTGAACAACTGACATGAGTGGGCAGAACTATCAGTCCAACTTAAATTATAGGCTATTTGGAGTTTTTAAAATTGAGTCAGAGGGGTGATATGGGGTATCTTGGATACCATTGAACGATCTGATTAGTCGAATATGTTTGGATTATTCTAACTTAGATCGCAGGCTACTTGAAAATTTTCAAATCTGCTCCATAGGGGGTGTTTTAGGGGATGATGGGGGGGGGGGGGGGGATGGGGTCTTTGTCATCACTGGACTGGACAAACTGGGGATTTGATTGTCGAATATGTTTGGATTACTCTAATTCAAGTCAAAGACTACTGTTTTCAAATCAAATCTGACCCACAATGGAAGTGGATGGAGGGGGGGGGGGGGGGGAGTTAAAGCGTTTCGAACATCACTAAACCAACTGGGTATCTGAGTTGTCGAATATTCTTTCCATTTTAGATTTCTCTTTAAAATTGGTTCGTTCAGATTCCCGCACACCGAGCACTGCTGCCACTAACCAACCCTTCCCGAAGTTACCCTAATATAATTTATCAATACCTATTTACAGTTTTACTCGTTAATTAGGTATCTGTATATAAGTTGTTGATACCTGTACGATGTATTGTGTGGATAAACATCTTTTATTCAAGCCATGCATTCATAGTTACTTCATGTCAAGGAACTCTTGAACTAGTTTTGTACTGTTCCAAGACTGAAACTGCTATGGGAATGGGTTGATAACTCAACTGTGTCACACCGTGGTACTGGTGTGTATGTTCATGGTGTGTAGATGGTTCATCTTTTCATTTCTCTAATTACAGTGATAGATTTCTGCTTGACAAAGCACCAGGTCCTAGATAAAGACACGTTATATCCTTCACTTCAGCTAGCTTGGGTGTCTAAAAGCCAAGCCATTCAAAGAGCTGGACGAGTTGGAAGAACTATGCCAGGTCGAGTTTACAGGCTTATTCCAAGAAACATGTATAATGAGGTAATTTGTTTCTAATTTAGCGTTTTTAAATAAATATGTGTTGTACCCAATCCATCAATCGATTAATGGTCAAAATAAGAATGGTAAATTCTTGGATAGATCTTTATGAATCCTCCCAAAACCCCAATATGTGAAGATAAGAAACTCATTGAAATTCCATGGTTAAATGTGCTTTGATCATTAATTTAATGTTTGAATGGCGAACATTCCCAATAGTTTTAAATCGTCTAGTGCTCTTATGAACCATTCAATAGCTGAAACAAGACTGTCGACTTGCAATCTCTTAAAAAGTGGAATTAAATAACAAAACGCTTAACATCTACTAGCCCTATATTTAAATACAGAATATTTTTGAAATTTCACAAAACGTATTTTCACAAACCACTTCCTTCAAGACTGCCCATCACGTACGGAAACACGTAATGGAATTTTTTCAGTACCTACTCCCCTTCAAGCTTGGGGTTTGGGTTTCAACCCTGTCAATGTCTTCATCATAAGATGTCGAGGTCATGGAAGTGACTTTGTCATGACGTCTACTGTCATTTTTTCAGTCGGGTTATATTTCAAATGTATTTTGTCGTCAGCCAATGCACCACAGATGAAATAGTAGCAGATATCGATATGTTTTGTGTTCGGATGGCAACTTCTTGCACTCCATGGTTGTCATTCATTAGTGAGACAGGTGCATCTTCCTGTGAGTACTAGACTTCCTTTATCAGCTTTCCCAAACATATGGCTTCCTTTGCAGTTTCTATTGTTGCCATGTATTGAGTTTCTGTGCTACTTATTGCAACTGTCCTCTGCTTCTTGGATTCCCACTCACAGAACCACCAGCTGGCTTGAAAACATATGCCATATACGATTTCCGATTTTCTGCTCAAGATCCCCATGCATTTCTTTTGACACAGTTGAATCTCCCCGTCCTTCTGGGCATGGGTAACATCTATGCGCAGTCAATAGTGTATTGGTCCAGCGTTTTCCGAATTGAAATTTTATTTTCAATATCTTCATTGTTAGAGCTGCCAGAATTGTATCGTCGACATACACCCCAAAGATCACCGATTCTCCAACTGCATTGCTGGTATATACACAAGAGTCTGCAGACGTTGGTTGTAGCTTCTTAGCGTGAGATTCAATTTCTGGTACCTCTTTCTTATTGATTGTCTTAATCCATATAATGCCTCTTCATTTTAAACACTTCGTTTTCTTGATTTCATTTCAGTAATCTCTCCATTTAAATAAGCGGTAATGATGTCAATCTGATGAACTGTTGTTCTTTTCTCACTGTTACAGTTATTAGAACTTGGATTAAATTGTTGTGTATCATAAGGGTCCCTAAACGGTTGACCTCCTTTGACCACAGTCTTCCCCTACTAAAATTCACTCCAAATTTTAACCAAAATCACAAAAGAGCAAGACGAACAACTCTTCAAAGTTTCAACCCCCACCCCCATCTGCCCTATGAGCAATGAGCAAAAAGCAGCATTGATCATCTTTCCCCTACTCCGATTCACTCCTCATTTCAAGCAAAGTCGCGAAGGGCAATACGATCAATCTGTCACAGTTTCAACCCCGACTCTCCTATGACCAATGAGCGACAAACTAGTTTGAAAGAGATACCATACACTCCCCTATAATTAAAAAACCTCCCGTATCCTCCCATGAAGATGGCTAAGGTTACTGTTTGACCCTCAGTTCAAATAATAATTACCGCCATCCTTTCCACGCCTGCAGGTAGTTTTCGAACTCACCTCTAGATTTCTCACTCTTGTAATCAATTCATTGAATTTTGTATCTTTTTCCTGCGAATAGAACAATTGTGAATAATCACCAAATTAATTTCCAAATTGAATGTTGCACTTGAGTCCTCGATCTCGTTGATAATCACAAGAAGAAGTGACACAAACCAAAGATTTTAGGCCTCTAAGAGGCCTTAGATATTAGCTTCCAATAGCTGCCCCAAGAGGGGCGAACAGCCATGTTTCTCCGCCATCATTAAGTCAGTTGAGTTAGTTTTGTTCATTCAGTATTTTGTGCTCCCAAGCTTTCCTAATTTATAATAAATCCTAATAGTGAATCAATTTCATGTTTGTTTTCCTTCCGCATCTAATACTGCATTCTTTCTGCCAACTTCCGAGACTACTAGTCCATTCTATAACAAAATTGATTTCAATATGCCGAAGGCACGTCGTCTATCGAGGCAACTAACTCCAAATGTTAATTCTCCGCTGTCGCAAGATCATGATGTTCCCACTGGTGTCAGCTTGCCGCCTGAACAAGTTGACCAGCTGTAAGCCCCAGTAAAGCAGCTATACCGACAGATATCAACCTGGATGATGACAATTTGTAAATATACATACAATATGATTACCGACTTCCTTCTGCCACGTCCTTTCTTCAAGTTAGCAAAGAAGGTGAAGAGCTTCTCCGCGAGGTTAACAACTCAGAAAAGAATGAAACGCTTCGGCTAACCTGGGTAACTGACATGACCGATTTGTTATTCAAAGCCAAACAGAAAATTCCAATCATAGATGAAACTTCGCTAGTCTCCACTAACAAAACCGAATTTCTGCCCCATGAGGTTCATGGGCCTTATGATGCCTTGAAGGCAATGAATCTCTTATACTACCCATGGTTCCGACTAACGAAGGAGACATCACACAGTTCACTCACTTGAGAAGGAATTTCGAGGCCGCTGTTCACAATGTTCCCCTCCTTCCCGATCCAGTTAAACTGGAAGCACTCCGGAGTAAATTGAGTGGAACCGCTGCGTCCTGGCTCAAAAGTTCTGAGACAAAAAACGCTTCCTATGAACAATTTTAACAGTTTCTCTGTTTGGAGAACTCCGGGCAATATAGAATCGCCCAAGCAACGTTTGCACAAAGAATCACAATTCCGAAGATGTGGCGTATTTAGAATGATTCCTGTCCGCATAAAAAGGTTGGATTGAAGCCCTCAATTCCGTCGAGGCTGAGGACCTAACCAGCTTCTTAATTTTCGAGGCCTTATTCCCGAAAATTGATCCCACCCTACAAGTTAATTCAATCGAGAGCAGGTAAGGAATGAGAATTATGTTCCCCACTTCGATGGGAACATAATGTTTGTTCAGTTTCCTGGTACAGGAGTTGAAGATGGTTCAGTTGCACCCAATGATCCGCTAGAGAACACCACCTCCGAGTCAGTGGCCATCTTCTCCGCAGCACATGCGCCGCATACCCCTGCCCGCTGGGCAGTTTGAAATTCAGTGCCAAAATAAACCCAAACGTTACCTCCCTTATCCCTGCGTCTGCTGCAGAAGACAACATTTTCTCCTCCGTTGCTGCAGTGTTGGCAGACATCCCTTTTTGGGGTCCATGTACCCCTTTTTAGATGCTAAAACCCCCAATCCCTGAGACCTTAGGGGTGCGCACAAATGTACTCCTTTTTGCTTAGGATCGCCTTTTTTACCTACTCTCATAAATATCCACTCACTTCCCATTTTTTACTTATGGAACTACTTCGTAAACCAAAAAATAAATAACTCAGTATGTGAAAAGTAAAATGTATGGATCTAGGTAGGAGATGCATTGCTCCATGATCTATCCATGTATACCGTTGTTGAAACAATATCAAGGCATTGTGCTTACAGTTTTGTAGTTAATTTAACAAAAGTGAATAGTGTAAAATCTTACTGGTTCACAGACACACTAAAACTTAAATTAAAATCTTGTTTATACGAAATAGTCCGATAAATAGTGGAGATTAAGCAGGTAGTAATAATTTGGCATATTTTACTAATGAAGCATAGGTCTTAGTATCATTATTCATTATTTTACTCAGTAGCAACAATTTTATTTTTCAGGTTTTTCTTGAGATGATTCATTCCTTAAACTAGAAATGCAAGCCTTCCAGTTTTTCCCCACAAAATCTGTTGATGACTTGGTTGATGAAAATCTCGATTTCAGCCTTCAGACTGATTCAACAATATCGGCCTTGTAATTAATAATATACTATTGGAATGCTCGTTAGAAAGTCTGCTGCAGTTCGAAGTTTCAGGGCATTAGAGTAAATGTTCTTACGCCAGAAATAAGGAAAAGTAGCAATAAAATTGTTTTACCCAGGTCCAAAGGGGTTTTATAGTTCAATTCTTGATGAAATGAGTGACTAGCGTATTTCTAAATGAAGAAAGTTGTAAGTATACGAGTTCATGCTGTTGTTCCACAATGAATTAAGCTCGCAAAACCGAGTTTGAAGGCTTCAGTTTCTATCACTGTTGTCAGTACCCGAAAAAAATTTTTTTTCCTTTAACCCAACTTTTTGTAAAGGAGGGGGTATTACAGCCGTCAGCGCAGTGATATTGGAGGGGGGGTTCATTTTCCTTGCGTTTCAGAGGATGTAGAACACTTTACAATAATCATTCATTTTCAAATTCAGTCGGTGGCTGGCTGGACATGCCTTGAGTTTAAATAGTATACCTATCCAAATACTTGAAGGGATTTACTCCTCACAGGGTCGGAGCCTGAAGTTGCTTCTTCCTCCATCACCTTTTTTATCCTTTTTGGTATCACGATTATGGGTCTTTCATGTATCAATCGAATTAAACATTCTGACAGTTTTGAGTTAACAATGTTGATGTGTAGGTTGAAATTATGTAATATGCCCGAAAATATGTACCTCCAAAAATACCACTTTTGGAAACACCATATACCTCTTTGTACCTCTTTTTATGATTGGCTGTCCCCCTTCCTGTCGGGGAGTGTCTGGCAACATCGAGTTGCCATCGATTTCTCTCTGCCCCTGTCAAAGAACGTGTAGAGTTTAATAAATTCAAAACGTTATGCCTGAATTGTTTCTCACCATTTCATGACCGCAACAACTGTGTCTCCAGACGAACTTGCAGCGAGTGTGGTGAGAGGCACCACTATCCCATCTGCTCTGACTATCTCTGGCAGCAGTCAAGCACCCCCTCTGGCAGTCTTCAGTATGTCCGCCACAATGTTCTAATTTCCTGAAGCAATCCTAGATTCTAGATCCCCGCCGCCTCCAAGTACGATTCTCTGCCCAAGGCTAGCATCCTCCAAGATTCCGACGAGAACTTCGATGAGGCAGTATTCAGTGAAATGTGAAGTGCAAGCAAAGGAAGCCTTTGTGATAGTGAATTTTGCAATAAATCTCCGTGAGTGGTGTGCGGTTTACCCCACTTGAGTAATTCCCCCTCACCCATGGGTGCGGCACTTTGAAATCTATCTCTGTCAAAGCTTTGTCGCCAAATCGTGAGTTAATTCTTTACAAATTTTCCGATTGTTCTATTCGCGATGAATTTATTGATTGTCATTTCCGCCCTAGTTCCAACAACGATAATAGTAATTTCCACTATCGTCCACCTAATGCCTAGGGTAAGTTCCGTTCCCTTCATGAAGACTTTAAAAAATTGTTGTTGCAATATAATGAAAGATCCTTGTTGCCCACTGCTATCTTTGATATATCTCTACTTAGAAGGGCCACCAAATCAAATATGTGAACACTATTAGATTCCGGAGCCTCCATATATTTAATCAACCTATCAGCGGCCAAGCAAGCCAAATTGCTAATAATTCCTGACAATGGGGCAATTACTGGTGTCTGCCAAACTTCCGTCCCGATTAAATATTCCATTGAATATTCCTCCTGGCTTCCTTCCTCATGATTCGGTAGTCAAGCCCAACTGTTATTTCCGTAACCTTTACTCTCTACTACCTATTGAGAGTTCCGAAAAATGTTATTCATCACTGCTGTTTTGCCGCAAATGTTAACTCCAAACTCCACTGGGTCTTAAAAACCCGAACGTAACCATTGTCAAAGTATTGAATCCTATTGTTTATTCACTGCAAAATCCGACTATACAGTAAAGAAATTACTCCGTAGGATGTTTGAAATTGATTCCATGGTGGAAGTACGCCCCTGGTCCCCAGCTGAAACTCAAGCTGAAGAAATTTTCTTTAATACCGTTGAATGTGACAAGCTTGGTCGTTATGAAGTTGCACTCCCATTTGCTCAAGACCGAACTTCGTTTGAGGAATTCCAAAATATTGTCTTCGCAGATTGTATCGTCTAGAATGTAGAATTAAATCTGATCCTCGCTTGGCTCAACCATATCAGCAATCCATGTCCGACTGTCTTAGTCAGGATCACATGAAGCCTATTAATTCGCCGTTGAATGATGAACCCCATCATTACATTCCGCACCATGAAGGTGATCCGCCTGAAAATATTCGGGTTGTTTTCTATGCCTCGCAGTGCTCCTCAAATGAATACTCGCTAAATGAATTCTCCATATAGTGCCCAGCCTATTACCAGAGATATCTGACATTATTACCAGCCACAGCTTCCGATTTGTGTTTATTGCCTAAATATGGCAAGTGTTCCAACAAATCAACATCCATGTGAGGATCACACTATGTTGCGTGTTGTGTGGAAGAACTCCTCAGCTGAACCTGTTCAGGACTTTGCCCTTTCCACCTTAACATATGGCACCACTTGCACTCCGTTCATAGCCAATAGGGTTATTGCACTTGTCAGAAAATTCCTCTGAACATTTTCCATTAGCATCCTCACCATTTTCCCAAAACACCTATGTATATGATGGCGTGCATGGGGGGTGACTCTGTGCAATCAGCTCTCGGGATCAGATTAGAGTTACAGGCCCTATTAGCTTCTGCTGGCCTAGAATTGAGAAAATGGACCTCAAATGACTCCTCTCTTTTAAGGGGACTCCCTCAGGACCACCTTATACTGCATACTGGTTTCGTTGACATAATGTCCAACGATCTTAAGCCACTCAAAATGTTGGGTGTGGCTTGGGACCCTCGTCAGGACTCCTTCTTTTCAAGGTGCCAGCTACTCCTAAGATAAGGACTGAACGTGAATTGGCAAGCCAGATAGGAAAAATTTACGATCCAGTTGATGCGATCGATGATGCGATAATCACCGGAAATCCGTCAAAAATCAATGACGTCATCCCGGCTCTGGAAAGAGAAAACACTGGGAGAAGCTAGCTCATTTAGTGAAGATAGAACGATCCGTGGATGGCATTAAAATCACTCAAACCCACATCATAGATCGAATCATAGAAGAATTCAACATGAAAATGTGTCGAAAAATTATATATACCTCTAGGTAAACTCCGCACCGACATCTCATACCGACTGTAATGTATGTAGCAATAGCATCTCGCCCAGACATTACAAGCGATCTCCAATGCCGACTGTCAGACTGGAAGATCCATCCTCAGATTCATTGCCTATCTGGATGGGAACCTGGTTCTCAAGAAAGCAGAATATGCATTGCACTCACAACCATGGAGGCGGAATATGTTGCAGCCGGAGCAGCAGCGCAAGAACTTGTGAACCTCAGTGGTACAGTATCGGGATTCGGTGAAACTATAGTTCCGTTGTTGAAAATTGATATCTGTGCTATAGCAGCAATAAAAACTTATGAAAATACCAAACGTACAAAGCATATTGAGCTTAGGTATCACTAGGTAAAAGATTTGTCTGGCACAAAATGTATGGATATACAATACGTAAATACAACGGAAAATGTTTCAGATCTCTTTACCGAACTACTAGGAAAAGAAAAATTGTCTTTCTTTCGAGATAAAGCTTTCAATATTCTCACTTGAATAACGAGGAAATGGTGGCATCACACATTAACTAGCCAATCACGTAGTGTTCTCAGTGCCTCCCCCTTCTCTTGATTTTAAACTTCGATTTTAATTATGAAATTAAATTTTGTTGACATGTTTCATCGCATATTTGTGAACCAGAGGTGGTCTAGAGTATAGTGAAAAAAGGTTTCAGGTCGAATTTCAGATGGGTGCAATATCTTCATTAAAGCATGTTTTCTAGGGCTAGTTCATAGCATAAAATTTACCTACCCAAATATGTGTCTCTTTGTTTAACAAATATTGCAATTTATTTAAAATTCACTACCTAATACAATTTCGATTTGATCTCAATTTAGTTTGTTTGTGTTTACATTCCAACCATGTTGAAACCAAAGCCTTCACAATCACCTTCAATTGTTACCTTCTTGAGATTATGCATGGATCTGTAAATCCTTGCTCCATGTAGTGCAGTTATGTAAATGAAATCAAATGAAGGGGGTGTGACAATTACCTACGTTCAGTCTCTATGATAGGTGAAACTCATTAGCATTCATAATGCAGTAATAAATCAATCATGAAGGCTGTGCCTTCAAGATGTCTTCTCTTTCGTTCCTCTGCCTGTTGTTTATTTTCCATTGTCATTGTTATAATTAAAGTGATTAATAATAAAGTGTTTTCTCTTTTCTCTAATTATTTCGCCTGTTCAAACCAAATCCGCAAAATAGATAAGTCCTTATATCCTGTAGTGAGAAGTTGTAAACTGGCAAAAGATGTCTGGGACAAACTTGAATGCAACTATGAGAATAAAGGACTAAGTAGTAGGTTGGGACTTCTGAGACAGTTGTTTGGATTTATATTGTGACAATTTAGTTCGATGGAGGATCAAATCTTTGATGAAAATGACTGTGAAGTCCTGGGAGAGGCACAGGCAAGTGGATTTCATGAGAGTAGTATATTCAAATTGGCTAAGTCAAAAGTTTCTGAACGAGAAGTGAGATATCAAGTACTTCAAGCTCCCAAGTATTGTGGCCCAGAAGACTGAGACACTTGAACGAAAAATTCATGATGTTACTCGAGCGAGGGTTAGCAAACTGGAGTAAACTTTGACAAGACGAGTTTCCAAAAGTGTATTGCTTGCATCAAGGGAAAACTGTCATCTTCCATTTCAACGGAGCAAGTTCAGGGCAAAAGAGAAGTTGGAATAGGTACACTCAGATGTGTTTGCACCGGTGTCTGTGGTGGTGCGAGATATGCTTTGACATCCACCGATGATTGTACCAGAAAGTCTTTTGTGTATTTAATGAAAAAATTCATGAGTGAACTGGCGAGATGGGTGGCCCTTCTTCAGGGAGATGAAAATTGAATTCAAAATATCAAATTTAAAATAGTAAAATCTCTATCTTTTCCTTTTTGTATGAAAATCAAATTTAAAGTTGCTAGTTGATGAAAATAAAATTGAATCTTTTCAAAATAATATTGATTGATAAAATAATAATTTTTTAAATAAATATTTCAGGACCTAGCGGAAGATTGTGCCCCGGAAATTCTCCGCTGCCCCCTTGATCAACTGGTGCTCAAAGCTAAAAAGCTAGATTTTGGTCCTCCTGTATCCATTTTGG
Source organism: Adelphocoris suturalis (assembly GCA_030762985.1). Classification (NCBI taxonomy): domain Eukaryota; kingdom Metazoa; phylum Arthropoda; class Insecta; order Hemiptera; family Miridae; genus Adelphocoris; species Adelphocoris suturalis. Next base: position 35,853,657 of record CM061040.1, read on the forward strand.
GTAGTGCCATGGACCCTCCAGACTTGACCAACATTCAGAGAACCATTTTGAATTTGAAAGAGGTGATGTCAAATTACTATGGCTTAACATAATCTTGCGATGTAATTTCATCAATAGCAATTCCATGCATTTTGTTTTCAACTGTTTCTTATACAAGTGTCATTAGCAGCCCTCAGACGAATTGAATATGTCAACCACCACTTCATAGTAGGCCAAAGTAAATTGTATCAAGGGTGTTACAGAGGAGATGAATGTTCATCTCACCATCAACTGTTATTAACCTAACACCCATTATCAATTATACTATCTGACCATCAACAATATTTTAGTGACCACTTTTGATAACAATAGAATTTATTAGAAACCTGTATCTTTATAGTAGCAGAAAGCAGGCGTCATGCTGAGCCAGTGTTGCCTGTCGTCCATTTTTGGGGGGTGAATGTACCCCTTTGTAAATGCCAAAACCTCCAATTCCTGAGACTTTAGGGGTACACACAAATAATTGGGGTCTCTTTACTGCGATGTAGGGATTGTCAGAGCGCTCTTGCGGTTGGTTGCTCTGTAAGCTTCTTTCAGATTGTAGTAACATGATTCCTCAATAGCTAACTCTCATTCCAACCTTCTCTCTCCCGTTTTCAAATGATTATAGTTTTGATTAAAATTGATTCTATTCTTATATTAGTGCACTTACAAATTATTATAGTTTGATTAAAATTAATTCTATTCTTAGATTAGTCAAACAAGTTCGCAACCTATTACAATGTGCAATACCGGGAAATCATTGTTTGATTCCGTCATTCTCCTTCACCAAAAATTCTTTAAGTAAAATAGAGACAAATTGATCAGAATGGTGTGTATAGATTAGTGGTCTGGATGCTCGCAAGCTTGCATCTCAAAAATACATAACATCAAGTAGTCAACCCTTTAGTAAAAATTCAGATTAGTTGGACAAATAGATCAGAATGATTTGTATAGTTTGGTGGAAAAAAATAAATAAGAATCCTAAATCAAATCCTTTTAGCAAAATACAGATTAATTGAGCAAATAGATCAAAATGACATTTAAAAACATGTTTCAGAAATCGAAATATGAAGTAAAAACCCTTTGGTCCCGCACTGGTCTCGAACCCAGGACCAACCGCTCAGTAGTCCATAATTCTATCCACAATGCCATGGTATACCTTAACTAAGATGGAACAATCTCAGTATATCATTCTGCGTGTAGTCAAGGTTTGAAGCATTGCCCGTTCGGAGCGCTAGTAGAGCCGAGAAGGTCGAGCTGCAGCCTCTCCTGAAAATCCCTACATCGCAGCAAAGAGACGCAAGTCACAAAAGTACCTCTTTTTGCTTAATATCCCCTTTTTTACCTCTTTTCATAAATATCCACTCACTTCTCCTTTTTTACTAATGGAACTACTTTGTAAACCAAAAAATGAATAACTTGGTATGTGAAAGGTTAAAAGTATGGGTCCAGTTAGGGGTTGCATTGATCCATGTTGTATCCATGGACACCGTTGTTGAAACAATACCAAGGCATTGTTTTTGTTTTGCAGTTAGTTTAACAAGTGAATAGTGTAAAATCTTGCTGGTTCAAAGACACAGTAAAACCTAAATTAAAACCTCTTTTATACTCTAAGAAAACTCACGCTAGAGAATTTCTTTTTGTTTTATGCCTGATAAATGGTGGGTAGGTAGTAATAATTGGGCATAATATTTTCCTAGTGAAGCATAGGTCTTAATATAATTATTCATTATTTTACTCAGTAGCAACATTTAATTTTTCAGGGTTTTCTTGAGATGATTCATTCCTTAAACTAGAAATCCAAATCCCCCAAATTCCTTCTATTTTTTCCCCACAAAATCTATGACCTGGTTAATGGAAATCTCGATTTCAGCCTTCAGACTGATTCAACAATATCGGCCTTGTAATTACTAATATACTATTGGAATGATAGTTAGAATGTCTGCTGAAGTTTAAAGTTTCAGTGTGCTAGAGTTAGTGTTTTTACACCAGAACCGAGGAAAAGAAGCAATAAAATTGTTTTACCAAGGTCCGAAGGGATTGTACAGCTCTATTCTAGACAAAGTGAGTGACTGGCGTATTTCTAAATGAAGAAAGTGTTAAGTTTACAAGTTCATGCTGTCGTTCCACGATGAATCAATCTCGCAAAACCGAGTTTGAAGGCTTCAGTTTCAATATTTGCAGTCAGTACCTGAAAAATCTTTTCTTTTTTCTTTAACCCAACTTTTCGTTGGAAAGGGGAGGGGGTATTACAAGCCATAGGTACGGCACCTCTTGAGGGTGTTGATGCATGTTCTTTGCGTTTCAGAGGGTGTATAACACGTTACAGTAGTCATTTATTTTCAAATTCAGTCTGTGTATAAATAATATTGAGTATAAATAGTATACCTATTTAAATACTTTAAGGGATTGACTCCCCACAGGGGCGGAGTCTGAAGTTGCTTCTTCCTCCACCACCTTCTTTATTCTTTTTGGAATCACGATTATGGGTCTTTCATGTATCAACCGAATTAAATATATTTTTATTTCGACAATTTCGAGTTAACAATGATAATGTGTAGGTTGTGTAGGTTGCCTGAAAATATGTACCCCCAAAAAATACCCCTTTTGGAAACATTATGTACCTCTTTGTACCTCTTTTTATGATCGGCTGCCCCTCTTTCTGTCAGGAAGAGTCTGGCAACACTGTGCTGAGCCCCTGCACATTTGTGACCCCTCCTGAAGCGGTCAATAGGGGTCCAACATGAGAAGCTCGAGATAGTGCTTAGCACGTAAAAAATGACCTTACCGACTTTCTATTCTTTTGTTCATGATGGACACAAGTTGTTTTTGTTGTTTTGTCGTTTTTGTGTGTGTGTGTGTGTTTGTGTTTCTTTATTTTGATAATTTATTTATTAATAATCTAATTTTCATTTTTGATCAGTATTGATGAAATTGATGGTGAGGGGAACGAATTGTAGAGCAAAAAGGGGTGACACAAGGTATCAACAAGGGGAAAGTCATGTCAACTACAATGTTTCCTTGTTCGTATGCCCCCTACCGCTCCTAGTGTCCAAATTGAGATCTACTCTTATGGAAGTATCCCTGTATAGCCAATCCTAGAACCATGCTGTTTAAAACGTAGGTAGTAGGTGCTTGTTAAAAAAAAAAAAAAAATGTAATCACAATAATCACAACTGATGAGTTTACTCTGTGAAATATTCCGTCCTCCGATTCTCTCGGTCGCTCTCTTTAATGTTTTACGCTCAACTGTTTTAGGACTTGATGTAGATTTAATACTAACTGTGGCTTAGAAAATATCAGCCATGAAATTATGAAGAAGTTCTATTTATGTAAGTACTAGCACCCTTTACTCGGTCCAAGGCGGAAAAAACCATAGAGGGGAACGCATTTTCGCCATTTTTCGCATTCTTTCGCTGATTTCTCTGGGAAGACAGCATCTTTCAGCGATTTTCACGGCACCATCGTATTCTACGGGTCCTGAAACGTAACTTTGTCGCTGACATACAAAGTGTTCTCGATTAAATTTTAATGTGACAGCAGATAGAAGATCGGACGCTTGGGAAAGTGCTTGAGAGTGCACTGAGTGTACAACCCCAATGCATACTTAACAGGATTCATAAACAAAAAATGGCGTTGAATTGTTACCCTCAGCTCAATGGTACAATGCCCTGAGTGTTGACAGGGGGTCACTTAAGTGCGTCAACTGATAACTTTTATTATTATTTTCACGTAGATACTGGTAATATAGTAGAGCATACGTCGTTTATTTTGTTCGGAGTTCATTCAAAAACAGCAGCACATGAGAGGAGTTAGATACCAAAACGGTAATTAGGTACATGTTTGATGTGACCAATTGATCCTATTCGAATGTGTAATACAATTCGGGAAAGAGACAGTCATGGACAATTACTAACCTGAAGGAGCCTACAATAAATGAAGAGGATTTATAACGCTCTTTGATTTTATGCGATCTCTTCATACCAAGTTTTTAGTACTTAACTTTCCGATTCATTGTGGTTTTTGGAATGAGTTGTATACGGACAAACATTTTACATCCGACAGATCTGTTAGAACTGAAATGTTCTTAAAACTAAAGTTTTCGTGTTTTCACATAAAGTGCCGCGTTTGATGGTAATTTCCAACAGAAAAAAACGTCTACCAAGTTGGGTGGGCTGTATAACTTCGTCACGTTTTGAAACATGGACCTATAGAATTAGTTGAAGAATTGAAATGTTCTTAAAACTAAACTTTTCGTGGTTCTACTTAATCTTTATTGAATAGCCCTTCTACGCAGATAAATGGCCTATCTTAATTAAGCCTAATGAACTGTTCATGGTTCCACATAGTTAGTTTTATAAGATTTAATTTGTTTGAAAGTAATTTACTACAGAAAAAAACGTCTGCCAAGTTGGGAGGGCTGTATAACTTCCTAATGTAGAAAACTCAGCAAATTTTTGACCCAGTAAATGTTGACGGTTTTACCTCGGGTTGGTGTTACAATGTTCGTTGGAGTTCAAATTCCAATTTTCAGCTATTTTTAAGCACATTTTTGCGCAATTGATGTATGCTCCAGCTTTTGGTGGAACAGCTAAAGGCCTGCTGCTTCCACGGGCGTGATGCTTCAGAAGGGCAAGGAGGGTCACGCCGTGGTTACAGTATATACCTCTTTCTGCATGTTACGGAGGTCATTCTTTTACCACGGCGAGATCCCTTCAATATCCACATTTAAAGGCCTATATCCACTACCATAGTACTGTAATACATACCTATACACAATATATACCTATATACAATACCATGGTACAGGGTGCGGCAGTGAGGACGGACGGTTTTAAAAAAATCATGTAATAGTTAATTTTCACTCAAAAACAAATTTATTGATGCAATCAGGTTCGCAAGGAAATAGCATTTGAGAAAGTCAAGTGTGAAAAATCACATCAGGCATGTGGTGGCCGAAATTGTTGATGCAGTGCTGGAGGCGTTCTTGGAAGTTCGTGTAGACTCTCTCCAACATAACCCTACGTCGTAATGACCAACTTCTTTTTCCCTGAATTATGACGGCGACGTGTTCCAACCCGACGTGTGTGTTTCCAGCAGGATGGGGCGACCGCCCACACAGCCAGAGCATCAATGGACGATATTCGCCCTCTCTTCCCTGATCGCCTTATTTCCAGGTTTTGCGATGTTCATTGGCCTCCTCGGTCCCCAGATTTATCCATATGCGATTTTTTCTTATGGGGACACCTCAAGGCTTAGAGTATACGAGAACAAGCCCCGAACTCGGGACGAATTGAAGGACGCAATTCGCGTGGAAGTCGCCCAAGTTGAGAGAGTATGTTGGAGATAACGCCCAAGAACACCTCCAGCACTGCATAAACAATTTCGGCCACCACATGCCTGATGTGATTTTTCACACTTGACTGTCTCAAATGCTATTTCCTTGCGAACCTGATTGCCGACAACTTACAACAATTCGCTCTTATGACCATACTACATGACGGGAATGTTTTAATGATATAATTTTTTCTTGAATTAGTTGTTAGTAATAGAGTGGCTAGCTATATTTAATTAATATTTATTATTTACGCTGACTGTGATTAGTACTTTTTTCTTTTTTATGGTACTGATCTAGAACTCCTCCGAGGAGCACAAGTTCTATGAAGTTATTCCTCTGTGGGCAAAGATTAGTTTAAGTATTTATTATTCAACTTTCATTTAAAATTTGTTTTTCATGTACCTATTCAATTTTTTCTCGAATTTTCTTAAGTAATTTGCCAATAAAGCTTTGAGTCTTCTCACTCACTCACTCACTCACTCACTGCTCAGGGTTTCCATTGGAAAAGAATTTCAGGCACCATAATTGGCTTATACTCTCCGCACCATAATCGGCTTATACTCTCCTTCATGTAGCAGCCCCTTTAATTTAAAAAGAAGATTCTGCCAGTTACCCAGAGTTGGAGTTGTGACAAGCAAATCTTTTGCTTAAATCAACAAATTTGTTAATTCTTTTCCACTCAATGTCTCTAAGGGAAGTACGTGCAATTTTATATCTAAATGCCTCAAATCTGGATCTCCAGTACTGGTCGCTTCTGCAAAGAAATTGCTCTGCGGAATCCTCCTCGAGTCTCGAAGGGCACATAGGTGAGATGTTGTTATATATAATATTTAGCATCCTGCAGAAACCATAATGTCTGGTAAGGATACTGACCTTAATTCTGATTGAGTTTCTACTCTTACTTAAAAGCCAATATGCTCGTTTAGGATTGGAGGATGTAACAACCATTCTGGTTTGTCTATATTTAGCTGTTTCTCTGCTCCAGAAAATGTTGAGGTCCTGTGTGACTCGTGATTTAATTTTGGTTTTACAGGCATTTTTGGAAATGCAGATGGCAGGAGAGGGTCCCAGAAACTGTTGTCCTGAAGCTGCCCACACCAAACAGTCTAACATTGCCTTCATGGTTCTCATGACCTGGAATCCATTTTGTTGCTATTAAGAAATAGATTGCTCAAGTATTTCTTTCTTTACCAGGCCAATTTAGAGGTCGTGAGGGGATTTAGGAGTGCTTTAATGCTGGCCTGACTATCGGCAAAAATGTGGATGTTATGAGTGTTATGGTTGTTATAAGTGTTATGGTTTTGTAAAGTGACCAGGCACTTGTTGGTAGCAACGATTTCTGATTGAAATGCAGTTGCATGTTTGTCAAGGCTATAAGAGTCTGCCACTAGAAGGCTGGGTATAAACACCCCAGCACTAGAGGAAAGTTCCGGTCCCCTATCAATCAGTGTAGCAGTTGATGGTATCTGCAACAAGACGTTCTATGGTATCTATAGTCTCAACAGGAGTTGGTTGATTGTTCCACTCATTTCTATCTTTTATTTCAAAGGTGATTTCAGGTTCCAGAAAAATCTCCTCTTCATTTCATTAGAGGGCATAAGGGTTTCTGGTGCATAAGCGTTGGTGTAGCTTGTTTATTCTGGGTGTGTCTTACTTTTGTGTAGTGAGAGAGATGACTAGTATCGTGCACCCATTCTCCAGAGATGTTCAACCTAACCATGCGAGGGTATCCAGTGGTGCTATTCCAGTGATAATTTGAATGCTTCTAGTTGCGGTGGTGCGGAAAGCCCCACTAATACGCTTGCTTGCTAGTCTTTCGATTTTGCCCAGGTATTTGCTATTTTTAACACCCGGCCTCCACACTACTACTTCCAAAAGGAGTCTGGGTAGAATGATGGCCTGGTAGATACAGTGGGCTATTCGGAGTCCCCAATTTTTTCCAATCCCTCTCGAAGCACAGAAAAGACTATTGGTATTATTTTGTTTTACCTTCCATTCAATGTGTGGCTTCCAATTGAGCTTTTAGTCCAGAATAATACCGAGTTTTCTTTAGACCTAGACATAACAAATATGAAATAGGGCAGAAGAGCCATATACTCTGTAACCAAGACAACTATCTGTGATTTCCTTCATTTTATTTGTAAACTAACTACTAGAACTAAGAGTCCTGTATGTGGCAAAAATGTTAGAAAATCAAGAGCTGAAAAATTGAGGAATGCGGTTCCCATTGCCTTATCTTAACTACCCTCGAACTGATTTGAAAATTGGCGTCACTTTTAAAAATGAGCAGCAAGGTCATTTTGAAAAATTAGGCGACACTAGCGCTCGTAGTGACAGTTACAGGAAACTCGGCTCACTTCAGGGTCAACAGTTTAATGTTGAGTTGGGCTTCTGTATTCTGTGGTTTGAAGTGAAGTTTCTGATTCGTTGGTGGCAAAGTAGCCGTTGGGGTGCCTCAAAAGTCCTAACTATGGTAGAAATTCATCTTGAAGTATTTTAAAGAGTCTAGCATAACTTTGAGTCTTGAATATTTAAATGTGGGTGAAAACATTAATATTGGGGACGAAAACTTTTCATCTTCTGAAAATGTTCAATACTCACGAGCTGAATAAGAAGTTTCTTGTCAATTTTTGCCCGACCGACCATCAGGTCCCGAATTCTCACCGGAAACAAGTTTGATCACCACTGGTTCAGTTCGGATGTCGCTGAATTCGGAGAAACGGTTTCAATGTAGGCTCCTTCCTTAAAATACTTATGTTTGGTCTTGTTCTGGCGGACGGCCACTGCAGGTTTGGATCAGGAGACTTCCGGATCCAATGAAGGTGCACCCTAAGACTTCATGGGAACCCTTGAGTAGGTTTCAAGAAACAATATTACAATTTCTGATTCCCGTGAATTTAGTGCTTTTCTGTTACTTTCTGTGTCTTTGGTTTCTACACGATTGGTTTGATACAAAATTACGTTTAGTCCATATTTATAATTAGGGCTTTAATACCAAAACTTATCTTTATGGCCGGAAAAATTCATGGGTATTAATAATTTTGTATGTATTCCAACTCCTAGGAAAAGTTATAAAATAAATTTCTGCAATGGAAATCAGCTCTTAGGTCCCATGGGCTGTTCTGACAAGCTACGCATTGACATGGACATCTCAATATTTGTTTTGCAGACACATTTACAGTTACTTTTAACTTTTAGTTGCCTACCTGCTAGGATGAATGCATTTATGCCACTATCTGTGACTTTTTTTCTTCAACATGGTTCTTTTTAATCCCATTATCATATCCATGATCCAATTACATGTTTGATAAGTGGAGAAATTCCATTATGCATTTAGTTTTTTCATTTACATATTTTGATTGGCTCTCACTCATGTGTATAAACTTGTGATATATGTGTATGAACTCGCAGACTGTTATTGATGTTTTATTTTAGGTGGGTGCTCTAACGCTGATGATTGACGGCCAGTATGATGAGGAAGATGGTGACTTGACGTTCATCGGTACTGTGATGGAGTCTCTCCCACTTGACATTCAACTCTCGAAGCTCATTATTCTTGGTCATATGTTGAGCGTCCTTCGGGAATGTGTGATAATGGGTAAAGTCAATACACCAAAACTGCATAAATTATCACTGTCGCTTTTCACAACTAATGAAAGCTTCATATCTTGGGAAAACACTACAGTCTAGCTCAAAACGAAATACCAAATGTTTCAAATCCTCATTTACTTTCTACTGATGATACAGTGTTATCCATAACTACTCCTCTCTCTTAAGTGTAAGAATACTATGTGCTAACCATAGCTTCCATTTTACTATTTTTTAAATGAAGGGCCATTAGACTTGTTAGCTTAGTGCTAGAATATTTAACGTTCCAGAAACTGGCGTTGTTTCAAGATATAGTAACCTGTATTTAAGGAAGAAAAGAGAATTGATGATGCTCTTTCCTGTGTAAGGTGAAAATGGGTACATATATTCAAACAAGGCAGACAGCTGGTTCGTAGAGGAGTAGTTCTTATCTTTAGGTGCTACATGGAATAAGCGAAGGCAAAATCGTAAAAATATATTTTCGTGAGTACCCACTTTAGACTTATTTGATCTTTCTCCTGGTTCCAGTGGGTAGAAGTTGACTATCGTCTCGGGGAATGTCTACTTAAGAGCGTTCGTAAGTCTGTGTTACTGTGTCTGTATTATCGGGAACAACCTGTTTCTCAGGAACTGCAAAAGATATCGAGGTCATTATTTTTTCCTCTTATAGATTAACATTTGTTCTACAAGCTTCGTTTTTATTTTTGGTGAGTCAGAGAAAAAGAGCTTTTTTTTAAAATAACGTCCTGCCGCATCTCTCTTTTTTATTTTGTGAAATCATACCAAAAAAACAGCTGACTCAAGAGACTCTTAACTTGAAAAAAAAAAAAAAAAAAAAAAAAAAAAAATAAAAAAAAAAAATCGCTTGATTGGCCCTGCAGACCCAGAGAAAGTGGGTCGTATACACAAAATCATAGTTTCGAGACAAAAACACAGAACAAAAATCCCTAGCGGTGGCAGTGCTGGAACTGGCCCTTCTTCACGTTTTTAACTATATATTTTATTAGTAGGGTTTTCTCTCTGTGGTCTATTCTAACTTTGTTCTACTTCCATATGATTTTAACCTCTATTTTTGGTTGTATTGTTTGACATCCTGGCTAGAGTCACGTTATGTACTCGTTTACTTTTTGTGATAAACATAACTTTTTCGTGATCAGCGCTCTCTTTAAAATACTATTTTTTCATACTTTCTATGGTCCGAACCCTCAACATATCCATATCAAACGATTCAGAATGAAATGCAGAATTTTATGGAGTAATAAAATAAAAATCGCTTTTTTTTTTTTGTTGCCAAATCGGACTTATGAACGCCCTTAAGGCCTAGAAGATGCTTCTTTCACTCCTCCCCACAGCAACCCAGGTGTAATGCCCACCTTGTGGTAGTGTTCAGATTACAAAAAGTGATGTTTTCAGCAATGCCCACCAGAGAGATGGATATAGGTCCACTTTTGTTGGTAGGATCCCTCTTCAACCCTCAATGGAGACATCCACAGACCACGGGTATCAAGAGCCTCCCTCTGAAGTGATGAATATGTACGTTGATCCTTTATAGAAGTTTCTATGAACTGACCTTTGACTCCCGACAAGGCACGATTGCCTAAGGACTGCCAAACACAACTTCCATTCTTGGAAGGAGATATTACATTCTTCTGACCTCTGAGCCAATCCAGAGGACCGAGGTAGAAAACAGAAAAACATTGTACCAAAATTTTTCTGCTTAGCAAAAAGAACGAACTCAGCAGAATACCAGCTCAGGAGGTCTGAATGCTTATGATAGCCAGCGTTCCTGTTGTTCCGTTAATCTTGTACTCAAGAGGCTTAGACTATCCTGGAATCCCAGTTCATGATTGTACACAAATACCTTAATCAATAAGATACTATTTACCACCCATGATTACTAACACGAATGAAACTGATAAAATACAACTTGTAATAATGATATTTTATTGAATTCTTTATAAAGAAATGATGAGTTGATCACATTGTTTATACTTCTGGATACATTCATTTTTCAGCCTGCTGCATGTCTGGAAAGGAAATATTTACAAACCCATTTGGAAAGAAGCTGGAAGCATTCAACAACAGGCTAGCTTGGGCCAATGGGTCAGCAAGTGATCCATTGACATATTTAGCAGTGTACATGGTAAGAACTGATGAGTACCTAAATTATAACAGTGACCTAGCGGTCAATAAACTAAACCATATTACCTAAATTATAATTTATTCTATTCAATATGAGGAAGTTGTTTCCATATTTTACTACTCCGTTTCTGATCCTTTTTAATTTTTATGTGGAAAAATATAGTAATTTTATCCGAATAATTATAGCTCTTACTGCCACTAATTTTACTATTATCTCATACGTTTTTAGCTCTTTTATTTTAATAAGAAAGAAAAAAAATGAAACTCACTGTCGAACCAATAAATAAAAATCATGTATCATGTTTTCTCACATCGTAATGTTGCTCAATACCAAATTTCAGCCTCCTAGGTCTGTTAAGAAAGAAATGAGCTTCCAAGCTCACTCAGCTGATCACGGTGGTTTCTCACTTTGTCAATCGTACACAGAAGACCTATAGAGGCTGAATACCAAATTTCAGCCTCCAAGGTCTATTAGGAGAGAAATGAGCTCCTGAGCCCACTCAGCTGATCTGGTTGGTTCCTCACCTTGTCAATCGTACACAGTGGAACGATCTATTGCACACTTTCTGGGGTAAATAGGTTTAAAAGGAAAACTGTCACTATCTCGTTTCTCGAACCTTCTATTCTTAGATCGTTCACATCAATGAGGAAAAAGTTTCCTTGCCACTTACAATTTTTTTATTTTTTCTTATTTTGCACTCCTTCCACTTTCGGCAGCACGGGGCCGACCCAATTTTTCTGGTTTTCGGTTAACAGTAGTTGCGCCACAGTCGCGTCGATAATGGTGGGATAGATCCTGACTCGACTCAACTCACACAAGGCAAATTCCCATTCCTTCACTGAATATTTACTAATAAATCATGAACATCAACTGAAAACATCATTTACGACGGTCACATCCGTACACTAGACAATAAAACTAAGCACTGGATGTTGAATAAGAAGTTCAAAAAGTTTATTTGTTTATTATTTACAAGTAGCAAGTAGTACCTACAATCAGAAGTGGGTTTTATGTTGCTATTAAAAAAGTATTCAAGTAGTATTTTATTTTAGATTTTCATAGAAAAGATTGAACTAGATTTGATTGTACATAAATTATGCAAAATGCTCATCAACAGATTATCGTAATTTCACCGAAGGAGAACAGCTTAAAAACATCTTCCTCGTTTACCTATCATGAATGTATAGATCATTGAAAAGTTTTAAATGATCTTGAAAAATTCGATAGTGGAAAATATTGAATCAAGAAGTAGCGTGAAATGTCATAATTGGTCAGTTGAGAAACGAGAAAATGATACTCAATGTAATTTACGTTTGTGCAGATTGAACTGATGTGTTTAAAACATTGAAATCGGTACGGGACCATCTAACACCTAAACCGAGCATTCGCTGACAATTTTATCAAAATCCGATGAAAGCTGTGGAAATTCACAACAATTATTCATATCGATCAATATTCATCACAATTATTTCACATTGGCATATGCGCAGTAGCTGTTAATGATACAATCGTGTTGACATTGATATGAGCTAATCAAGTCATCTTCTTCCAACTATCATACAAATTTAAGCAAAATCGAACCACTAGAGTGTGAAAAAAATGAAGCATAATGGAATTTACGTTCGCGCATGCGCAGAATGAAGTATTGATTTAGCAACAATGAAACTGGTAGGGAACCATCCCCGCGCATTCTCTGACAAATTCATCGAAATCGGATGAAAACAGTGGAAATTATGGTCATTTTAAGGATTTCACGTAGGTGCATGCCCAGTAGCTATTAATGATACAATCATATCGAAATTGATATGGGATGATCAAATCGTCATCCCCCAACTATCATCCAAATTTGAGTGAGATCGGACGACTAGGGCGTGAAAAAAATGGCACTTAATGGAATTTACGTTTGCGTATGCGCAGAGTGGAGTATTGATTTGGCAATATTGGAACTGACAGGGGACCTTCTACCCCCTAGCCCACAAATTCCTTGAAAGTTTCATCCTGGTCAGATGAAAACTGTGGAAAATGAGTTTGTTAGAAGGATTTCATATTGGCACGTTCACAGTAGCTATTAATGATACAATCAAATTGAAATTTATATAAGATGATCAAATTGTCATCCCCAACTATCATCCAAATTTGAGCGAGATCAGACGACTTGGGCATGGGAAAATGATGCTTGGTAGCATGTGCAGAGTGAATCAACAACGATGAAACTGATAGGGGAACGTCTACCCCCTAGCCCACACGCCCCCTGAGAATTTCATCCAAATCGGATGAAAACTGTGGAAAATAATCTTGTTACTAGGATTTGCGAACTTAGGACAGACACACACACAGACAGACACGGAACCAAAGTTGTTCAGAATGGACTAAAACGCAAAATGCGAGAGGAAAATTTGATTTTGGAGACCAACATTTTTTTTCTTCCAAGTGGAAACAATGCTTCCGCTACCTTTGGGCTGTCCGTCCAGTGGACGCGATTTTGCGCGAAGAGGCGAACAGGCGAAAAGAGGCGAATGCGCGCGAATGGTTCGCCTCCCTTCAAACACACTGTTTTAAGTGAGAGCCCGTCCACTGCAAGCGCTGCGGTTGAGCAAAGTGGGGCGAAAAGGGGCGAACGCGACGAGAATCAAACCAGTTTGTTTTTTGACGCGTCAACAAGCGAAATGGATGCCGAAAAATTGATTGTTATAGTGCAGTAGCGACCACCCCTGTGGAATCAAAAGTAATTGCAGTACTACTTAAGAAACGTTCAAGTTAAATTGTGGGATGAAATTGGAGCGGAAATGAAGACGCCAGGTAAATGGTTTCCCTGCAATCACGGTCCGAGATAACCGGCCCTCCGGCCTCCTTTGAATGTATATATTCAAAGGTGCTGATTTTCATCCGGAAATAGTTGAAAAATGACTCTGAAGATAAGTCCTCCATCAGGTGACACCACTCTCCAAGCTGTGGTCAATGTAGGAAATTATTGCTCACCCACTCTTCCCTGATAATATCCCGTCGAGCCGCACGTCTTCTGCTTAGAACAGGAGAGTCCAATAATAATAATAAAACATTTATTGGCCCAAAGACATAAATTTTGTCCATAGCGGATCACATGAACCACATATGGTAAAATTATGATAAACTGTACATGACAGCAACATTCTTGATAACATTTCGAACTACTAATTACCTACGGTAGAAAGGGAAATTAGTGGAAAACGGTCGAAGTGGACTGGATTCGCGCTGTTGATTCGCCTCCAATGGACGGGGTCAGTTCGCGTGAAGAGGCAAAGGGGCGAACTAGGCGAATTCGCCTCTTGCACGAAATCGCGTCCACTGGACGGCCAGCCTAGGTAGACTCGGAAGCAAAATGCTAAGCATATGATAGATGTTGTGTGGTTTCTTAAAAGCATGTACGAGTATGCTCTTGTTCCACAAAGTTTATCAATTAATGAACATCCTCAAACTATAAATGAAACGATTTTGCAAGGTTTAAAGCATATGTTCCACTTCAAATGCACCTGCGAACTTGGGAATAGCAGATCATGCAAGCCTGTACCTAGTAGCAGTCTTGGTTTTCTGGTAGGTACCTACCTATTCTTATTAAAATGATATAATTAAAGTGCAGTGTATAGAAATGATAGGAATGTACTACATTTATAAATGTAGGATTTTGTTTTGGCAGAATCCAGTTAGTACCAGGTAGTTTTGTAACGTCTATTCGGGAAATAAACAAGGGGTTCTTGTGTTCTGGTCGATTTTTTAAATGTAAATTTGCTCGATTTCATATTGCCTCTCATATTCCTTAACGATATGTTGCTATTCTACCAATCCTCATTCACAGTAAAGTAAACTTCAAAACTTTTGCGTATAATATTAGGAATGAAGTTAAGTACTTAACACTAGGTACCTAATTAGGGGGAGGGAGGCACCATTCGACCATCTTACCAAAAACGATTTCTGTATAGGGCGTATATCACTGTATTTTCAAAATTTAAAAAGCTTCAAGCACCTTAGACTCTTTCCCCATCGCAGAAAAAAACGATTGGAAATGAAACGAGAGAAGACAAAGTCTCAAAGAATGTTAGGTACAGATACGATTTTCAATGACTGGAAAGTCGGAAGTCAGGATCTACTTCATTCATTTCGCTGCCCCTAGGCTCGTATCCTTATTTGAAATCGCGAATTTCGGTATCAAAGCAATTGGCTGGTTATCACCTACAACCAACTCCCCATTCAGTTGTTGTTCTTGTCCTGCCAGGCACCTGCTGGCTGTGGGCACTAGTTGGCATGGCCCATTACATCACCCCTGACAATGATTCACATATAGTCCTCAAGCTGTGTGACCAGGTCTAGGTTTTTTGTCCATGGTGGTCCATACATCCTCGTTAGTCCCATAGATCTTCAATGGTGTTATGTTGACTCTTCAGGCACAGCGGCAGGTTATAGTGAAGCAGGTTATACATATATCATATGATACGATTAGTCTAGTTTTTCAATACAGTTTTGTACTTACCCGTTACATTTAAGTTCTTTCTTTACCTTAATTAGAACCCAGGATTAAATATTACACTGGTGCAGTCGGTAGGAGTATTCAAATAGATAACGCAGTGCCGACTGGTGTAAGTTGAATAGATCGCGAGTTGTGCGTTGCGTTGTGTAGTAGTGACTGTCGGCAGCTACTGGTTGGTGACGACTAGGTAGTAGGTTGAGTTCCCAAGAGTGACTGAAATTCAAGCACTGAATGTGGCAATCATGGCCCAGAACGAAACAATCGGCAAGTTACTCATATCTGTAGACAACAAAGTGGCACAGCAAGCACTACTTCGGTTGGGCGAGGCATATGTGGGAGCCACTTTGGAAAATTTGATGAATCGTCAGATACATTTGATGATTATTTGGACCGATTAAAGTAATTTTTTTATGCTCACAAAGTTCAAGAGGTGGACAAAGGTAGTACATTCCTTTCAGTGCTGTAAGCCAAGCACCATTCCTTGTAAAAAAACGCTAATTTTTCTGAAGACTTTAGAGGAGATGGCATATGCAAACTAAAAAAAATGAAGGATCATTTGAATCATACACCACTGATATTCCTAGTCGACATGCTTTCTTGAATCATAAGCAGAAAGAGGGCGAGTCAGTTGCACAATACATGTCAGAGTTGAGGAGGCTCTCAGTCGATTGTCAGTACCAAGGCCCTACAACTGTACGTGGATCTCAGACGCCGCCTAATGCAAATTGAAGAGAGCATTGGCGGACATATTGGGGTCAACTTCACGCGCCCTTTTTGAATTCTAAGGCTAGCTAGTTCGTGTATAAGTGTTCGTAGAAAACATATTTTGTATTATCTTGATGAAAACTAGTCTAAAATCATTAAAAACGTCAATTATTATGATGACAACACAGTTTGTGAATGAATTTTATGCAATATTTTCAACAGAGACAAACTGTGGGAGCTGCTTGTCTTTGGAATATCTAACCAAATATGACGATTTACAAACTTATTTAGGCCACAATTCTCGTCCGATTTTCGTGATTCTTTTTTTGTTCAACTATGAATTTGGTCTAGTTTTGGATCTTGGGGTGAATTTCACACCACACACTTCGACGGCCCTTTTAAGGGCCACCAAACATCAAGATAAAACTGTCCACTGGGAGTACCAACTCCCAGCCAAGTATATGTAAATTCACCCAAAGGGGTGAATCCGCATAACCAAACAACAAATCCACTACAGATCTTATAACAGGAATTTCAAATTTGATTATGAAAAAGGGTGAATGGAGGGGGTAACAGTAAAATATCATGATGTTTCAACTAATATCGTCAGATGTTTGTGATTATTTTTTGTTCAACTAAGAATTTTGTCTAAGTTTTGGAAGGAGGAAGATTTCATTATGGACGAGGAAGATTGAAGGAGGTAATAGTAATAAATCATGATGTTTTAACTATTCAAGTCAAATTTTCGAGATCATTTATAAATTCGATTATAAATTCGGTCTAGGTTATAAAAATATGTCGGGAGCTTCAAATTTCATATTGGAAGTTTTATTATTTGAATTTGCTGTAGGTTGAGGGAGTTAATTGGGGGGGTTTGAGAAGTCATCATATATATATATATATATATTTTTTTTTCCTCTTATTTTAACTCTCACCAAATATATATAAAATCCACTCATAGGGACGTCCTTGTAATGCATGCATTACTTACCAATATGATTTCATGTAGTTTTGCGTAGTGGCGATATTGTACTTTTCATACCGTACTTATAATAGTTAGGGCATAAGTTAGTTAGGTATTTTAAAGTGAAAGATCCTTCCATTATTCAAAAGCACTTATCTCAGAACCATTCTTCCAAAGTAACAGAAGAATCGCTCTGCATTTCAGTATTGAGACAATATCTTGTACATAAGACACAGTTTTACAAACACCCTGGGTTCACCTAGATGGGGCAAGGAGTATGATCAGAGGAGCTGAACAATTGAATAAGTAAATGAATAACTACATCATGGCACTTTCTATGTTATTATATTATTTTCATTTTACATACAATTCCATACAATTCTGTCAAAACAATACCTATACAATAGTACAATACAATGTCAATACAAAAAACAATTTCATCTCTCAATTTCTTGTTTAAAGGAAATCTGTGGAAAAAACAAAACAACGTTTAGATTAATTTGGAACTTTGTAGCTCATGCATAGATAAGTTAGTAAAAAGAAAATTATTACCAACTACAATAGGTACTGCGTTACCACATCAAGAGGCCTACAACAGACCAAAATAATCTTTAGGAAATCGTGAAAATCTATACTTACTTGTGAAATGAGAGTGTGCAGTCCTCAGTTTTGCGATTTATGCAGTTAAATGCCGTACACACTTTAACCATTGTGCATTATCAAAGAAATTTCATGAGTAGATAAACTATAATAATACAATCTTCATTGCACATAAATAAACGATGTTGCCCCCAATATGTCCGACTACAGACCGTTCAATTTGCAACGCGACACTAGCGCTACGAGTGGGTCTAGTTTACTATTACAATGTCTTTGGTTAGTACAAAGAGATGTTGGATACTTTGTTACGTGATGTGTTCGCTCATGTCGCCATTTAAACCAAGCTTTCTTTTTATGTATAAATCAATACTTCACCATAGGGGAGAGTTGTTATGTCGACGCTTCAAGCACAGCGGTGGGTTATAGTGAAGCATGTTTATACAGATATTATATGATACGATTTGTCCCGTTTTTCAATACAATTTTGTACTTACCCTTTACATTTACGTTCTTTCTTTACCTTAATTAGAACCGGGGATTAAATATTATACTTGGCCTGGGCAGAACACATTGCTGGTTGTGGGCACTATTTGGTGTGGCCCATGACAACAACACGCCTATAGAGGCTCCATGCCAAATTTTAGCCTTTTAGGTCTATTAGTAGAGAAATGAGCTACCGACCTCACTCAGCTGATCTGGGTAGTTCCTAATTTTGTCATCTTACACAGCAGGCCTATAGATGCTCAATACCAAATTTCAGCCTTCAGGGTAATTGGTGGGCATAAAACACCCTCTTGTGCCCCTGAAATCATTGTGAATAAACTTCACTAGGAAGTTCTTTAATTCATCAATAATATCTTAGGGCACTAGAGGGTGTTTTAGTAATTGTAGATGTTCAAAGGGAAGGTACTACAAAGAAAAAATAGACTACTGGGTACCTGGACAGTTTGACTCGTTCATGGAAAGACAAGAGAAAGCTCATTGCACTTCCTCAGGCACCCCCGATGGAAAAGGGGAGGGAGAAGTGCCGATCCTGGCTCATGCTCAATGGCCCCCCATTACTTGCCCCCTCCAATCTCATTCTCCCTCCCTCCTTGTGTTCAATGACCCCAGGGTGGAAACAGGGCCAGGGTGGATTCGTAAAGGATCCCTGCCGTGTAGGAGTATGCAGCCAATGACAATCATTGTTAAATCAGGGATTGACCATATGTTGGCAGTATAAAAAATTCATAAAATGAATAATAAAACGTGTTCATGACATATAAGTATGTATTCATAACATACTCGTATTAAAAATCTAATCATTATAATTGTATGATCGTATAAAAGAATGGTAAGCAGAGTAACTGGAGGTACCATGCCTGTGTGGCCCAGTTAAGTACCACCATGAGACGAACTAAATCACTCACGACGAAGTTGTGGAAACCCATTTCAAAACGGTAGTTAGTGAAAAACGTCTATTTCCACGAAAAATAGAGAGTTACAATGTTAAATCGATTTCGACGGTTAGGCCATCATCAGTAACAAACAGTAACTTACAAGTTGCTGTTATTGTTACAAACTGTAACAAGTTATTGTTAGTTACTGATGATGGCCTAACCGTCGAAATCAATTTAACATCGTAACTCTTTATTTTTCGTGGAAATAGACAACGTTTTTTACTAACTTCCGTTTTGTACCAGCATGAGACCGGTTGCCTGATCCCTTACTATTTTTCTTAACACTGAAGATCATTGAAAAGGGTGAAAAGCGAAAAAAGTTTAGTTCCATCTCGGGAAAGGTAAGGGCATCCACTCCTGCTACTCTCAGGTCCTGGAACCAGGAAAAGAACCTCGAACACTTGGCATTGACAGCTTAGGCAAATAAGTCGATCTCTGGGAAGCCAAACCTTTGAACAATTTCAATAAAATAAGTGTCTTGCACAAACCATTCTGTGTCCCCTGGGAGAAGTCGGGAACACTCATCTGCCACAGAATTATCAATGGAGGCAATATAGGATGCAAAGATAACATTCCCTTGGTCTTCACACCAATTCCAAGTCTCCTGTGTAATGGAGAATAGCCTCGGGGAGACCATGGTGCCTTGTCAATTAACACAACTGTGTTATCAGACCAACAAGGATCCTCGAGTTCATAAGTTAGTCACCAAAGTGGCGTAGAGCCAAGAAAATTGCTGTGAGCTTCAAGGCATTAATTTAACATGAGACTTCTTCCAGGAACCACCACCCTCTGACTGTACGTCCATCACACCACGCCCCCCACCCAGGTGTCTGTTTCAATTATGACAGAAAAATCATCATTATGTGATCTATTTCTATCTATCTACAGTATCACCCCACCATTGAAGGTTCTAGTAGACGGAGGGGGGCGGGGTGAACTACTGCTAGCCACTAAAATTTTCACCTTGACTGATTTCATGGACAATG
The DNA here is from genome assembly GCA_030762985.1 of Adelphocoris suturalis. Lineage (NCBI taxonomy): Eukaryota > Metazoa > Arthropoda > Insecta > Hemiptera > Miridae > Adelphocoris > Adelphocoris suturalis. Next base: position 35,873,942 of record CM061040.1, read on the forward strand.
GTATAAGGTTTCCCAAAAGGTGTCATGGGGCAAGCAGCCACTAGCATCCCTATCAAAGTTGCAAATGGCCTCAGTGTAAGATGCGGAAGAGAGGAAAAACGAGCAATCATGTTATTATATACGTAATATAGACATGAAAGATAACGAAATAGTTTCCTTGAGGTTGTTGAAAGTATAGCTTAGGAACGTAAATTGCTGGGCAGGTTCAAGAGCACACTTATCCCAGTTAATAATAAACTCCAAGCCTCTTAATAAATTTATCAAGTATTGACATGAGATGTACAGTCAGAAGAGAGGAACCCAGGATCCCAAAGACATCCAGATAATTAACACAGGGGATACTCGAACATTGGTGTCCCAATTAGAGTTGCCACTGGGGAGCTGTCTTCGCCTACATGTGGTGCTGGCTGGCTCCGGGGCAGTTTGGGTGGGATCGAGCCTTCTGGAGCCCCCCCCCCGAAGCAGCCTGACTGGTTGTTCCTATTTCTTATCAGTTTTCTTTCTAGTTATCCCTGCCCACCCTGTTGAGGGGTGGAAATAACCGGAGGAGAGGGTTTCCTTAGCGGAACCAACCCTCGTGAGGCCCGTTCAGTGGCCAATTATTCTTTGTAGCAAACACCCAGATCATCCCCAAATTAGGATCTCGTTGGGTTGTTGGGGGCAAGCCCTCTTTAATCTCTACCAGAGCCAAAGTGCACATCCTGTAAATGGCTTGGCGCCTAGTCCGTTTCATATAAAAAAATAGGGTATTAAGTACCCTTCCCATATCACAAAGAGCCATGTTGGCTGGAGAGACCACCCTAGCCGCCTCCTCTCGCTGTTCCAGTACAGTGAACATATCAAGGTCCAGAGCCGTCACCACTGACGTGACCAGTTGCATTTATGTATAAACCCGGTCTCCCATGAGAGTCCCAAGAGGCACTGAGGAACTAAGGGTTTCCTTCCCTTCAATCAATCAAGGTCTCAAGGGGAATCAAGGTCTGTAAGTTCAGAGGAGCCAGATATTCAGCCCAGGGTGAGTTAACATTGTTAGGATTTGATCTGCATAGAGAAAACTTAGTTTTAAATCAATACACTCTCTCTGCAACCATTCTAAATGATAGATAGGAAGATAACTTTGTCATAAAACGTTTTGTTTTGTAAGGCTTTCTAAAGGGCAATTAACGGGCCCAGGGAAACCGCCGAATTTATATTATACCTATATTTTTTGTTAGAGCCTTTTTCAAGGATGGGGAACCCTTTGCTTTTTTATCAATACAAACCATTAATTGTACGAACCATTGTTGTTTCTGAGAATATTCATTTCACTATTGTTTTGAGTATTGATTTGTTGAGCATTGGATTTACCTTCTCAGGTATGGAAGAAATCAGGAGAACGAGGAAAATATCATAGAACTGGTGGAGAAACTGAACAACAATGGGCAAACAGAAATTTTGTCAATCTCAGAGCATTGAAAGATGTTGAACGTCTGGAAGTTGAAGTGATAGGTAGGTTGGAAAAGTTGGGTATTCGAGACTCCAAAATCCCCACGGTTGGTGAACAAATGGATACGTCTGAAGACCTCCGCCCAATTCTGTTGAAGGTATCTATCTAAATTACGCTACGTTTTAGTCTGTTTGTTTTCAATAATTTGTGTAGTTTTCTTGCATAAGTTCCCACACTAAACTTTTGTATTCACAGATTGCCATTGCAGGGGCTTTCTATCCCAACTATTTCACTCACACACCTATTGACGAAAGGGAAGCTGTGAAAACATTGGGGGGCCGAGACCCTTGTAAGACAGTCTACCTCACCAAGTTTCCACAAAATCAGCCTGGCCCGTTATACAGAGATTTCATTAAAAAATTATTTGCTGAATGTGGTTCCAACATCAAAGTTCAGTTTGATGGAAGTGCGTAAGTATTTTTTATATTTTCTAAAATGTTTTGGTCTTGGTTTGGACTTGGTGTACCATGCAAATTTTTTATCAGGAAGAGCATAACTACTTTAGGTACTTGTTTTTTACATTGGATCGTTTTGCTGTGGTGCGATCCCTAGAATATTACCCTCCGACCCTGCATTCTGGCGGAGTATGGAATTTGTAACAGCTGCACTTGGTGCACATTAAAACTGTACGTGTAAAACTGCAAAAAAGTGTTTGCACCAAAGGGCTCTCTTTCCGAACACCATAAAATTTACTGAGAGATGAACATTCTCAAATTCAGATTAAGAGGTACAATCGGGTGACCAAACACTGTAGTGTGTGTATGACGATGAAAACTACAATATGTAAAAATGATTTTTCAAACCTCCCTTGAAGGGGGTGATACCTTAACAATTCACAATACTCACTGACAATATAATATACTGATTGTAATGTGACTGACATAATGTGAGTGTCACAATGACAGACCCTGACATAAACGTTGAGAGCGGTAGAGTATGTTACAAAACGTCACCACAATAAGGGAGCACCTGTCACACGGTTTTTAGTCCCAAGGCAGCATACAATAGCATAGGCATAGGAGTAACTGGATAGTTTCACCAGTACCATTTGATAGTAATAATCCTCTATTGATTCTTCATGGTAGATTCGGATTAGAGATCAATGACTACTTTGTTTGAATCAATACTATGAACCAAGAGATGGATGATCAAGCAGCATCGGTTGAAGCAGGAGTACAGAAGTATGCACAAGTGGTGGCAGGAGCGATGAGGGATCTGGAGTGAAGGCAACTGCTTGTAAGTCCTCCCAGTCTGCCCCCAACCACCAGTCGTTCAACCATGGCAAACAGGCTATAAGTATCTTAAAAGAAAAAGAAAAAAACCAATGTCCAAAGAGAGAAACATTGTTAACCATGATGGGTTGCTTGTTGGTACGAATCATATTCTCCAATCGCTTATTCGACGTGAATCTGTGGTGAATTTCAAAGCTCTATCAGGAAAAATTAGGGAGTAGGTACTTTTCGCCCACCTCAACTTCAACTGCGTTAAGACCTTCCCGAAGTGCTGCATTTACAACACACTCACGTCCGTATATTTGGACCACCTGACAACCTGTCCTCCCAGCGAGGATGTTTGTTCAAACTTTAAACCTGACGATACCACCTGATCGAAAACATTGAAACTGTATTAGACTGCAAAGGGTTTTGTGGCTTCGGCGTCCCTGATCCTGGAGTAAGGGAAAAATGTGAGGGGCAGTCTTATACCGATATCACGACCCTTGTATCAACCTTCAGTTGCTTTCTCTGGCGTATTACAGGTATTTGGAAGGACAGAACTATGCGAACAAATACGAAGTGCGCCCGAAATGACTAACCATACTGCCACAGTTAAAATCTCGTCTCAAATCACGTTTTGACGCCTTTTAGTAGCCAATATCACGACGCGGATCACAGGTAAATGGCGTTTCGGGTATATGAAGGGACAGAGCTCTACAAACTAATACGAGGTGCGCCCAAAATGCCTAATCATACTTTTCAAAGTTGAAAATCTCGTCTCAAATCACGTTTTAACGCCTTGCAGTAGCCAATATCACAATGCGGATCACATGTATATGGTATTAGAGGTATATGGAAGGACAGAGCTATACAAACCAATACGAGGTGTGCACAAAATTACTAACCATACTTTTCAAAGTTGAAAATCTCTTCTCAAATCACGTTTTGACGCCTTTTAGTGGCCAATATCACGATGCGGTTCGCAACTTTATGCTATTACATGTAAGTATATGGAGGGACAGAGCTATACGAACCAATACGAGGTGCGACCAAAATGACTAACCATAGTTTTCAATGTTGAAATTATCTTCTCAAATCACGTTTTGACGCCTTTCAGTAGACAATATCACGATGCGGATCCAAAACCAATCCATCGAATTTCTCCAAGAACTTTATCAATTACGGGGTCATTGAAATATGATGGCAGCAGATTTGAGTTTTCGACATTTCTCAATAGATATTAAAGAGAGATCAGTCAATCGTTGTTGCCCTTGTGTACTCCATGAATTTTTCTCGTTTGAAAACAGCAGCTATGGAAAATAATGCAAATGACTATTCGAACTGCAGATAACCACTTATACCTGTTGTAGTTATCAATTCAAAAATATGGTGTTTACTCACTCGAATTCGGTTGTGGGAACGTTGAACAGCCCACTGATGATGTTGCGCTTCTGCTCAAAATTACACAAACTGAATGAGCAACTAGCTATAGTGCACTTCATGCAACAACTTTCCATTCTCGATTTATGTACTCGGAACATACAAATGGGCTGAAAATATGAGAGACAAGTTTAGAGACGATGTCAAGATCAAAGAAGCAGGAAAAAGACAGGAGGTACCCAAACACAAACGTACATAACACAAAGAATCTACAACCTTCCAACTTCTGAAGCCATCAACATAAAAGCCTTGATAGCATTGGGCACGAAACAATCTATGGCAAGCCTCCAACTCCGGCGGTCCAAGTGTGTCATCACAAGGGGAAGTTCTGTGGAGGGTGGGGGACCTCATGACAATTGTGGTGACTGGCCTACTGGGTGCCCTAATCATCAAGTAGAGACAATTTGATACACTGGCCGCAGCACCCATCTTTTGACCTTCCACCGCCACAGTGGAGGTGCACTATCCCCAACCACCACACCACTTGTGCCTGCTTCTGCTTCCATGGATGCTGCTCGATCATCTATAGATCAGTTAATGTGTTGACACACGTGTTGGTTTATTTGTTGTGTATGCATGTGCATCTGTGTGGTGTGTGTGTGTGGTGTGCGTGCGTGTGTGGTGTGTGTGTGTCATTCCAGAATTTTTCTCCTTAGGATTGAGATAAAAATTCCGTTCTTGCGCCAAAAAATCAAGCCTTCCAAACGAAAGGATGAGTTCATTGGGCAGCACTTTTTAAGCATATTAAATTGGTTCAATTTCAAAAAATGTACCATAAAAATCACTAAAAATGGCTAAAAACTGCTAAAAATTGTTGAATTTATATTTTTTAGCAGAATATTGCTCAAATAAAGTTTATCAACTATAAAATACAACATGCAAACATTTGTATACAAAATTATGCTGAAAAATGTACTTAAATTTCATTAAAATGTACTAAAAAATCGGTAAAAGTACTGATCGAGTGAAGTGAGACAGAAAACTAGCCTAGTATAATATAAATATAATGTTTTAAAACTGAAAAGATGCACGAACTGGATGGATGTGTTGGAAGGATGACTTGAGTACAACAATGCAATCTGTCCTTTAACCTTTCGATGCTACGCCCGAATATAGTGTCACACATGCCATGCTATTCCCGAAAATACTCGGGCTACTCGAGACTGCTTTGGTGTGCTATGCACAAATATATTCGTGCTCGCTCCCTCGACCTACCGGTTGCATTTAAAAGTCCTTATTCCACCAGTACCCCTACTGGGAGCAGCACTGCTGGATCCAACGATGTTTACGGGCGGTTGTTGCCATCTTATCTGCTTGATAACAGCTTGGTTTGTTTTGATTTCCCTGACATTCACAAAAAAGTGTACTCACGATGTTGCGCTGCATTTAAACTGAACAGGAACTATTGAATATTCTCGAAAATAGTGATGACAAAGATGAATTATTTCGTGATTTGTTTTCTAATGGTTCAACCGCGAACGGTTCCCCTTCGATGTTCCCTGTTGAGTTACCTGTTTGCCGACCTCCAATGATTCCAGCAGCGATTCTGATGACGAAGAGGAACCAAAAGCCGAACAAGTAAGGGATTATACATGGGATAATTCCGAACCAAATATTGTTTTGCACAATTTCATGGACAATAGAAGTATGTTTCTGGCCAGGTACATCAATGATCAATCATCCAGATTGACCAAATTGCATGTTGCTCGTAAAAAAGTATTTAGCACAGAGAACCTGAATGAGCGTTCCAATTCCCATGGCGTTCTGAAGGTTTTAAAACCAGACGATGTGCTGGAATGTTCTGTTGATGTAATACGAAATTTACTTGTCTTCATAACATTAGAGAGTTTTAGTGGCATATAAGAAAAAACATATCGATATTATGTATCCACTAATTTGTAGGGGACACGTCGCTGTAACAATTGGCTATGGGCGTCACGCATCTAATCTCTATGCAAAAGTAACCTCAATTTTAGTGATGGGTATCTCTCCAAGTCACACTACTTCAAACAGCAAAACACTACTTGAAGGTTACGGCCAATGACTCTTATGGTTGAGGTGAAACAAAAGGATAAATGAATAAAACAGCTGAAACTTGTTCTCACTTCGCTGATAATTATGATTTTACGAGAAATGAAGGTTACACAAGAGATATCGTTCGCTATTGAAACGGTATTGGTAAACGAATCGAAATAACCATGTTTCCGGCCAAAGACTACGGTTGCGTTTGGGGATGCGTTGTCATTTTCGTGCCACTTGAACTCTCTATTTTTCATTTCAGCAAGGTATACCTACATTTCTTGTCTTCATACAATTTTTCATTTCAGCAAGGCATACATCGAATTCGGAGATAGTGTTGGGCAAGACTATGAAGGAGGCCATTTCGGTAGTGAAGAAGCTGTACCTGGTCGTGTAATGAAAGCCGTTTATCGTGCTATTAAATTGAGGCATTTGAATATGCCAATGCATATCCCCATGCTCCCGTAAGCACACAAATAAGTCACTCATTAGTGTTATGTTATTGATTATGTCTTCTTCAATTATTTACATGTTACTGTTTAGAGCTCCAGAAGCGGCAAGGCGAGCAAAAGAGATCTTTGGAGATTCATTAAACCCTCACAGTTTTCACTGGAAAAAAAATCCAGCTCCACCAAGTATTTTGAGAAAGAGGGCTCAAATGCCAGGGCTATCAGAATATCACATGGTAGTTTCTATTCTGCATGTAAGTATGGAATAACTAATTAGTGATATTTGTGTGCACTTGCTATAATTAAGCTAAGCTGTCTCATAATACTACTGGGTGGTCACGAGTTGATGGATCACTTTCACTGTTTTCGGTATTAGAAGAGTTAGGAGAAACTTCAAGCAGTAACTTCGTTAATTTTTTGCGAACAATTCAATTATCAAATTTCTGTAGAATCACTCACATTAACATAATCATCATCATCCATTTAAGACCTGTTACTGTACCAAATGATGTCATTGTAGGAACATTCATTCATCCTTAGCCCCTATTTTTTTTAATGATTGATGTATAAAGGTGGGGTATAGCCAGTGTGTTAGCATAGATTTAATAGAGTTCCTGGTTACTGCGGTTACAGCTCACATGGTGCACTTGAACCATGATCAGCTAATCTGTTAACAACTGACAGCTGAGAAATTACTACAATCGGGCAACGTTAATAGGAGACCACTTGATTGACAATGCAAGATCAAGTCTTAATATGTCTTCGTTACCACAACTTCAACACTACGCCCGTAAATTTATAAACCCGAGAAAGGTTTCAGTGATATGAGTATTCAGTTCATATTTTTACTCCACTTTCCGTAGAAAAGGGGGTAGGTACCACACCCGTCGGCACAGTGGCACTTGGGGGTGGAGATACATTTTCTTTGCATTTCGGAGGGTTAGAACACGATCACAATAGTCATTAATCTTATATGATATATTTCCATGTCGGACCTTGTGCCTCACTGACTTTGGTGATAATCATAATGATGACAAAATCTTGCTCAAATCCCTCCTATTCACTGTAGGACGATGACGAAATTTGATGGGGAGCCTCTCTGGACAATAAGAAACGAGCAAAGTGAGGAGCGCATTCTGATCAACTGAGTGAGCTAAAATCTCTCCTGTTCCACCGTATGACGTTGAAATTGATAGGGAACCTCTCTGGGACAGCAAGAGACGAATGATTTTGCAGGATCCATCCTGATCAGCTGATTGTGCTAAAAGTTATGTCGTCTGTCGGAATACAGCTATTTGAAAAGTTGATTTATATTGAAGTTTGTACTAAATATATTGATTATATTATTTAAAATATAAATTAAATATATAATCATATTAAAACATACTAAATTTATTCATATTCATCTCATTTTCACTCGAAGCATCCAAGCATTCGAGCAAAAATCAAATGCTCAAAATGCTCATCAAATGCTCAAAATCGACTTGGTCAACAAAATGGAGGATAAAGGGTTGCCGAAAAACATAAAATATTTTCATTCCAATCATATCTACCTTTTTCAAGATACAAACATTAAACTACTAAGATACCAACATGTATTATTTTACTGAGTTTCTCTACAAATTTCATAAAATCTGTATACTTATACCATCCTCTATATCTACATACACCAATATTACTACTAACAAAGTTCAGCAAGAACTTACTTGAACGATCGCCAGTGTTCCTGACGAATGCGTTTTCAAGATAAACCTAGAACACATCGTCGAGCTCGTCTCTGCTCACTAAACTTGCGTCATATATAAGCCTACGAAGTCTAATACTTCTCGCTGAATTTCATTGTACAAATAAAACGGTGGGTAGACGGACGATGGACTGGTTCGATTTTCGAAATTTTGAGAGGGATAAAAAAATTGTTTGGCTGATTGCAAAGGTTCACTTTGCTAATATCACTATGAGTTGAAAACAAAACAATAAAACAAGATAATAGATGATGGAAAGTGAGATCAGGTTGAAGGAAAACATTCTGAGAAATACAAGATGTCAAATTCAGACAATTTAAATTCAGTGAGTGATGTAGTGCTGGTGATGTGTTTGGATAATGAGTGTGCTATCAATCTCATTAAGATTTATGAAAACTCAAAGCATAAAGATATTAGGGCGCACTACATGAAATATCGAAGGGAAGAACAAATAATCAGCCTTATGTACCTACCTAGGGAGGAGAATATTGCTGGCTGAATGACTAAATCTCTTGGTACCCTTATATTTAATTTTTTCAACAATGAAAGTGCAAGGTCAGATTCATTGATATTTATTGTTAAATATTTACATGCTTTATGTAAAAATTATAGGATTAAAATAATAAATATACAGTATTGATAGTGTTAAAACATTAATTTATGTATTAAGTACATGTTTTTGCTTTATGTCTAAACTTCGAATTGAGGGGGTATGTTAATCGATTCTCTCCTATCTATACATTTATGTTCTTGATTTCAGCCCCACTTTGTTTTTCTACAATGAATTAATTCTGCTTAGAATGTGATCACGTTTCATTCGTTTCCCCCATATTATTTGAAATATTATAAATTATTCAACAATGTCACTGGTCACTTATGACACTATGGGACTTATGACCCTTTCACAATGCCACTTTCCCTTTCGGTATGCATTTCTTCCCAATGATGATTCCCAACAAAAAACCTTTAGTTTTCTAAGCTAGCTTAATGTCCCAGAGGGTCACCCTATCAAATTCAACTTCCTTGGGTGAACAGGGAAGAATTTAGCTCACTCAGCTGATCAGAAAAGAGCCCTTCAATTTAATTGTCTTTTAATGTCCCACAGAGTTTCCCGATCAAATTTCAACTTTCCTAGGGGCAACAGGAGAGAATTTAGCTCACACAGCTGATCAGGAAAGAGCCTACAATTTCAATCCTCTCTTAATATCCCAGAGAGTCACCCTAACAAATTTCAACTTCCTAGAGTGAAAAGGCCTTCCTAGTTACCAAACACTTATGCATCCTTGTACGCGAAAATTCAGAAGCCAGGCTAAAGACATGAAACATGTCGATACTGCGACAACTGTAGTTACTGAATTTCATAGATTCATAAGTATGTCATAATAGTGAAATATGGAAATAATATAAAGCTGTACCGGAAAACAATTATTACTTGTGGTAAAATGGTTACAGATTGTTGACCCTCACAACTTCTATGTTATGAAACTCGATGCATACACCACCAACTCTAAGTACTTATGGATCGACAAGGAGCTCAACTCTAGTAATGATGGCGTACTGCTGGATTTGGATCCAGGCGCTCTTATCCCTGACTTACCATGTGTTGCTCCATTCAGTTCCGGGCCTCATGACTACCCAAGGTACTATCGTGCAAAGGTGCTGCAAGTAGAAGACCGAGCGAGGGTCAGAGCGAGGGTGAGTAACATGTAGAATACATCCAAATTCAAATAATTGGGTTGATATACACAGAACAAGATTCACCATTTTTTTGATCAAGTACCCAAGTTTTGGTTCAACAACGTTAGTTGCTCTAAACTACTTCTTTACAGAACAGTTATTACATTACGATCTCTATAGTAGGCTGTTTTCTGATGCAGCTTTCGTGTTTACACTGTGTTGTGGTGAATTTCTAAGAAATTATTTGTAATGACCCACAAGGTTGGGATACCCTACCTCACTTCGTTTATTATCGTTGTTTCGTGAGTTTCTACTGCACTTTTTTCCCGTTTTCTTTATATTTCTCACTAAAATTTGTTTCCAAGTGTTAGTTTGGAGTTTTGCCATCAGACCAATATTTTCGATTGAGATTGTGCTGTGATAATGCGTCCTAGTTCAAAATCAACTGTGGGCAAGGAGCCAGGTCGCAGCATAGGTACTCTTTCTCCAGTCCAGCTTCTCCATCGGAGACGAAATGGAACGCAAGAGTTCATTATGTCCATTTGGTCCGGATTCATTCATTGGTTCGCTAAAAATTATTACGCAAAGGTTTATTATTTGTAATGCAGAGCGGAAGGAGGGCTCCAAACAGACCAGACACTAGGTACACAACATGTCCCGCTGTTTGTGCCCCTGCCAACCTGAATTCGAACTAGCGTCAACTGGCAGTGGAAATAAGCTCCCTCGTTGTGTGATTATTCACCGTTGCTTAAGTTCTCCGTGGTGTAATGGATTGAGTATCACTAATCAAGCTATGTTAACGAAAATGAGAGGTAATGGAAATGTACTGGTTTCTCCTTCAAAGGAGCCTGCTACTCCCAGAGGATATCCTGAATTGAATAAACCTCAGGAATATTCCTAGCTGCAATGTTTTCAAGAATCGAGAAGGAGGAATTACTCCTATCCATCAAAATCTGATTTGAGTCCCTCCACAATTTGTAAATGTATTCCACATCTCCAAAAGTTCCAGTCATGCAGCATGGTCCTATGAGCGAATTTTCGTAAATTATCGTACAATATTATGTTAAATTGTTTTGATAATTCAGCACTTTAGGTAAAAAGGAATTGTTACCTACCAATTTTATCGCAAAAAAAAAAAAACTTGTTCAAAATCATTCCTGGAATTTCAAAAAATATTTTGGATTTTTAGGTTTTAGCAAATTTTTGTAAAAAATGAAGCTATTGCAATGGCTCCAAACAAAAACGTTAAAATAAAAATTTTCGAGAATTTTCTTCATTGAAGTCCGGTTTGCGAAACGAATCCTAGAGTTTAACGCTTTTTCTTCTGTGTGTGTGTGTGTGTGTGTGCGCGCGTGTGCGTGAGTGCATGGGTGCGTGCGCGCCTGCCTGCCTGTGTGCGTGCGTGTGTGCGAGCACGCGTGTGTTTGGATGTGTGTACATTTGTATGTGTCATTCCAGACACTAAGTGTCCTTAAGATTGAGGTAAAAACTCCATTCTTGAGCCAAAAAATCAAGCTTGCCAAACGAAAGGACGATTTGGCCAGCATTTCTTGAGCATATTAAATTGTTCAAATTTTCAAAAATGTCCTGAAGAAATCACTGAAAATGGTTGAAAACGGCTAAAAATTGTTGAATTCGTAATTTTTAGCAGAATATTGCTCAGTAAAATTTATCAAATATAAAACATGACGTTTAAAAATTTGTGTACAAAATTATGCTGAAAAATGTACTTAAATTTCATAAAAATTTGCTATACATTCGATAAAATTTTCAAAACAGCAAAAAATCCAAAAGCTCTTTTTTAATAACAGATCCATATTTAGAATACGTTTTTTGCCGTACAAATAATAATTATTTTCTTTACACTCGAGAAGATCGATTTCTAAACAATTTAGCATAATATAATATGATAAATTGGGAAAAGTCGCTCATATGATCATGCTGCATGTCTGGAACTTTTTTGTTGCGGTTTTTATAGATTTTTCAGTGATTAATGATGAAATTTGAGTTCCTACGTTTTTCAGCAAAATTATGTGCAAACATTTTTAATGCCCTAGTTAATCGTTGATAATTTTCTTTTGACTGAAATTCCGCTAAAAATTATAAATTTGACAATTTTTGGTAGTTTTTAGCAAATTTTTTGAAATTTGACCAATTTAATGTGCTCAAAGAGTGCTGCCCTGCGAACTCGTCCTTTCATTTGGAAAGCTCGATTTTTTGACGCAAGAATGGGATTTTTATCTCCAATCCCTAGGAGAGTTATAGGAGTTATCGTATGGAATGACACGACACACTCACACACAAACGCACGCACGCACGTGCGTCTCAGGACCAGACGAAATCGGAACTAAAAAAAGTCGGGTTTTTTCCCCCTTAAGAACCCGATTTTATTTTTTAGGTTCTCTTTCTACACAGGTTTACAGCATTTCGCCTTTCTGGTTGTGAAAGTGTGAAGCGAATGGATCGGGGAGCCTTAAAAATCATAACGAACAACCGAATCTGTTGAGAGCCATAATGGCGAACTGAGTGCTGTAACGGGCCAAAAATATTTTGCTACCTCGACAGGAGTTCGAACTCGCGTCGTCACAACTACGAGAAATTATTAATAATTTCCCGCAGTAGCAACGCTCTAACGACCAGAGCTAAGAGGCCAGGGTGACCAAACCTCTTCGACTGTGAGAATTATTTTCCTGGAGCGTAACATTTCCCCGGAGTCAAATACCAGCCGTCTCGGCTGGTTTGGGGTCGGACGAATGACGAGTGAAACTGCAGGCCGCTGGCTCAGCAGATGCTCGCTGGAACAAGTCAGCAGTCGAGCGAGGTCATTGTCACGGTGTGTTTTGACTCAAGTGAGTGAGGAAATGAAAGGCATAACAACAGGAAATGTGATGTGTACAGTCTTTTGGCTCGAGAGGGATTTAATTAATTATTGTTTCGTATGATTTCGGGTCCTATTTCGGCTGCGCCACTGTAACGGGCTAAAAATATTTGATACCTCGACAGGAGTTCGAACTCGCGTCGTCACAACTACGAGAAATTATTATTAATTTCCCGGAGTTGCGACGCTCTAACGACCAGAGCTAAGAGGCCAGGGTGACCAAACCTCTTCGACTGTGAGAATTATTTTCCTGGAGCGTAACAGTGCGCTCGCTCCCTCCTCCACCTACCCTACGCACTCATCCTTACCTTACGTCATAATTACCTCTCTTATGACCTACGTCATAATGGCTCGCTGAATTAGTTCGCCAGCCATTATTTTTTGAACTTATTATTCCGAAATCAACCGGGAGTTTCGATAGAAGAAAATGAGGGAGCTAAAACTAGTGAAGACGAACCTAATGAACATGACGATTTATTAGATTGTGCTTGAAGTTTATGTTGTGGTGTACTCAGATTAGATCGTGCACGAGCTTTTAACTTTTTATTTTCTTAATTTTATATATTTTTTATTCTTCATCTTTTTTTCAAATGTATTATAGGTACCTAGTACCTATATTTGTCTACTTGGACTCTATTTATATTATTAGAATAATATTCTGATAATAGGTACCAACGTATCTAATCTTTATGACGGTGAACGTTGGCAACCCCAAGTTCACCATTCTGGTACATTACCAAAAAACTTATTTAGAAGTTCGCCCTTCTGGTCAATAAAAACTTTGAAGGCGAAATATTCTCAATTTTGTAAGTTATCTTCATGTTTCCTATATTTTCCAACCATCAGCAACGCCTCAAAAAAAAAAAAAAAAAAAAAAAAAAAAAACACTGTTTTCATCCTTCACCAAAACTATATATTCATGGAGAACCTTAATAGGTCATCACCCCTGTCGCTCTGCCACGAGGTTTCGGAGACAACCATCACATTCTTGAATGTTGAGGTAGAAGTCAAAGACCGGGGCTTTTCAACAAAGGTTCATGTGAAACCAACTAATGCCCAGATGTAACTCCAATATCAGAGTTGTCATCCACCTCTTACTAAAAATGCTATTCCTCGGTCCCTCTCCATCCGTGGTCACCGGCTTTGCAGTGATAGAGCCGACCTTGAAGAATATACCTCAATGCTGAAAAATCGCTTGATCGAACGTGGCTACCCTCCAAACCTACTTCGGCGGAAGATAATTCCAGCAAATATTCCATATGTGGCCCCAACCAGAACCCAGGAATGAAAAGGACCCTTCCTGGTCACCACATTCTTTCCTGATGTACAGCGTATCAACAAAATACTGAAAGAACTACATCCAATTCTGTATAACAGTCCACTAACACGAGAGGTATTCCCTGATACACAAATTTCTTGGTCTCTAGCTGACGACACCAAAACGGCGAAATATTCTCTCAATTTTGTAAGTCATATTTCTGTATTTCCTATATTTTCCAACCATCTGTACTTAATACCTTAAATTAATATATATATATATATATATATATATATATATATATATATATATATATATATATATATATATATATATATATATATATGTATATATATATATATATATATATATATATATATATATATATATATATATATATATATATTCAAACAATTTTTAAGAAAAAACAATAGTTAATGGCACGAAACTAATTTTTATATTTTGACTTAGGTATGTGCCTTTTTCAAACTACGAGAAAAGAAAATTTGATTCGGAAATTGGAAGAAGCCTGTTTGCCCAGTTAACGCTTGATGTTCAACTTTCATAATGGAGCTATAATTGTTTAGTTGTCGGTTTGATGTGTACTGAAGTAGTGAGTATACTGTATGTCAATCGTATGTTTACATCAAGGAATGCGGCTGCTGATATCGAATAAGTCCATGTAAAATTAACTGAAATTTGCAAATTTAGATCTTTTAGAAATTCTTTTAGCGTTTCTTCCCCATGTGTCCAACTAAATTGGGTGATCAGATTCAGACGGCAGTTATAGTTCATGGAGGACGCTCAAAAAGTGATCAGTATCTTTTAAATATGATGGTTGATTTTCTACGAGAGGTTGCAAGTTATAATCAACATATGCTGATAATTTCTCGGTTGCACTACCAAAGCTCGCCAGTATTGGTCGTCCAGGGGTTAATCGATCTGGAAGTAAATATTCCTTGTGAATCTTTGGCAAAAGATAAAATTCAGAGCATCGAGGAGTTTCTGGGACCAATCCTTGAATATCTGTGGCAAGCGCAGATGTAAAGTTTGTCCACTGGCTTTAGAGGAGGATCACGTCACGTCTGCTAATAACCCCAACTCATACACATTCAAAGGGTCAGCAGATTGCCAGACCCCTATGTGTGTATCAGTTGTTATGCAACGAATGCCCTGTCTTCTACTTAGGAAAAGCGGAGACAGCACTTGACTTGTGGGTTTATCACTATAGATCATCAGTAGTTATAAAAAAGGAAGATATGCCAGTTAGTCGCCATGCCTCGTTGCATGATGATATTTGATGACTGCTATAGTATGAAGGTATTGAAGAAAATGAGACCCACAGAAAATAAATTAATGCTGCTTCTGCCAGAGAAGGCTTATTTGAAGGTTTTGGGCGCGTATGATCCTCCAGGGTTTTAACATCAGGCGTTAACAGGGCAATCACGCTTCTCCATGGCAAGATTTTCTCAACAATTTCCGCAAATCAAATCTTCTTTTCTCGTAGTTTGAAAATGGCATACCTAAGTCGAAATATAAAAATTAGTTAAGTGTCGTCAACTACTGTTTTTCCTTAAAAATTGTTTGAATATGTACATGCTCTTGTTAGAGCCATTTCATTCGGTTACATGTATATGAACCAGTGTTGAACTCTAGGATTCGTCTGAGAATGCCTCAAAATGGATTTCAATGAAGAAATGTTTCGAAAATTTCGATTTTAAAATTTTTGAGCCATTGCAATAGCTTCATTTTCTAAAATGATTCACTAAAAGTGTCATTGTGAAATGAAGGAAACCTCTGGAGACAGGTTGCCTTAACAACTCGTCTAGCGATGCCAATTAATCGAACATCTCCTTGTAAGGGAGTTCCTCACCATGGAATCGCAATACATACGTATGATGGATACATTTTCTATGTTCTATACGATCACGTAATGAGTGTGAGAAGCCATTTGCCACACTCATCTTGGCAGTCATTTTTTCTCTTCCTCATCATGACCTATTTATGCATTTTTTTTCTGCAGGTGTTTTTTATAGATTATGGAAACGTTGAATCCATAGAAACATCCCTCATCAAAGATTACGGACCTAATCTTGTTCAAAAGGGAATACGGGATGAGCCCCCTTTTTGCATCAAGTGCAGACTCGCTGAAGTCCAGCCTTTAGCTTACAAACAAGCTCAGCATTTTGATCAAAAGCAGATCACGTCCGTCTGGTGCTCGGGAGCCATTGATCTGTTCACGAAACGATTTCCCTTGAAAGAGGCTTGTGTTAAGGTAGGATGAATTATGATTAGTTTGTTGATACATATTTTAACTTGTCCTGTTAATCAGGGAGTGGAAAGTGAAAAGGAATGGTGCAGTTTTTCTTCTAAGATATAGGGTCGCTATGCATTCAAAATCAATGCCTCACATAATAAAGCTAATTCGATCAAAAGATGGGATTAAATATCTTCTATGGACAAATTTATTTTAATCAAGTGGCTAATTATATAATTGGTATTTAATTACTTACTCAACTGATTGAGGTTATTGATTGACAGTTACATAAATCTTTATGTAATTTTTCTCCATTCTTCTTCTCACTTCAATATTAGAACTTGTAGAGTCTGTTGATATTATTAGTGTGATTTATTTCACCATTTCTATTTGCAGATATATTCTACAGTAAATGATACAATGGCTGTTTACATCTTCGATCGGGTGACTTCTTCATACACAGATAGATATAAATTGTCGAATGAATCTTCATTTAATCATGAACTTGTCGTCAAAGGATTTGCAAGGTTCATGGAAGAACCGTATTTATCCAAGGTATTATTATAAGGGATGAGCTTTTACATTGCTCTTGAAAACTTTAAATTGTGGACCTTAGTCCTACACTGACACTCCAATTGTAAGCTAGAGGTTATTCATAAACTGGGAACCACTTGAAAGTTGAACAACTAGTTGAAAAACTTGAAAGATCTTCTAGGCTGTATATTTTATAAGTAGTCAAGCGGAAAATCTACAGAAAAATAAAGTAAAATCTTTATGCAATGTTTAGTGTTGCGAATAATTTAAATGTGAGCAAAATGTACAAAAAGAAATGCGCGGTTATATCTCTACTACATCTTAGGTTATGATTCATAAATCTTTGTGTCAAGTTTAACTTAGCTACAACTAAGTGTTAGTATGTTCATAACCCTTGGAAATCCTTGTAGTTTAGTAAACATTAATAATAGTGTGAATGTTCCAGGAAAACAATGCGTTAAGAGAAAAATATAATGAGTCTCCAGAAGCGGCCAGAAATTCGTTGATCTCTTCTGTTGACCAGTACCAAGAATACTTGGACGACTTGGTGTTTAAACCACCTACTGAGAAGGAAGCTCATTTCACGGTGAGTTTGTTTGTCATGTTTTAAAGCCAATCCGACTGGATTTTATTTTTAACATGTTTAATGTTTTAGGGCTGGGGGTCGTTCTGTGAATTCCGACACGCAAATCTGCAACGTTTTTTTGACATTTCATGTCTTTGCTATGGCACACAACCAAATTTTCGTTATGTTAAGTTACGTAACGAAATATGCTCAATGATTATTATGATTCGTAGAAGTGAGGTAGGTAGGTACCTATATGATTATAGCTGAAATTTGGCTATATGATTATTGTCTTTACTATGGCACATAAATGAAAAAGCGTCACGCGGGGAGCGTCACGCGGGGAGCGTTACGCGGAGATTCCCTAATGATCCCACGATTCTGAGATTTGGTATGTGGGCCCTTGAGGGACTTCTGAACACAACTGACCGATCCCAGATCAGCTGAGTGGCTCTAGAATCCAGTTTTTTCTTTAATGAGTCCACGATTCTGAGATTTGGTATGTGGGCCCTTGAGGGACTTCTGAACACAACTGACCGATCCCAGATCAGCTGAGTGGCTCTAGAATCCAGTTTTTTCCCTAATGATCCCACGATTCTGAGATTTGGTATGTGGGCCCTTGAGGGACTTCTGAACACAACTGACCGATCCCAGATCAGCTGAGTGGCTCTAGAATCCAGTTTTTTCTTTAATGAGTCCACGATTCTGAGATTTGGTATGTGGGCCCTTGAGGGACTTCTGAACACAACTGACCGATCCCAGATCAGCTGAGTGGCTCTAGAATCCAGTTTTTTTCCCTAATGATCCCACGATTCTGAGATTTGGTATGTGGGCCCTTGAGGGACTTCTGAACACAACTGACCGATCCCAGATCAGCTGAGGGGCTCTAGAATCCAGTTTTTTCCCTAATGATCCCACGATTCTGAGATTTGGTATGTGGGCCCTTGAGGGACTTCTGAACACAACTGACCGATCCCAGATCAGCTGAGTGGCTCTAGAATCCAGTTTTTTCCCTAATGATCCCACGATTCTGAGATTTGGTATGTGGGCCCTTGAGGGACTTCTGAACACAACTGACCAATCCCAGATCAGCTGAGTGGCTGTAGAATCCAGTTTTTTCCCTAATGATCCCACGATTCTGAGATTTGGTATGTGGGCCCTTGAGGGACTTTTGAACACAACTGACCGATCCCAGATCAGCTGAGTGGCTCTACAATCCAGTTTTTCCCTAATGATCCCACGATTCTGAGATTTGGTATGTGGGCCCTTGAGGGACTTCTGAACACAACTGACCGATCCCAGATCAGCTGAGTGGCTCTAGAATCCCGTTTTTTCCCTAATGATCCCACGATTCTGAGATTTGGTATGTGGGCCCTTGAGGGACTTCTGAACACAACTGACCGATCCCAGATCAGCTGAGTGGCTCTAGAATCCAGTTTTTTCCCTAATGATCCCACGATTCTGAGATTTGGTATGTGGGCCCTTGAGGGACTTTTGAACACAACTAACCGATCCCAGATCAGCTGAGTGGCTTTAGAATCCAGTTTTTTCCCTAATGATCCCACGATTCTGAGATTTGGTATGTGGGCCCTTGAGGGACTTCTGAACACAACTGACCGATCCCAGATCAGCTGAGTGGCTCTAGAATCCAGTTTTTTCCCTAATGATCCCACGATTCTGAGATTTGGTATGTGGGCCCTTGAGGGACTTTTGAACACAACTGACCGATCCCAGATCAGCTGAGTGGCTTTAGAATCCAGTTTTTTCCCTAATGATTCCACGATTCTGAGATTTGGTATGTGGGCCCTTGAGGGACTTCTGAACACAACTGGCCGATCCCAGATCAGCTGAGTGGCTCTAGAATACAATACGGGGTTTTATAGGAAGGGGAAAGGGGGTGCAAAGACATTAAATGTCTCTCGTGGTTGCGTACTTGTACGAAAGCTGTTTTTCCCTCTTACTGAGGAGAAAAAGGAAGAAAAAATGGTTCGTAACTATGCAATAGCTGGCTATGAAACCCGCGACGGCAATGTAATAAATTATCCAGAATGCGCTGTAAACCAGGGTTTAGCTCGCGCACTTTCATTATTTACTTGAATTATAGTAATCAATCCAAACATATTTGACAATCAAAGCCCCAGTTTGTTCAGTCTCTGAGAAACACCCCCTTCTATGGGTTGGATCTGAACAATTTCAAGTAGCCTGTGATTTATGTTAGAATGATCCAAACAAATTAAAACAATCATATCCCCAGTTCGTTCAATGGTATCCAAAATACTCTATTTCACCCCTCCCCCACCCCTTCACCTAAAACACCCCCTCTGGCTCCAATTTAAAAAACTTTAAATATCCTGTAATTTATGATGGACTGATGCAGACATTTTCCAACACTCGTATCAGTTGGCTAATGACCCCTGTAACCGTGAAAAGCGGACAAATAAACGGTCAGACAGATAGACAGAGAAAAATTGAGAAAATGGAACCAATCGTCTACAAATAGCATGAAACGGAAAAGAAACGCAAAATTTCATCATTCTAATCAATGTAAAGACAGACACACTTACGGTTTTATTAGTTTGGATGTCCCAAAGGACCTTCGTTTCAGGATTTAGCATCATAAGTCAAACAGGAAACAAATTAGGCTCAGCGGTCCCTCAGCTGATCAGAGAAAAAATACATACATTCCAGATATCTCAAAGAAACTCCATCTCCATTTCAAATGTGAACTCCGTTGATAAAACGCTGCAAATATTACACAATGGTTTCTGATGATTTCCGCTTACAACCGAGTCGTTGCTAGGGAAATGGTACTTCGTCGTTTTTCATCCCACAAAATTCGTTGACCATTCGTTCGAAAGCTCTCGATTTATCCAACCATATTATGTTAACTACTGCGAAGTGCGTAGCCAACAAGCTGAGTTATGAGCATGGTTATTTGAATAATTGTGTACACTCAGGTGATCATTCTCAATAATTGATATTGTGAACATGATTGCAACCGCTTGTTAATTTCTGATGATTTCATTGAGTTGGTGTTTCGATGATTTGATTCATAGCAGGTGATCCGAATATTGCGAGAACGGTTTGATTTGTGAAGCGGTGGTGAAATCATTTTAATAGGTAATTTCTATACTTTACACTCTAGGAAGCTGTAATTTTGTATGTAGCCTCTTCAGGACATTTACTTGACGATGCCCAGGGTCCGGATCAGATGAGTGGCTCTTAAAGCTATTTTTTATGCTTTACACTCTAGGAAGCTGTAATTTCGTATGTAGCCTCTTTAGGACATTTACTTGACGATGCCCAGGGTCCGGATCAGATGAGTGGCTCTTAAAGCTAATTTCTATGCATTACGCTCTAGGAAGCTGTAATTTCGTGTGTAACCTCTTTGGGACATTTACTTGACGATGCCCAGGGTCCGGATCAGATGAGTGGCTCTTAAAGCTATTTTTTATGCTTTACACTCTAGCAAGCTGTAATTTCGCTTGTAGCCTCTTTAGGACATTTACTTGACGATGCCCAGGGTCCGGATCAGATGAGTGGCTCTCAAACCTATTTGTTATGCTTTACACTCTAGCAAGCTGTAATTTCGCATGTTGCCTCTTTAGGACATTTACTTGACGATGCCCAGGGTCCGGATCAGATGAGTGGCTCTTAGAGCTAATTTCTATGCTTTACACTCTAGGAAGCTGTAATTTCGTATGTAGCCTCTTTAGGACATTTACTTGACGATGCCCAGGGTCCGGATCAGATGAGTGGCTCTTAGAGCTAATTTCTATGCTTTACACTCTAGGAAGCTGTAATTTCGTATGTAGCCTCTTTAGGACATTTACTTGACGATGCCCAGGGTCCGGATCAGATGAGTGGCTCTTAGAGCTAATTTCTATGCTTTACGCTCTAGGAAGCTGTAATTTCGTATGAAGCCTCTTTAGGACATTTAATTGACGATGCCCAGGGTCCGGATCAGATGAGTGGCTCTTAGAGCTAATTTCTATGCTTTACACTCTAGGAAGCTGTAATTTCGTATGTAGCCTCTTTAGGACATTTACTTGACGATGCCCAGGGTCCGGATCAGCTGAGTGGCTCTTAGAGCTTGCATACGAGTCTGCAACTAAAGACATAAAATGTCCCAATGTGTTGCAGACTCGTATGCTAGCGTACTTTGGTATGAGTCCCATCGGAAATATCTAATGGTAAAATAAAAATGTATATAAATATAATAAATTGTTTTGGTTAATTAGAATCTTTTCTTTTTTCTTGACCTTAAAAAACTATATCTAATTTCTCCCTTGCGAGGGAAAAACATTAAACATGATTTGATGTTTTTCCCTCTCAAGGGAGAAATTATGAAATCGTTGTAGAATTTTCATGGGACACAAGAAAAACATATAAATCTCAACAAATTCAACTCAAGTTCAACAAATCTTTGTACATAGGGCTTTCACCCTTCATAGTGTACATTTCTTTGAAATCTTTTGTTCATGTATTTCATTGTTTAATATACATCATGTTTTTTTATTTATTTCTTCAATAGAAAATTCGAAAATTTTTAATTCTTGCTGAGTTGAAATTTTTATATTGAAAATTTGAAGAGAGAATTCATTTCTGAATTTAGGTTCAGAAGTCCTAGATATTGCACTGAGTCCAAAGAATGTTTCCTAATCAATATCACATGGAAAGAATGATCATGAGGCTTTGAAAGAGATAATTCAAACAGTATGTAGCTTCACCAAGAGCGTCATGAGGGGTCATGGAACTTGAATGTAAAGTCTGCTCCGTATTCAAGTACCCTTTTCTCGGGTTTTAACCTTTTAAATTATGTGCATTATTTATTTATTTACTTGTACGAAAATGATGAAAATTATTATGAAACCTTATAACTCGCCCTTGTTTTCCATCCATTCATTCACTATTATAGTGAATGAATGGATAGAAAACAAGGGTAGCAAAGAAAATATCATGAAAAATCCACTATTTTCATTGTGGGCTGAATGTTATAGGGTTAAAACACGTAGTTTGGCCCTCAGTTCAAATCATAATTACCACCATTCTACAGGTAGTTCCCGAACTCTCCGCTAGAGTTCTCACTCTTGTGATCAGTTCATTGAAATTTGTAATGTCTTCCTTTTTCCTGCAAATAGAACATTTGTGAATAATCACCAAATTAATTTCCGAATTAAATGTTGCACTTGAGCCCTCAATCTCGTTGATTATCACAAGAAGATATGACACAAATCAAAGACTTTCTGCATCTATTAGCTTTTACAGCTGCCCCAAGAGGGGCAAGAGCCATGTTCCCTCTCCACCATATTCATGAGTTCGTTTTGTTCCATCCTACTCCTACAAGGGAATCTATTTCAGGTTTATTTCTTACCAAATTTATTCATCGGTGCCAAAACCCGGGAGGCCTTTAGATTGCAAAAGCTGTGCAAAATTAGTTCCAGTTTCATGATAGTTCTCAGTTTTGGTCGTGTTGCCTTACCGACGCCTCATTCCGGACACTGCATGAGTCTGATACCGCATACTTTCTGCCATCTCCCGAGACTACTAGTCGATTCTATGACGATAGTAATTTCAATATGCCGAAGTCATGCCGTCAGTTGAGGCAACTATCTCTAGTTAATTCCCCACCGTCACAAGATCGTGATGTTCCAACTGGCGTCTGCTTGCTGCCCGAACAAGTTGACTAGCTTTCTGCCCCGGTCAGGCAGCTATACCGACAGGTATCAACCTGGATGATGACAATTTGTAAATATACTTCCACTACGATTACCAAAGTCAAGTTATCAAATAAGGTGAAGAGCTTCTCCGCGAGGTTAACAACTCACAAGTGAATAAAATGCTTGAGCTAACCTGGGTAACAGAAATAACCAATTTGTTATTCAAAGCCTAACAAAAAATTCAAATCACAGATGAAACTCCACAAGTCTCTGCTAGCAAAACCGAATTTCCACCCCACGAGGTTCATGGGCCATATGAAGCTGTGAAGGTAAAGAATCTCTAACTACCCACGGTTCCGACTTATGACGGAGATATCACAAAATTTGCACACTTTAGAAGAAATTTTGAAGCTGTTGTTCACAATGTTTCCTTCCCGATCCAGTTAAACTGGAAGCACTCCGGAGTAAGTTGAGTGGAACGGCCGCATCCTGGCTTCAGGGAAGGAAAAAAAAAACTTCCTATGAACAATTTTATCAGTTTCTCTGTTTGGAGAACTCTGGGCAATATATAATCGCGTGTGCAACATTTTTGCAAAGAACCACAAATCCGAAGATTGATGTTCAGAATGTGGCTTTCAAACGATTTCTTTCTGCATCCAAAGCTTGGATTGAAGCCCTCAATTCTGTCGAGGCCGAGGGCTTAACCATCTTCTTAATTTTCAAGGCGTTATTCCTGAAAATTGATCCTGTCCTACAAGCCAAATACAAGCGAGAGCAGGTAAGGGATGAGAATTATGTTCCGCAGTTCTATGATTTCATCAGTTTCCTGGAACATGAGTTGAAGGACTTTCAGTTCCAGCCAGCAATCCACAAGAGAACTCCACCTCCGAGTCAGTGGCCATCTTCTCCGTGGCAAGTGCGACACATACCCCCGCCCACTGGGCAGTTTGAACTCAGCACCAAAATAAACCCCAACATTTCCTTCCTTATCCCTTTTTCCGCTGCTGAAACAACATTTCCTCTACCGTTGCCCGCAACCTTGTTTTTCAATCTACCTTCGTTTGTTTATTCGCAGTTTAACCCACCATGGGATTATTTTCCAAAATGAATCCCAACAGGTGATTTAAGGTGCTGAATCCGAATTTGAAATCCATTTTAGTGTAGGAGATTCTGTTCACTGGATTTCAACGAATTTCGATAATATGATGAACATTTCAAACAAATGCCCCTGGAAAGTGAATAAAAATTTCCAAAGACACATACATGTTCTTTGATGCGCTGAATCCGAATTTGAAGTCCATTTTCTTTCCGTTTAACGGAAAATGACACAAATCTACAATTTCACGATAATTTCCATAATTCTTCCACACTAAATTTCCATGGGTAATTTAAGGATTGGAAAGCTAGTCTTGGGTTAGTGTCCGTTCAAAAGGTTGTTATACCTTGGAGGCATATGATTCCTTTTTGTAAATAAAATTATCGCACATTCTAGGGGCCACAAGATGAGGAAATTTTTCAATTGCCATAATGGATTGGATAGCAACTTCTTTTTTTATGATTGGGCACTCTCTAGAGAGTGCTCCATGCATGATGTTTCAGCCTTATTTGTTGTGGAAAACCACAGACACACATCTTTTACACTAACATCTGCGGTTAGTAATCCCAAATTTAAGGCATTTACACCATCCCATAGGTGAGGGAATAAAATATCGTATCTGCAGTTCACGAAGCAAGGTACCTGGTGACATGTTCTTAGGCAGATTTCGGAGTTCAAAGGAACACAAAAGGTTGTCAGATGACCCCTTGTTGCGCCGACCACGTTGCAGAGGGATGAAATCAATTACCTTCCACTGTAAGTCTCCAAAGTTGAGCAAGTTAATTCCCCAGGGCATAGTTCCCATTTTCGTAAGTCCCCAAAGTGGGCAACTCCCTACTGTAAGTCTCCTGGTTGAGCAAGTTATATTATTCTCGATTGTTCCAATCTTTGATTGGTGGGGGGGGTTAACTACCTAATGAATACTTCATATGAAGATTCATTGACAGTCCATCCTGTTTTAATTCCAACTTTTTATCCTCAATCTCCAATGCAGCTATTTATTAGTGAGCATCAGTTCTCATCCAGTAAACTATTCCACCTAGTTTACATACTTGCTCTTCAATCAAGTATGTTTTTAAGGGGGGGGAGTGTGACAGTTCCCGCGAGAGCCAAGGGAATGCGCTGCTGTCGCTCCGTTGTTTCCCAACAGGCGTCGGGCGCTAATTCCCGTGTTTTTTAAAGCCTGCATTTGGCGATGGATGGGTGATCCTAGAACTGGAAAACCGATCTTCTCCGAACGTAGCTTATATGCTATTAGTACGAGTTGTATCTCTTATGGTACTGTCACACCCCTCTGTCTCTATGAGTGTGGATTTAGGCCCCATTGCACCACGGTATGCCTAAGACCATTACACGTCGTAGACTAACGCGATTTTCGCTATGTTCTCACCAGTTCTGATCCACACTCATGTTTAACCTTTATTCCTGTCAGTATTCTACTCCATAGGGAGAAGGAACGGATGAACGTATCACGATTCGGGGTGGTTTCATTTGAGCCTTCGGAATAATGTCTATCAATGATCACATTTTTTACCCTGTAGAATTGATCGAAGTGATGTTGACCATTCAGTACCAGCTAGACTCGGAAAGTGATTTTTGAACCGAGTTTCATAAACTTTCGTCTAGTTGTTTCGGAAAAAGGTCCGGACGTTGGACAGACGGATTTTTATTTTGTTTTTTAGATTCTACGCATCTTGTAGTGTGTACAGCAACAAATTTTGAGGAGGGTTGGAAAAAATTGGCTTCGCCTTGGTCGATTATAAAGGTTCATTATTGAAATTGAGAAACCAAAATTATTGTGTGATGATGTAATATCAATGATAGTACGGTGAACTAGGATTGGATCATTGGACCTTAGACAGAACCTAAGTCGTTGTCTGTAAGGAGAGCTGGTGCTGAATGATTAAAACTATTATAATTGATTTATGACGAACTCGGAATGTGTTGACACTTAGATTTGAATATTTGGAAACGCTGTTTTGTGTTGGACGCTCGAAGAGTTGTTTCATATGACATGAATGTTGTTTCTTTCATGTTGGTGCAGGAATTACATCATCCAAATAGTACCTTTGCCAGGTGTGAGGAGCATTTTTTCAGGCCACAATTCATATGTGTATTTTGAAACTTTCCAAATGGTATTAAGATTGCGGTAGGTATGTCATGTTATTGGTTGTAGTTTTGTCTGAAGTAGATGATCGGGAACTAGCCATAGGTCAGCAGTGGGGTGATACTACATCGATTCACTCAATATTTGCTAGTGATTGGTCGTTACGGGTAATTGGGCGAGTTTCAGTAGAGAAAGAAGGTGCGAGTAGAAAGCCAACTGCTCCAAGTCGGTCTCCAGGGATGTGGTGAGAAGAACATTCATAGGAGGAGTTTCAAGTTCAGGAAGGACCAGTCGATCATTTAAGTTATGTAGACGTGTGCAAAAAATGTTATATGTAGTATCAGAATTATCGTTCATTTTGGCTACAAGGGTGGCAGTAGTCATTTCGTGCACCAAGAATGCCTGTTGGAATTTCTTTGTTTCAGTATTTCGGTTTCTGTAGGCACTAGCTACTTCTAGTTTTTGGAACCATACTGTTGGGTCCGCTGGGTTGTACTGAGGTAGTTTTGCTGATCGTGTCAACCTTGGGCCAGTACCTTCGTCGAGCTATGATGAACATAAAGTACCTGAAAGATAAGTGAACTGGGTACCATAGATTCGACTATAGCATCCATAATTGCTCGCGTTCATCCATTCATTGGCAGCACAGCTCTTACGTATTCTGTATTTGGCAATTGCTGGGGATAGATGCTTGCTCACTGATGCGGTCCTAAAATCTTTTGTCTGATATGTGTAGTCTGGATGGTTTTATATAGGATATCCGTGGGTGAACGTAGGGAATGGCACAGTGGAGTGGGTGGTAGAAATCAGAAAGGTGTTCTGAGATTGTTTACTCTTCAAAGTCAGAGGGTCACCAATGTAGTTATTCGAGGGGGTTTTGCTGAAAAATTTAGGTTATGGCACAAAATATGACTTTGTCAAATTCTTTATCAGTCTCCATTAACATTTCACGTAGAATCTCATTGTGATCCTCTGACTCCCCCATACTGTTGAATATCTGATATTCTAAGGGCTCATTTCACGGGAATTAAGGGTTTACATATGATGCATCGTTTCCCCCTTCTCTTCTCCATGACATAATATTTTCGAATTATTATTATTATTTTTTTTATGAAACGTTTTACGAAAAGTTTGATAGTTTGAACTTTTCAACTTTTTTCAATTGTTGCCATAACCAGACTCGGATTCTTCCTATAATGAGGATTCTACATGCCCAAGCCCCTTAATACACCAAGAAACCTTGCATTCCATGCAACTACAAAACCAATATTGTCCTCACCTTTAAGCTGATCTCTTACTCGCAAATGGGGGTACAGAATTTTTCAAGCTACAGTTTGTGTGTATTGTTAATCTATATATTTTCATGGGTGTGTTGAATGTATTTTTGAGATTGATCTCTCCTAATTTGAATCTTCCTGAACTATCCAAACCTGCTTTTGGGGGCTGGGTAGAGAAACAACTGGTTACTACATTCCTTTGTCTCTAGATTTTTTTAAAATCTTTGGACATGTTTTTTTACAGATGAAGCTACAAGGTCCTAAGAGTCCTTTGGAAATGTCCATCAGTTCAATCACTCGCAAATGCGTTGGGAAATCAGCGGGTGTAGACTTTAACTCTGTAAACTCCGTTCTCCTAGACACCAATCCAATGGATACATCATCAAGGTAAACGAACCCAGCTTACATTGCTAGAGTGTTCATTCGAAAACCAAAAGTTTCAGCCATGCAGCTTGATTGTTTTGGCGAATTTTCATAAACTTTCCTATTGTAGTTATGTTCTGTTTTAAAATTTAATCACATTGTGTTGTACGCTGAAATCCTACCAGTTTCTAGGGGGGGGGGGGGGGGGGGGTTTTTTTTTTTTTTTTTTTTCAGTTTTTAAAGGTTTTTCAACTCTCATTAATGAAAGTTGAGTAAATTCTTCAGCACAGTTTTTTGCCAATGAAGTTTTTCTTCTGAATGCACTATTTTATGGTTTGTTAGGCCTAACCTACCTACTTAGGCAGATAAGGTAAATTCTCTTGCAGCATGTTTACCCCCCATTACCTACACCTTATTGAAGATCTTATTTACACGGTGGCATCAAAGATTTAACTATAAAGATGCACTTCTGTTGGACCACCTGAGTCCTCAGCCATAATGTTATTCTCAATAGGAATAAAGGGCGAGGAAAACCGTTAATGAATACAAAATTGGGCTCTGGACATAGGTAATTCTATGTCAATACTAGGTGAATACCCTTTTGACCATGATTCTGGACATTGGTAATTCCATGTCAATACTAGGTGAATACCCTTTTGACCATGATTCTGGACATTGGTAATTCGGTAATTCCATGTCAATACTAGGTGGACAGAAGAATCCAATATCTCCTTCGAAAAAAAAAAAAAAAAAAAGTGGGGTTTAGGAGTTTTTAGGCAATCATGCCTTATGGTCTCCCCCCAGACAAGCTGGGAAGATCCTCCTGAGACGGGACTGTACACACAGTCAATGTCCTTGACAATTGCCAAGTACCCGTTTTGACCTATGGGTCGAGGCATGCGTTCTAGCTCCCATTACCAACTATGCAGGTTGGTACCCGAGTTCATGGAAACCCACATAACTCCAAATGCCAAAATCCGTGGAAGAAGACTCACCCTCGCGAGTCAACTCCCATGCACCTCTACCCCACATCTGCAGAATAGACTGCACGTTGGGGGTGATGAAACCACTGCCCCGCGAATCCAACCTCAACCGGTGGGCAGGCAGGTGGTGCTTCGACAAAGTCTATGTACCAGTAGCCTGGGGCTCGCCCCGCCCGAGGTACCATTCACTGGAGACAGCGCCATACAGCACTTTTCCATTAAGGCCAGTATGATCGCTAGCCTGACACAGAGAAGGTGTCTCTGCGCCTACTGCTTTATCCTCACCTGAGGGATCCCACATCAAACATTATGAGTGTGTTAGGACGGGAGATGGTACCCGATTTGTTACCAGTTTGGATTCCACTACCACTTTGGCCATAGCTCTATGACCCCTTTCTCTAGTAAATTCTCGATCACCATTCGAGACCTACTCAAAGGGGAAGGTCCCGGCTGGAATGATGGTAATGCTAAGGGGGGCTCTTTTCCAAATGGCAAAGAATATCCAGAAACCCATGATAATAACAGTGTTGAATCAGTTATAAATTTCCAAGCATGCTCGATATACGCCATTCTTCCTTCAATGGGGGAGAGGGAAGGGGGTTCAACTTAATTCTAATATCACTCACCTGCACCTCTAGTGGTGTCACTGAGGACGCATCTCCGGAAAGGGACGTCCCAAAAACTTCCTTGTGGGTAGTGAGGGAGGAGGGACTCATCGGATCCTTGAAGTTTCCCTGTTGCTTAGGGGAACCTGGATTCTTGTGCTTGGCCTTCTTCTTAGCAGTTCAACTCAGGGAGGAAGGCCCTGGACGTTTAATCAGCGAACGCTACATTTTTAATTTGTCCGAGGCAGACTTGACCCATTTTGTTGTGGCTTCATCAAATAAATACTCCGCTCCCAGGGGCTGGTGAAGAGTCACCGCCTGGTACCCGAGCAGTACGTGTTTCACTAGCCTATGCTTCCTCATACGCAATCAGTGATATAAATTGGCCATTAGTAGGTTGGAAGCATCCCATAACGACAAATAAATCAGCTTTTGCTCCTCTTCCATCACCAGAATGGGATGAGACAAGGTTAATAGCATTGGCTACTGCTAGCAGCACATGCGTTGTCTGGAGTTGGGATCTATGGGCAGACTCGTCTGATTTCATGGCGAATGCCGGAAAGCCGTCTACTAAATTTGGCTCCAATTTCAGTGGCAGAAATGACATTTTCAAAATGATGTAATATATTATAATACGATAATGTGCGAAAATTCACTCATACCATCATGCTGCATAACTGGAGCTTCAGCTAGTATTAAGGAATTAATTACGTTTTCCCGCACAATTTTGTGCATGCATTTTTTAAATGTTCTATTTCAACTTTGATACACTTTTTTCGAATAAAATTCTCCTATGAAATGAAAATTTATCGATTTTCAGCCGTTTTTAACAATTTTTAGTGATTTTTAAGCCCTTATTTTGAAATTTGACCTATCTAATGTGCTCAAAAAGTGCTGGCCAATGAACTCATATTTTCATTTAGAGACGTAGATTTTTTTGGCAAAAGAACAGAATTTTTATCTCAATTCTAAAGAGAGTTATTGTCTGCTGAGGGAGATATCTGCTGATAGAGAGGCCCTGTTTATTGGCCTTAGTCATTGTGTGGATAGAGAGGCACTTGGGACAACAGGTCTAGCCAAGTGCCTAACTGCAGCAGCAAGCTCGTTAAAGATGTAACGGCCCAAAAATATTTGATACCTCGACAGGAGTTCGAACTCGCGTCGTCACAACTACGAGAAATTATTAATAATTTCCCGCAGTTGCGACACTCTAATGATCAGAGCTATGAGGCCAGGGTGACCAAACCTCTTCGACTGTGAGAGTTATTTTCCTGGAGCGTAACATTTCCCCGGAGTCAAATACCAGCCGTCCCGGCTGGATTGGGGTCGGACGAATGACGAAGTGTAACTGCAGGCCGCTGGCTCAGCAGATGCTCGCTGGAACAAGTCAGCAGTCGAGCGGGGTCATTGTCACGGTGTGTTTTGACTCAAGTGAGCGAGGAAATGAAAGGCATAACAACAGGAAATGTGATGTTTACAGTCTTTTGGCTCGAGAGGGATTTAATTAATTATTGTTTCGTATGATTTCGGGTCCTATTTCGGCTGCGCCACTTTAACGGGCTAAAAATATTTGCTACCTCGACAGGAGTTCGAACTCGCGTCGTCACAACTACGAGAAATTATTATTAATTTCCCGTAGTTGCGACACTCTAACGACCAGAGCTATGAGGCCAGGGTGACCAAACCTCTTCGACTGTGAGAGATATTTTCCTGGAGTGTAACATTTCCCCGGAGTCAAATACCAGCCGTCTCGGCTGGTTTGGGGTCGGACGAATGACGAAGTGTAACTGCAGGCCGCTGGCTCAGCAGATGCTCGCTGGAACAAGTCAGCAGTCGAGCGAGGTCATTGTCACGGTGTGTTTTGACTCAAGTGAGTGAGGAAATGAAAGGCATAACAACAGGAAATGTTATGTTTACAGTCTTTTGGCTCGAGAGGGATTTAATTAATTATTGTTTCGTATGATTTCGGGTCCTACCGACTGCGCCACTGTAACGGCCCAAAAATATTTGATACCTCGACAGGAGTTCGAACTCGCGTCGTCACAACTACGAGAAATTATTAATAATTTCCCGCAGTTGCGACACTCTAATGATCAGAGCTATGAGGCCAGGGTGACCAAACCTCTTCGACTGTGAGAGTTATTTTCCTGGAGCGTAACAAAGACCATCCTGTGGTTTGCTTTGGTAGTAAATACGTGTCAAGGAGGCGCAGTGTCTGCTATGGTTTCAGTTACATGAGCTTGAGCTTCATCAATCATGGCTTGCAGCAATGGATGCAGCTCCCATGAAGTTGACTTCAACCTACTAACAAACCACCTACAGGGATCAGGGGGGAATGGGAGATTTTCCTATGGCAAAACTCTCCTCATCTACTATATTCACCTTATGCTGGCAACCTGGTGAGATCAAGGAGACCAACCCACGGGATCACCCATTAAACCACACCTCGCTTGCTACTCAGCAAATAAGCTGAGTGCAATCTGTAATCCCTCTCGAGTTTCTGAGAGTAGGATGACTTCATCAGCAAACGCCAATTCACCTGCTCACACCCATAGGCAAAAGATCAAACCCTGTTTCACCTAGCAGCTTACCCTAGGCCAATTCTACTACCAGTTTGAAGGGGAATGGTGACAGGGGTCTCCTGTACCAAATGTCAACATCTTGAACATTCTGCCTCATTCCTGGAGGACTGTCACATCTTCATGGTACATACAGGCTACATACTCAAATAAAAGATCAGGGGTTTCAACAGCATGAAGTCATGTTTAGTCAGGGGGAAATGGCTAATAGTGACCTTAGTGACGTTCAGAGAGGCAAGATGGAGCAGCCATTGCTATTGCTTGATATGGTGGGATAACCATTGAAATTACAGTTTGGAAAAGTCAGGTTCTCTGCTGTGATATCCGCTGACAGGATACTTATTAGCATCATCTATGACACAAAATCTCTTGGAAGGGAGGAGGAATCTTTTGGAAGTGGCAGAAGACCACTGTCATAATACAAATTGGTTTCTTCCAGGCGCACTCCCTCCATCCCCCTACCCCACCCTCTAGGTCATTTTCTAGGTGAAAATTTCCAATACTATTGCAGGATTTCGCAGTAGAAGCAACAGGTTGAGGATGAGCAGAAATGCCTTGAGGTCCAGCAGAAGTGGAGTTTACGACACAACATCATAGGTTTGCCATGAAGCATGCCCATAATGCTGCATGAGGAATCTCTGGTGGTAGCTGGGAATAACACAGGCTTACCAAAGTTGTGGCTGTGAGTACTCGTGAGTGGTTCCCATTATTCCAGAAACTCCTGGAGAGGTGGGCAAAACTTGTTGATCCCCAACTTCCTCCTGTTCCTCCGCAGCTATTCGAGCTGGATGCTTCCTCTACAACTTCTGGATCCACTGATATTCCTGCCTCCTTGCTTGCTCAGCTGGCCATTGTCACTTCCTCAACCTGTGATTCCCACCTTGCGGGGTCGTTGCTATTGTCTTGGAGTTTTTTGTGCTTTACCTTAGGTGTTCTATGCTGAGGTGTCGATCGCCTGGGTTGGCCATCCCTTGTTTTTCGATTGCCTTTTTCGGGATACCCTGGTTAAAGATTTTTCTCTACGTGTATATGTAAATATAGAAGGCGCACCTAGGTTCCCTTCAATTATTCCCTTATGGGACAAACTTTTCTCCTGGGATTATTCAGTTGGGGACCAACCGTCCCCCCCCCCCCCCCCCCCCCCAGAGTCATGGATCACATCACAGCCAATAATTAACTAATCTGTGATCTAAATAACTCGCAATGTTATTATTATGTTAACACTCTTGTTTGATGCCTCCTTCGGGGAGCATTTTCGGTTATGGTCCCTACTATTGGTAATACTGGCTGGTAGGCCCCACCTAGCTTCGTCAGGTCCAATTAAAAGCTTAGTGCCTCGTGACAGGGCTTCAGACATTATGCTCATTATAAAACCGTTCCCAACATTCTATTCTCAAAACAGTTATTTTATTTCGAAACCTACTCCTGGTTAAATTTCATTTTATCTAATTGATATATACATATGAAAAAGTGTTGAACGCCATGAGTTTTCTCAGAAAGCTTCTCTTGTGAATTCTTGTTACGTATATTTCTGGAGTACTCAACAAACAGAGGAGGTGGGTTGGGTCTGAGCTGCATACCTTTTCCCACCATAGGCGCTTGAGATAGTTTCCACGAAGAGACAAGTACGTAAGAGGCAGGCAGACTCCCTTCATGGCCATTCTATTTGTATCTAAACTCTTGTACTTCTTACACCTAGCTCCATATCCTTCTACCTTCTTTCCTTTCTTTAAGCGCACAGTGATTGTTTGGTATTTGCCAAAGTCTGAATAACGTCTTCTGTAAGGCAGACAGTGATTAATAACTAGTTACCAAACCTCGCCTACCTATTTGGTACTGAGAGTGAACAGTGGTACTTTTCCCTTCGTACCTAAAGTACAATCCTATCTCAACTTCTCACCTCTTTCATTCTCGGTTTTATACCAAGTATAAATTCACTAAACCTAGGTTCGTCAGTTTAAATATAAAACATAAATTTCAAGTTCAAGTTCACAACAGGCCCAAAACGGATTTCCAAGAAGAAAATTTGGTAAATTTTTATTGTAAAAGTTTTGGAGCCGTAGCATTAGCTTTATTTTCTACGAAAATTCAGTAATGATGAAATTAATTACCTTTCTGTCAATGTACTTACTGTACTCATTATTCCGCAGGCTGATTGTTGCTGGAACAGTCACACAAAATGGTGGTAGATTAACTCTGCGAAATACCACAATAATGCCATCTATGAGAGGAATAGTTGGGATCATGTGCCTAATATCTACTCCAAAGGCGGAATTGAGGTTCGTTATTTATAATATACCTAAATACATACCTATACCTATTTATACCTATACTAAATATATTTAATAAAATGTATTTATTGTTCAAAATGTAAACTTGAAATATATGAGTGAGTTTGTTTGGCACTATAGTGTATAGTATAGTATAGTTGGTTAGAACCAAATAATAGTGAATTCGATGCAGTTTTGGGCAGAAATGAAATGAACAAAAAGTCACGGCCTTATTTACTAAGCTGGTTCATTACCACAGGTTGCTTTAGGAAAGTTTAATATTTAATATTCAACATTGTACACTTGAGCACCGCTCTTCATTATAACCAATAATTGATTCCCTTGTTTGAGCCCTCACTATCTTTCTCAACACTTTGAGAATCAGTGAAAAGGGTGAGAAAGCGAAAAAGTTCAATCCCGGCCAGGGGAAGGTAAACACTCCACTCCTGCTGCTCTCGGGTCCTGGAACCAGGAGAAAAACCTCGGGCACTTAGCATTGGCCGCTGACGTGAACAGATCGATAGTGGGGGAGGCGAACCTCTGAACAATTTCGTTAAAGTGGGAGTCCCATAGCTACCATTCCGTTCCCCCTGGAAGGTGCCAGGGGGCACTCGTCTGTGACAGTATTCTCGATGGAAGCAATATAGGATGAGAACACAAAATTCCCTCAGTTTTTGCACCGATTCCAAATCACTCGGGGTAATAGAAAATAACTTGAAGAAATCATGGAGCCTTGTCGATTAACACAGTTGATAGCCGTAGTATTATCAGACCTGACAAAGATCCTCAAATTCGTAACTCGGTCACAAAAGTGGCATAATGCCAGAAAAATTGCCCTAAGCTCCAGGTCATTGATTTGATAAGTTGCTTCCTCCGGGGACCACCATCCACTGACTGTACGTCCGTCACACCACGCCCCCCATCCTGATGGACAGGCGTCCATTTCAATCGTGACCGAGAAATCGTCGTTGCACAATCTATTCACCATGGAAAAAACATTATTACCGCACCATTGGAGGTCTGGATAGATGGTGGGAGGCGGGGTGAACTTCATAACGAAAATTGTTTGTCGCTAGCTAACACTTTAATCTTGACCGATTCCAAGAACATAGTATTTAATTAACCATAAGGTGTCGCGGGGCAAGCAGCCACTCACGTCCCTATCACGGTTGTGAATTGCCTCACAGTGGGATTCGGAAGAGAGGTAAGGCGAGCAATCATGTCTTGAATATACAAACGTTTTCTGAGAGGTAGAGAAATAGTCTCTTGGACAGAATCAAAGACAAAGTCTAGAAAAATAAAATGTTGAGCGGGTTCGACAACGCATTTATCAAAATTTATCATTAACCCCAAGCCCTGTAGTAACTTGATTAAAATCTGAACATGACACGCACAGTCAGCTGATGAGGTAATCAGGTACCCAGGTAATCAACACTGGGAATATTTTGGGCTCGAAGATGTCGAACAATAGGTCTCATCAATTTATGAAAAATGAAAGGTGATATCAACAAACCCATTGCTGAACATGTCAATGCATATAATTTTCCCTGAAAGTTAAATCTCAGGAATTCCGGATACTCCATGGCTACCGGAACCATATACAGGGTGGCCCCCAACGGGAAAAGTCAGGGAAAACCTGGAATTGTCAGGGAATTTTGTGCGACGGGAAAAGTCAGGGAAATGTCAGGGAATTTTTCAAAAAACACCAAAATGTCAGGGAATTTTTTCAATCAATACTTTGTGTAACAATCTGCAGTGTTTTTAGGTTTATTTTAACTCCTAAACAATAAAACTTCAACGGCGTACTTTATCATACTGCATAATATTTTATAGATGGGTAATACGAAAAAAAAAAAAAAAAAAAAAAAATTGTCAAGAGTCGTGGTATTGTTCAAAGAGTTACATTGTTACACACACAGATACATTGTGACATGGATATGTCTTCGGCTCTCCTGTTTACTACGTCACCTATTAGTAAACTATTTGTGAGAAAAATCAACAGGTTATTGAACTAGGGAGAAAACCCAACAGAGTAGTGGATTGATCCAGTTAGAGTCCCAACAACGAGTTGGTGTACATAAGCTAGGACTTCTCATGTTGGCCTATTGAAATGTGAAGCCATGTGTAATAAATTCATAGCTTTCCAACGAAAGATTTTTGTGGGATGGGAAATAAGGCACCGATTGGAAGTAGGTGGAAAAAAGCGAGACATTTATTGCAGTCGGGCGAAAATTTGGAATTATCCACAAAGCTAAGAAATATCCTTGTTAAAAACTTTTCCTTTTTTCAACACAAATGATTAAAATTTGAATTTGATCTTCAACAAATCGCTTCAGATCACAAATTGAGAGACCATAAAATATTAAATGAAAAGTAATGCAGCATGATTAAAGGCGAATTTTCGTAATTTGTCGTTTTACATTTAGGTTAGGTAAATTGTTTTGAAAATTGAGAACTTTGAGGGCAATGAAGTTGTTAAATATACATTTTATGGCAAAAAACTCATTCTAAATTATGGTCTGCTATTCAACAAATGATTTCGGGTTTCTAGCAGTTTTCTTTTCTCCAGTTTTTATTTATTTATTATTACTTATTTTTATTTATTTATTTTATTTTATTTTTTTGCACATATTAATGAACTTGTTTATATATTTATGAAATACTTGAATTTTTGACGAAAGAACGGATTTTTTGTATTGATCCTAAAGAAAGTTATCGTCTGGAATGACACACGCACGCATACAACCTAATATGTCATTAACAATTAGGTTGTATTAATATGTAATATGTCACTAGTCATAGAATCTAGTGTTTTGATGCGATAGTGTTTGAAGAACCTTGTGGCCGTTTAGCATTCGTTATTATGTTTTTGAATTCGAAATACCAAAACTGGGTTTTGAAACTTACTGTAGTTTTTTCCTCATTCTCAGTTTATTTTTTACCTGAATTTACTGTGGAATATTTTAGTTACCTTAAGTATGTAGTATGTCAAAACCATTCTGTTCGTCCAACTGCGATTTTTTAAAAACTATTTAATTAAATTCTTTCATAAATTCAATTACTTTAAAAAGTATCTTTTCTCCCATGCTTCACCTTCATTATTACTCCCGGAGTAGGCTGTTTTTCTTTTTTAAATTATACGATTTTCATTTTTGAAGCATTAAATGTGACGCTATATATATATATGAGATTGATATTTTTTGTCAGGGAAATATGGAGTTCGGTCAGGGAAAAGTCAGGGAAATGTCAGGGAATTTTAAAATTTCCATTTGGGGGCCACCCTGCATATAGTATGCATCCCTAAGGTCATTCGTGGCCCCATAGCAATCCTTGGAAATCAACTCAGGCATAGTACAGTAGTCTTCCAATTTAAAATGCGGGGGTGTAATGAAAGAATTTAATTATTTTAAATTCAGGATAAATTGTTTCCCTCCAGATGCCTTGGTTACCAGGAAAATTGGAGATACGACTTGACCTGCCCTGGGGGAACAAAGACACACTCCCTGGTCAGATACAAGCTTATCAATGAGCTCTGCCATTTGGATAATGAAGAGGGGTTTCTGAGAATGTGGCAAAAGATTCGGTTGGGGAGCAAGAACAGTAGTAAAAGGAATATGAACTCCCTCCAACCAGGAAAAAATATCGTTCCTACCTGTAATTGCATGCCAGGCTTGTATAGAAAACCTTGAACAGCCCTCAGGAGGGGGGCTAGAACTTAAGTGAGGGTGTTGATGGCGAATCCAGGGATTAGTCCCCAACGCTGAGAGGAGCGCTGGGCCCAAATTCTTATCCGGGTCCTCATTCACAGGGTTAAGACCCGCAAAAGTATCGGATTTTCTCCATAAAGTTGTCCACTGAGTCTAGGTCTGGGAGTGATTTTCCCCTGTCAAAAAATGTGGGTCGATTGGGTCAAAAAACTCGTTCCCCTCCTCTCCTGACTCAGAACAAAGGAACTATTTGTCCTGAAAATCTTTCTGGGAACTGTTCGCCCTGCGCCCGATGACAGCGATTAGACCATCTGCCTCAGAACTCCATTCGGGCCGACCCCGAAAAGGCCCCTCCGCGTTCGCTCGGGCAACAGATAAAACTCCCACTCAGACGGATGAGAGGAAAAGCGCCTTTTCCTGTCTGTTGTACGCGAGAAACGGTTCACACGGGATTCCTCCTGGAAAATATCCCTGGGACCAAAACATCTATTAAAAAAAAAAAAAAAAAAAAAAAAACCGAAAACCCGAGTCGGCGCTGTTCGATTGTTAGTGAAAATTTTATAGAAGAAAAGAGAAGCCTCAGAGCTCTGATCGCGACGCAAGCTGAGAAAATAGAGGAAGCAGATGGTCGGACAGTGTTGCCAACATGGCCGGGCGAAATACCAGTTGTTACGACCTCCCTGCAGCCGCCCCCATTCCGCTATTTTTTGAATTCCTTTGAAACCAGCTCTGTCCGACGCACGGCTGGGGGCCACTACATTGTTAAAACATCCTCTAGTGCTCCTAGATACAATATAGGTAATCAAAGTAGTATAAAGTTGATTCAAAATGGAATAGCAAATAAAAAGCCTAAAAATTTCATGTGAGGTACCGATTCATTGAAGAAAAGGTTGAAAACAAAATGATTTCTGTATAATACTACCTACCAATAAGAATATTGCAGATGGTCTGACTAAAGCACTAGCCTAAAATAAATTCGAATTATTCAAGAGAGAAGTGGTTGAAAATATAGAGTAGAGGCCAAGAACTTGTTAAAATATTAAATAAATTCAATAACTTGGAAAATGTTGCAAATAAAAGTATAGGTATATATTTGTATAAACTTTTTTTGCTTTACTGTTTTCTATATGCTTTTAAGAATTGTCGTACTGAATTTATAAATCTAAAAAAACTATTTTTTATTGAAACACTGCTTATTTTATTGAAAGTTTTATACTTATTTTGAAATGTCTCAAGTAATCATAAATAATGTTAACTTAACTATACTATATGGTGAATTCTGTCAAATTATAATTAAGGAAAAGTGTGGAATATAATTTAAATTTGCCGCTATTCGAGGGGGTTCAGCTCGACTCGTGTGAGCTTGTGTGTTTACGCGCTCCCACTTTCCTCTGTATCTCGCCTTGATATCATTGTTGTTATTCCCGGTATGTAAAACGTGGTTCGAATAAAATTATTCTTAACGCAGCGAAAGTGAGTTATTATAAAATAAAAACTCCTAAAACCAACACAGCTCAAACTACCTGGCGCCCGTACTAAATGCTAACATTACAATTATAATGTTCCTTGTTAGCTTTTCCTTATTTTCCATTCTAAAGAAATCGGTTAAAGGCAAAAAAAGAAAAAATGCTCAAGAAATTCAGAAAACTCCTGTCACGGGACCCTGGACAAATTAATGAACAGAACAAAGATAAAAGAATCACCACCGTATAGTTATGGGTGACTATATATGACTGTATAGATAACTCACGTTCAATACCTAGTTTCTGTAGACGTATTGTCTTTTAGTCCAGTCAATAAAGAATTGTAGCTGTGTTTGTATTGTAATTGAGCTGGAATAATTTCGCCGACCATGAAAGTATGTTCAGATAGTCTAAAGTCCTCATGTTTTGGAGAGGCACGGGAGGGGGGAGGGGGGGAAGAAGGTCCTATTTTTCGGTTTTTCGCTTATATCTGGAAAACGGTGCATTTTTTCACATGTTATTGTAGTTACAAAGTAAACGCTTACAAAATTGTCTACAACTTTGACCATGTACACTTTTAGCCAATTCCCAACCGTTTTCGAGATATATGCCCCGGAATATTGACAATTTCTAAAAATCTGATTTTTGCGCCACGTTTTTTGTCAAACATTGCTTGATGTAAAGTAAACCGTTGATCTGAGAGAAAACTGCCCTCCGAAAAAGTTGCAGAGAATTAAATTTCCTTTAAGAATACATAAATGTCCATTTATGAAGAACCGTTCAGAAGTTATAGGTACCAATTTTAACATTTTCGGCCAAGGTAGGGCGGTCTCATTTTTTACCGTTTTCGATGTAATTCCTTTAATTTTGGGTTGCA
This sequence comes from Adelphocoris suturalis, assembly GCA_030762985.1. NCBI lineage: Eukaryota > Metazoa > Arthropoda > Insecta > Hemiptera > Miridae > Adelphocoris > Adelphocoris suturalis. The sequence continues at coordinate 35,914,448 of CM061040.1, forward strand.
TACCGCATATTTAGTGTGAGCACTAACTAAATTACTCATTTATACTGAAATGTATGTATATATGTGTATACACCACATACAGAGGTTATATATAGATTGCAAAGTTAGTGAGGAATCAATTTTTTGGGCTTTTGTCGGCAACATTCTCATTTGTCTTTATATTCTTTTAGTGCACGTACTTTGTAGGACTTGGGATAAAGATTGCAAAAGTCATACAGCAATAAAAAAAGGCATGAAATGTTAGGTTTATTAATAGAAAAAGTTACAATAGTTAACTAATATCCATGTTCTTTGTTAACAAATATCCATTACTTCAATCATCTTTCACCCTTTTTGGAGGATAGCATGGGGTCATCCTCTGGAGGCTGGTAATGTGGGTCATGGAAGGTCTTTCTCATCTGGGGTCGTGGGAATTGGTTCAAACTCGTATTCATCTGCCTCCTCATTATCAGTAAATGGGACACCGTTGAGGCATTTGCCTTGGAAGTTAAGGCAAGCTATTGAACAGTGTCGCATAGCCTTTTGGCACCCACGTCAGTCAGTTAAGGCACCGCAGACTGTGGAACATCGACAAAATATAGTTTTAAGGGGGGCGTCCGGTGCTGGAGGATCCTCTGTGGTTAGTGAACTCTGGGCATCCCCATCCTGCTTCCATCCCCACTCAAGAGAGGTCAGCTCCTTTCCCAGCCACTGCTGAACTTGGTGGAATGTGCGCAGGGAATGTTGTTTTGCTGCCCCCTCGGTTGGTGGGAGAGAAGGTATATCAGGTTTGGCATTAGCCACTTATTTGACAAAGGCCTGATACCTGTAGCTGTTGAGGGAGGTCAGCTTGATTGGAGTACCGTACCATTTCAGCATGCATTTATTCTGAAGTGTACATAGTCAAAGTTGTAGAAAATGTTATAAGCTTTTATTGTTTAATTACATATGAAAAATTGCACCGTTTTCCAGATATAAGCAAAAAACCAATAAATGGACCTCCTTAGGCCTCCCCCTCCTCCGCTCCCCACCAAAACATCAGGACTTTTAGTTTGCTCATTCGCTAGCCTATCTGAACATACTTTCATGGTCGGCGAAATCATTCCAGCTCCCGCGCTCTACACCCCCCCCCCCCCCCCCTTATGAGCGTTCATTGACTGGACTATTTCTCATTTTTCTCAAAGAAAAGTGTCCTTTAGTGATGTAGGAGGCTTCATATGAAATTTATCTCTTTGGTCCAATACATTCTGTTTAAAACAGGTCGCCAAATTGTTACCCTTGCTTAAAAGTTTGAATCATATGGCCTCAAAAATGAAATTTGACAGTTACCCTGGAGTACACATATTAATGTAAAAAAGAAAAGTGAGGAGACTATGCACTGAAATTTGGCTGTCAATTTAGGCCAAATGTAAAGAAGCTGAAATCTCCTTGGAACAGATTGTATGTAAATTAAAGCAATACCCACTATAGTTCCCGTGCTACTTCTGATATGATATGATATATGTCATGAAATGACTTTAGAACACTCTTTGGCTGTTAGGTCAAAGCTAAAATATGTCCCAAAAATTATAAAGAATTAATTGGTTGAAATTCAATTTATGGGCAACGATTTGGTGAACGATTTTGGAAACCAACCTAGTATAAGAATCGAAAAAATTAGGGTACCTCTACAAATACAGAACAATGAACATGTTACAGTATTCATAGGAAAATATAAACAAAAAAGTGTCCTTCAATCTACAAAGTTCAATCATCCACTTTTCCCAAAAATTTGGTGAAAAATTAGTAATAGAATGAAATTGTAACCCATTCACAATAGATACGAATAAACCACCCCCATTTTTACCTCTAAATTAATCTGCCTATAGCTAGAAATGGCTGTCAGAAGACAACGCATAACGCCTCAACTGATCACCGCCAATCATGACCGTCTGAACAGACGCCTTAAGATCCGTTGACCTACAATGCTACGTACGATTCAATATGCCCAAATGTAAATTGGTACCGAGGCTATTTTTATTTTAAAAATTTTTTTTTATTCATTTATTTAATTTAATTTATTTATTTTTTAAGTCACGCACGTAGCCCGCGCTTGTAAATAATGATCGATTTCATGACCTATTGCAAAAGGTTGCCTTGTATTTGTTTACTAAACGGAGCCAACACGAAACGGCAAAGTAGAAGTTGTCTTAACAAGGCCAGTTTTAAAGACTCAACAAATCGGCATACCCCAGTGAAACATTGATGCTAACCAACTATACGTGCATAAAAATTGATATTGCCACAGGAATAATATATATATATATATATATATATATATATATATATATATATAGTGTGTGTGTGTGTGTGTGCGTGTAAGGTGTGGGCGCGCGTGTGTTTAGGGGTTTTCAAGAAATAATCTGAACTTTCTTTTCTAGAGTTGATCCTACCAGATCATTCGTCACTGGTGCTTTGTGTGGTCTTGGATCCGATGAAGAAGGTGTGAGCTACGATCAGGAAAATGACATTGAAGTCGCTTTTGACTGCAAGTTTGATATGACTGACGTGGAATTGGTAAGATGATCGTAAATTTACTGTTTAGCCTGGTATAGTAATGTACAACCCTATTCCAATCATTCTGTCCAAGATTTAAAAAATGTTTACTCGAAGGTTTATTATTTCTATATTAGATTGTCCTTCAGTACAGATCACTGGTCTATACCTATATATCACATAGACAGGAGTCACACACATCTTTATACTTGAAACGAGAAAACATAATAATGTTGAGCCGAATTAGCAGAAGTTCAGCTTACTCCCGCATACCTAGTAGCTTTGCGATTTACAGTTTTAATCATCGTTTACTCATCAAACCGAAGACCTCAGCTGTTGAACAACCATATTCGGTTTCACCAATTCCGATTCAGATAAATCAATGATCAAATGCGCTAAATCAACGATCAAAACCAACCAGCCGAATTCGGGTGGTTAGCGTTCCAATCAACGGTTTACCAGGTAGGTAGTTCCTTTCGTCATCTTTGTTTACATGACCGAAATCCAGTTTTGTTACGTTTTCCCATCTGTTTTGCTACCTTTTCCTAGCTATTTCCTACGCGCACGAAAATGAGCCATTGGCCATAGGTCATGAATTTGACGAGGGTGATGAAGACTTTACTTCACTATTCATCGTCCTCGTTGGATTAGAGAGAGTACGGCGGATTTCAATCTCAATGAAATCGATTTTCTGAGGAGGCAACTACCTACCGACTTTCAAAAACTACTGTTTTGTCAGTCCTTGAACAATTTGATCATAGCATCGAATACACAAGTCACGGGTGATAATTTAGGTTCATACATAGAATGTAATAATACAGTTGTAAAATAGTGTTATAAAATAGCTCATTACTTACAATATTTGAAATGACACAATGTGTCTAGATGGTGCCGTAGGCTGTTGCCATTGAAATGATGGGATATACAAACATGAAAATACCTAGTTATGCACCTTGACCATAATAATATTACGATAAAATTATAACCTGTTTCCTGCGCTTTTTGAGGGGAAATAACTTTGGAATCTCGGATTCTGCAGTGGCTACAGTCTCGGTTAGTAGAAGGCACGGTAGGGGTCATGAGCTCTGTGCTTGGGGAAAATACAGTCCTGTTGACGCTACTGGTGAAAATCCCTTCTCACCTGTTGGTGAACCTTCCCTAATCATAATTTCTTTTGCCCAACAACGGTCATTGCGCTCAGTTGTGTCGTTCTCTTGCCAATGTGAACAACGTTATTTTTGCTTAATACATGTATGCTGCAAGGAAATGGTGTGATGGGCTATTTATTATAGGTCGTTTGAATTAGGTACAATGTACCGAAATAAAAGTCCGAATTTCATTACCATTGTTTTCCAAACGACAGAATAGTGAGCTCAAGGTGGGTGAACGTTTGTCATTGGGCTGAAATATTTTTGATGGATCATTCGTGCGTCTGTTCACTTCATTTTGATGGTAGAGACTACATCCGGGACTTGAGAGAAATTAACTGATCAACACCATCCATAAATTTGAGCTAAAACCAGATGAGTGCATCAGTACAATTAATGACATATTAGATCAAATATTTTTTAAATAAATGAAAAACCACTGATTTGACAAAAACCAATGAGAAATTGGAGCTTTCTATCAGTCCATGTCTCATTTGATCAATACGCATTTATTCAACATCCCAAATCTGGAACACATTCTTCTTTTAAGCCGTTTCTCTCTAACATTCCGAAAATTCCATTTAAACAAGAATTGCCAGTTTTAGGTATTAATAATTCCGAAAAATCTTCCAAAAATTATTCTTTTAAACCATTTCCCCCTAACACTCCGGAAATTCCCTTCACACACGAATTATCTGCTTCATGTACTCGTATTAATAATAAGCATAATAATTCTCAGCAAACACATTCTTGTAATAATCATGAGCATAATGTTTCACAACCAACTATTTCATGTTTAGCACCTAAGGATACTAATTTTAAGTTGTCTATTTCATCCTTAAATTGTGTCCATGATCTTCCTAGCCAATCAATTTCATGTTTCCCCTCGCCCGCTGCACACTCTGCAGCCACGGCACCCTCCCTTGACGATGCACCCCCCGTCCCCTGTCTTTTTCCCGTTATAGATCACCGCATTGATTCGATTTCTGCGACAGAACCCCCCCCCCCCCTCCCCCCCAGTCCTCCATGGCTCTTTGTTCAATGAAACAGAACATTATGAACCTCTCTCTGAACCATTAGAGGGGTCAACACTTCATTAACTAATTCGGTTCAAATATCCCGTCTCCGCACCTTATTAAATTCCTACGCATCCCATTTCACACGTGGACTTGCTCGTAACGCTGTTAACAATGCGGAATTTCAAATTGATTTTCCGGGGGACATACGGGGTTTAATAATTTATTATAGACCAATGATCTGCGTAGAGGGGCTATCTTACACAGAAATAATAAACCATTGTGGAATAATTTAATTAGCGCTTGACGATGTTGGGCAATCTGATCCCACGCGGACTGCCCCAAACAATTAATTACTAAGTACAAACTAGCCCCTTCGAGTTACGTGTTGGCTGTGTCGAACTCTTTTTGTATTCAACAATATTCAGGATGAAGCCTCAATTAGCTGCATCAAATTCACTTGCTCAGAGAAGAATAAAAACCTATATATACGAATGATCTATTAAAATGATGAACCACTGTATATTAATTTGCAACTTTTTTTGAGGAGTTTAATCCTAAAAAAGGATAATCATTACCACTGATATTTTTTGATGTTTCATAGATTAACAAAATTAGATTCTGGATGAACGACATTACATGTGGTGTTGCCACTTCCCCAGAACAACAGGCTGTGTCTAGATCTGCGGCTTCATATGCTCAAACGAAAATTGTCAAGTATCTCCTATCGTAAGTCTATTCTGATTTATTTAATCACATAAGATTAAAACACATAGTTACAAAAAAATTATGGAATAAATTAGAGTGTTTCAGTGGATTACGTGCTATCTTAATGAATAATCAAGCCACGACCCTGCCCTGGCAGCTGTGTGCGATATCCAGGCGGATTAATCTGTTGTCAGTGCACAGCGGAAAAAGAATCCATGACGGACATGAAGGGAATGAGCGCATTTTCCCGATGAATAGTGACCCAACCCGCCACTAATGTGTTTGTTAGCATTAATGCACTGTGATGTGAGACGACCCGACTTGCTGTGGCACTAATTTGCGCTTACCTTCTCTGTAAAATTCTGTCCCATGCATGCAATCTGCCCTATGAGTGGGTTTTCGTTTTTTACTGTTGAACACAAATCTCATAAATCTCATTAATAAATATCTATTTGGCAACCTCTTGCCCTATTTTTAGCTATCTATACTATTTATAAGAATGAAACTCCGTTTGTCTGTCTGTTTGTCGTGTCTATGCACGGCCAAACGGCTGAGTGGGGGGAGTCTACGAGTGGGAGGATCTTCTTGGGATTTTCCGAAAGGGGGAGCGAGCGAATTTAAAATTTCCTAATCCCACCCGAACCATGGGCCGTAGGGCGGGAGGGGGGTCGAAGTAAGAATTAATGTGCGCTTTTTCCATTTCCCCGCATCCTCTACCCCTCTAAACGGCCGTCGAAAATTCCGGAAAAATACCGGTTTCGTAGGTTTTTCTACGAGGAAGACGACGGCGCGATCAGATCGCAGAAAAAGTATCGGGAAATGCGTCAAAAAAATGCGAGAGTACGGACCCGTTTTCTCGAAAAGTCCGACGAAAAACTACGTTTTTTCCCATTAAAATATACACCCCGTAAAGGTACGTTTTTCGGAACGGTTTTCACGGGCGAAATACAGCTTTGATCAATTGGATATCGACAAAAGTGGCGAGAACTCGGCCAAATTGCGAGCGGAAGCGAGGGAAGCGTTTAATATGAGAAATTAATTGTGCCCCGGACGCGAGAAGGCTCTACGAAGACGTCAAGAGGTTCGATGTCACAATGTTGCGAGGTGAGCAGGTATACATAGGTACCTACCTTGCGAGCGAAGCGAGAGCTATTTCAATAGAATAAATACGGACTTTGTCCTACACATATACAGGTATACCTTGCAAGCGAAACATGCCCGAATAAACTTTTCGTGGTTCCACGTAGTTTTATAAGATTTAATTTGTTTTTAAGAATTCCCAACTGAAAAAAACGTCTGCCAAGTTGGGTGGGCAGTATAACTTCCTCAAGCGAGCGAAGCGAGCAGCATCCCCTACAGAAGTTAAACCTATCCTGAGATCTACCGTTTGCGAGCGAAGCGAGCAACATCCCCTACACACGTTAAACCTACCCTTAGGGATCTACCGTTTGCGAGCAAAGCGAGCAACATGCCCTACTGGCCACACTTTGCGAGCGAAGCGAGCAAAATTCCCTACATGCCACATTTTGCGAGGGAAGCGAGCAATTTAATGGGGGGTCCGGGGGGCTCGCCCCCCGGCTGGATGTGGAGGCGAGCGTAGCGAGCCGGAGCGGCTAGTCACTAATAACAGTAAATTTGATGACCACAACATTGGAAGAAGGTACCTACCACCGCTAAGCAGGCTGCTTGGCTGTTCCCATTTCCCGTCAGTTACCTTTTCATTCAGCTTTAATTTTCATTTCCCATGCTCACCCTGTCGGGGGAGGGGTGGGGGGATAACTGGAAGAGTGAGTTTCGCAAGTGGAACCCCCTTATGAGGCCCATTCATGGCCAAATGCTCCTTATAACGAACACGCAGACCATCCTCAAATAAACGTGCACACCCTGTAAATTGCTCAGCGCCTAGCCTAAGAGCCGAATGCCAAGAGGAACCCTGGATCCAAATTCTCATCTGCGGTACCTGCGGCAGTGTCAAAAGCAGGGTAACTGTCGGATTCGCCCGATAAGACTGGTTCGTGTCAGGGTCTGGGAGTAAATATTCCCGATGTCCCCCAGTCGAATTTTGTGGTTCAATCGGGTCAAAAAACTCAGTCCCATCATCCTCTGACTCTGAGCACAGAAATACTCTCCCAGTGGGTCATTGACAGGAAAATAATGCTGGGCTCGTTTAGCCTGAGCAAGATGCCGTGCAACGCCAAATGCACCAAATTCCCATCTGGGCAAACCCCAGAAAGGCTTCCTAGCACTTGCTCAGGCGAAAACCAAATCTCCCGTCCAGAGAGGTGCCAGGAAAAGCACCTTTTCCGGTCCAATGTATGGGGAAAACGTTTTTCCTGGGAATCGTCCTTGAAATCTTCCCATCTCGGAGAAGTAACCGAATCACGTGAGAAGCTTCTCCGTGGGCATGAAACATAATATCGCACAAAAACCAATGAAACTCGATAAAATATCACTAAACAACACTACTACGGGAATTTCCGACTTTTAATTTCACAGAAAAACTGAAAAGACATTGAATTGTGTTGAAAAATCAGAATGAATTGTCGGAAAAACTCAGTACAGATTTGATCCCGAAACAAGCTGAAGAACAAGTAAAGATGACCAGGGACAATGCTGCCAACAGGCTGGGTGGATCAGCGGTTGCTACAACCTCCCTGTAGGCGTCTGTCCGAGGTGGATGCCACTACAATTGTTAAAACTACCTCTTGTGCCCCTAGGTAAAATTAAAATTTGAAGAACTTTTTTAATTAGCTGAGTGTGCTCTATAGGAACTAGGTAATTTCGTTTCTATCTAGCTTGAGATGCCAAATTTTGGGGTGGAACCTCTCTGGGTGTGGTAGAAACAACTGTATTTCCCAGGCAGTACTGGAATACTAGTAATTTATGTGATCTACATTTATGTCTTGGAGGAGCGAGTGAAGCGAGCGGGTACAGCTAGTTTTTATAATGGATGAAAGTACACAACCTAGAGAGTTCTGAAAGGGGCGTCTATCTAGCTGGTAAGTGGGTTACCAAACTAAAATCAATCTGAGATGAGAAAATCACGCTATGATTTAACCAGAAGAGGGTCATTCCATGTCAATTCAACACACCCAATTTACCTCACCATTTTAGATTTTGCTCAAATTTGGTATACTCATAGTAGGTGTTGAGAATAAGAAAAATACCAAATTTTAAATTTTTATCTCAAACCGTTTCTTAAATATGGCTATGTAAAACTTACAAAATCTCGCCAAAAAACCATGAACGGATTTTATACTATTCGCTCTAGGAACTGTCCTAATTAAGCTAGAGAGCTGGGAGAGGTATCATTTTGCAGCTTTTTTTATGCTCTTTCCAGTGATATACAACAGGACATAGGTCCTAATAAAAAAAATTTTGTCAAAATACAAACGAAAATTTTGATTTAATTGTTTTCCAAAAAGTACATAATTTAAAATTTTCAAAATATTCCTATAAATACTGAGTACTGTTGTAAACAATGTGACAAAATATAAAGATGGGACGATGATGGGTTCATTGTTAGAAAAAAATATTCCTGACACTAGTTTTCCACTAATATCCCGGTTTTGACTAAATAATAAACATACGTACTTTTACCAAAGAGGTAAGCTATTCAATTAAATGTATAAAGGTAAAAAAATATCAGAAATATTAATTCAAAATACTATCTTGTTAAAACAAAACCAATAACCATAGACATACTCTAATAAAAATTGAGATAATTAGGTTACTTACTTAAATTTTATACAATTTAAACTAAGTTAATCGCCTATTAATTAGTAAAACAAAAACCTTGAACATTTCTATAACAATAAATATGAAAAAGATATGAAAATAGTCAACTTAAATAGTTATGTAATAATTCTGGTACAAACAGATTAATCAAAATTTACATAATATTATACATATTTATGATGATGAAGTAGGTATACGAGTAGGTAACTAAATGTAACTAAGAGTAAAAAAAAGTAAAAAACAAGTAAATCTAGCTGAAAGCGATCTTAGCGAAAACCCAACTGGCTTTTACAAAATGTAATTCCGTGAACTGAGATAATGTTTAGGGAAACTGCTGTCAACTCAAAACTTAATTTTTCCTCAGGTTAGTGTTAATCTAGATAGTTGTTTAAATTTACATTTACTCGTATACCTAATCACCATCATAAATATGTACAATATTATGTAAATTTTGATTAATCTGTTTGTGCCAGAATTATTACATAACTATTTAAGTTGACTATTTTCATACCTTTATCAAATTTATTGTTATAGAAATGTTCAAGATTATTGTTTTACTAATTAATAGGCTTTGTTTAACTTAGTTTAAATTGTATTAAATTAAAGTAAGCAACCTAAATAACTTAATTTTTATTGGAGTATATCTATGGTTATTGGTTTTGTTTTAACAAGATAGTATTTTGAATTAATATTTTTGATATTTTTTTACCTTTATACATAGTATTCCTTTATATATTTAATTAAATAGCTCACCTCTTTGGTAAAAGTACGTAATATGTTTATTATTTAGTCAAAACCGGGCTATTAGTGGAAAACTAGTGTCAGGAATATTTTTTTTTTAACAATGAACCATCATCATCCCATATTTATATTTTGCCACATTGTTTACAACAGTACTAAGTATTTATAGGAATATTTTGAAAATTTTAAATTATGTACTTTTTGGAAAAAAATTAAATCAAAATTTTCGTTTGTATTTTGACAAAATTTTTTTTATTAGAACCTATGTCCTGTTGTATATCACTGGAAAGAGCATAAAAAAAGCTGCAAAATGATACCTCTCCCAGCTCTCTAGCTTAATTAGGACAGTTCCTAGAGCGAATAGTATAAAATCCGTTCATGGTTTTTTGGCGAGATTTTGTAAGTTTTACATAGCCATATTTAAGAAACGGTTTGAGATAAAAATTTAAAATTTGGTATTTTTCTTATTCTCAACACCTACTATGAGTATACCAAATTTGAGCAAAATCTAAAATGGTGAGGTAAATTGGGTGTGTTGAATTGACATGAATGACCCTCTTCTGGTTAAATGTCACCGCCATTGTGAAATTAATCGACCACGTGGATGATCGATAAAGATAATATTTAGGTAATGGGGTATTCCATGATATTAAGAGTAGGTAGGTCCATTTGCCGGTTATGCTGCATGAAAAATTGAAGAGTCAAATGAAAATCAGGAGATAGAAAAAAGGCTGGCTTAGAGTTCGATTTAAAGAGGAGAGGACCGATTCAGCTAGGTGCTAAACAGGGGTACCAACGGATTAACGCTGTCATTCCACTGTACCGTATTGGTTGCTCCTTCGCATAGGGGTCTGGCTAGGCAGGAGGATTGCCATGACATAGGTACGTAGTTTTTTTGCTAATGGTTAGAGTCTGTCATGGATTTTCATCTGCTTTCAATTGAAAATATGAGATAAACATTGGATGTACGGAAATTAACATAATATGAACAAAGGGTTTAACAAAACTGTTGTGTTCCAACAATGCTATTGTGACATCAATGTTATCTTAAGAGATATCATTGGTGCTCGATTATATTGGACCTTTCTACATCGATGGACAAAATATTGAACACTCTTTAGTGTCAAATTTCAACTTCTTAGGATGAACAGGATGATTCAGTCGGTCAGCTGATCAGGAAAGTGTCCATTGTTTTGTTTGTCTCTTGATATCCCACGGAATCTCCATAACGACCAAATAATTGAAGGTAGGTAGATGATTGTTTTGATTGTTGGTGGGAAGGGGATCTAATATGTTACCTAACGAGTATGCTTTCTTGTCCGCAAAAATTTAGGTACTGGGCCATTCTAAAGACGTGAAACTTGTCAAAACATCATAAACCAATCCTTTCAATACAGATTAGCTGAACAAATTGATCAGAATAGCATTTCAAAATATGTTTTGAAGTTCAGGGGAAAAAAATCGAACTCGTGATGTTCTGCATTGAAGTCCAATGTTCTATCGCCACGGCTGCTGAAGACATTGGAAGATTCTGCTCAACAACACTACTCCATTCCGGAGCAGGGAATAGAGCCACAATCTTTTGCCATACCATCGATGTATTTCAACCATGATTGAGTACTTCAACCATGATTGTGTGTTTCAACAATTATATTGAACAATAACCATCATCATTATTGGTCTGAACTCTCAACATCGATGAAAAAACATCAAATATCAAAACAATCATATCTCTAGTGTGAACAAGAAACTTTCTCAAGTCGTTTCACAAATAGAACGGATACACCAGCGCTACCAGCGGATTCTTCAGAAAACAGCTTAGCATTGTGCTGCCCCCAATGGGCTTCTTTCATTTTGCAGGGAGAAGTGACATAGAGGTTCGCTTGTGATGTAGATGTTGCTCTTCAGTTGTCCTTTTTTAATTGCATTTGTTATTGGCCCTAGGCAGAATTTTGCGCGGAAAGTTGGTAGTTGGATGCTGAATCTGAATTCAAGGCCAAAAATTCAAAATTCCAATCCACTGTAAAATCCCGTTTAAGGGAAATGTTGGTTTATTGGCAGTAGCATTTGTATGTGGAAAGTTTGAACCGATTTAAAAGATGTGACAGTTCCCGGGAGATCCAAGAGAATTGCGCGTCCGTCACTCCCACGCCGGGCGTCAATCTCAAGTTGTTGAAATGCTGTGGCTGGTGATAGATGAGGATCCGAGAACCGGAAAATGATCTTCTCCGAACATAGCACATATGCTGTTAGTACGAGTTGTATCTCTTATGGTACTGTCACACCCCCCTCTCTCTATGAGTGCGGATTTAGGCCCCATTGCACCTCTGGGGGCGATCCAAGTCTGTTATAAAGAAGAACTAAAAAATAATTAATTTTCATGTTTTTCTGATGGTACCCCTATTCTGCCCCAATACGGAAGAACTTCCTAATTCCATTTTTGCGATTTTGAGAAAAACGAGATTAATCGAGATTTCTTCTGCCATCCACCCAGTTCAATTAATTCAAGCCCAACTTTTTCGATCGTGTCTCATATCTATTCCTTCAACTCATCCACATGCTGTTCAACCATGCAACCTTGACGATAGTTATCAATTTTCGCGCAATTATACGGGCATAGAACGGTCTAACCTAGTATGGACTACATCCGACACTTGAACGTATATGGTACCAGATTTGAACGTCCTATCTACAGGGAAAAGTTCGCTTCATTCAGTTTTAAAAATACTATTATTATCCCATATAAAAAGAATTTCTCCAATAATTTATCATTCAATGAAACCATGAATCCTAAATTAAAATTGAAAGTCCAGGGCTCCTGATGTAGGCATTTTTTACCTCATATTCAAATATCAGTGTGCACATAAAATCCTTATATTAAATAGATACCTATTTTCTATGGTTCCTACACCCTTATTAGTACTGGCTAAGTACTAATACTGGCTAAATCATTAACAAATTAGCAATTCTTCTAGGAAACTAAGTTCATTTATTTTCTTTTATGCATTAGATAGGTAAATTCATTTTATGAATTATTCTTTCGTTAACAGCTTCTTAGAATTATTCTTTTATAACACATCACTGAAACGTGAAATATAATTTAGTCTCTTTTTAACATTATACATATCAACATACGAGGTGTGTCCCAAAAGTAAGGTCTCCATAATTATAATAATCGAAATAAGCTTTATTCAAAATATGTTTTACATGGGTATATATACAGTACTTATGAGTTATTTTTCCACATAATCGCCATTTATTTGGATGCATTTTTCAAGGTGCACTGGAAGTTTTTATATGCCAGCCTCATAGAAACTCGCCGCCAGCTCCTTATTTAGATATTGGGTGACTTCTATCTTCACTTCTTCATCTGTCTCGAAACGTTTTCCTCCCAAATGTTTCTTCAAGTTCAAGAAAAAATGGTAGTTGGACGGGGCAAGATCTGGGCTATTAGGGGGTTTCCAAGAGAGCTTTTGTGACATGGGCAACGTGGGGCCGGGCATTGTCATGCAAGAGACAAACCCCCTTCGTCAGCATTGCCTCGTCTTCAATTTCGGATGGCTCTGCAAAGTTTTTTCAAAATCTCACAATACGAAGCTGCATTAATGGTTGTCCCAGTTGGCATAAATTCATTCAAAAGAACTCCTTTCCTGTCCCAAAAAACGGTGGCCATGATTTTTCAAGCAGACTGCGTCACTTTAAACTTTCTTTTTTTCGGTGAGTGAGAATGTCTCCACTCCAGTGACTGTTGTTTGGACTCAGGGGTGAAATGGTAAACTCATGTCTCATCACCCATTTCTATGGAGTCTAAACAAACCTCTCCTTGTTCGGCATAACGAGACGAAAATTCTCGAGAAGTCTCAATGCGTTGGCGCTTATGGTCCTCGATCAACATTTTAGGCACCCACCGAGCACATTTGCGATAGCCCATATCATTAAAAACCCTTTGAATGGTGCTTTTTGACTACTCAAATCGTTGTTTGAGATCTCAAACCATCACTCGTCGATCTTCACGAAGCTCTCTTTTAATTTGTTCTTTCAACTCGTCTGAAATCGAAGGTCTCCCACTTCCTTGTTCATCATGAACCTCCGTCCGACCTGAAAATTCTCTGCACCACTTTCTAACATTTTTTAAAGACATGTAACCCGTACCATATGTTTGACAAACTTTTCGATTAATGGATGTTGGTGTTTCGCCCGTTGAATGCAAAAAACGAATAACGGCGCGAAGTGCGCATTGAGCATACATGGGAATAGAGGTGGCGGTGGACGACATAGAAACGTCCGTCTTAAACGCGTGTCAGACGCAAACTAAACATCGGATCTTATTGAGCCGCCTCTCGTTGGAAAGGGTACGACCTATAGAACAGTGATACCAACTTTTGAAAAATTAATTTATTTCTGGCTCTAGGAGCATGGAGACCTTACTTTTGGGACACGCCTCGTAATTATCAATTGCTGAGGAAACTTTAAAAATACATAAGTCTAAGTCATAAAAGTTCACAGTTTTAATATTAAACTATTTTTAATACTGTGCCTAACTAACATGTCACTGAATGTATTAGTACATTAACCAACTCGAAAGAAGAATCAACTTAATCGACTCGAAGAATGAACGTATTTATAATATAGAAAAATATTACTTTTAAAGTATCATTAAAAAATGTAGTAACACTTGAAAATGGTCACGAAGGCTTAATCAGTCTAAATTGGTAACATCCTTGTTTCATCATCAAGGGACTCTTCTTCATTACTGACTGGCAATGACTCCCAAAAATGAAGACGATTTCCACACGTCTGCCAAGTTGGGTGTGGTACATAGCTTCCTTGTTTACCTACCATGAATGACAAAATTTGAATGATCTTGAAAAATTCCATACCTAGAGGAAAAGATTAACTCACAAGAAGTGGCGTGAAATTTCATAATTGATCAATTAAGAAACAAAGAAATTATACTCAATGTAATTTACGTTTGTGCAAGCACAGAATGAACTGATGAGTAGAACACTATGAAATAGGTACGGGACCATCAACAACCTAAACCGCGCATTCGCTGACATTGTCATCAAAATTGGATGAAAACTGTGGAAAATGACGTCATTACAAGTATTTCACATTGGCGCATGCGCAGTAGCTATTAATGATAAAGTGTTGAAATTGGTAAGAGGTAATCAGCTTCTTCCAACAATCATCCAAATTTAAGGGAAATTGAACAACTAGAGTGTAAAAAAATGGAACATAATGGAATTTACATTTGCGCATACGCAGAATGAAGTATTGATTTGGCAACAATGAAACTGATAGGGGACCATCTACAACCTAACTGGCGCATTCTCTGACAATTTCATCGAAATTGGATGAAAACAATTGAAATTAAGGTCGTTACAAGGATTTCACATTGGCGCATGCGCAGTAGCTATTAATGATACAGTTATGTTGAAATTGATATGGGATGATTAAATCGTCATCCCTCAACTATCATACAAATTTGACCTGGATCAGACGACTAGGGCGTTAAAAAATAGAGCATAATGGAATTTACGTTTGCGCATGCGCAGAGTGAAGTATTGATTTGTCAACAATGAAACTGACAGGGGACCCTCTACCCCCTAGCCAGCCCGCACATTCCCTGAAATTTTCATCCAGATCGGATGAAAACTGGAAAATAAGCTTGTTACAAGGATTTTATATTGGCGCATGCGCAGTAGCTAATAATGATACAATCATGTTGAAATTTATATAAGGTGATCGAATTGTCATCCTCCAACTATCATTCGAATTTGAGCGAGATCGGACGACTAGGGCGTGAGAAAAGGTAGTGACTAGCTTCCCAACGATTTTTAGTTTTCAAAACTTCCGCTATTGTGGCGCTTCAATCGGTGCGCTATTCGTCCAACTAATCTGAATTTTCACTTAGGGATTGACTACTTGATGTTATGTACTTTTGAGATGCGAGCTTGCGAGCATCCAGACCACCAAACTACACAAATCATTCTGATCTGTTTGTCCCACTAATCTATATTTTAGCAGCGTACATAGATTGATAAAAATTGAGGCGCCGCTGTAGCGGAAGGTTCTTAAAAAATAAAAAAACGTTGGGGAGCCAGTCACTGCCGTGAGAAAATGATGCTTGGTAGAATTTACGTTTGCGCATGTGCATAGTGTGGTATTGAGTCAAGAACGATGAAATTAAAATTAAACGTTCAACTTTCGAAGGATTTTAAATGCTTCACTAAGTGCAAATTACTTTTTTTTTGTTTTTAAATGTGTTCTTATATGAATAAAGACTTTTCTTTTTACATGCCTATCTGAGGAAAATTACTTTTGAAGTACCCCTTTTATTAAAAGGCACATACCTAACTATTCTTCCTTTTATTATTGTTATGATATGGTTATTGTGAAGGAGTTATGCAATTTTTCGATATTTAGATTGCTCTCCAAACCGAGGGACCCCCTTTGTCCGATGGTATATGACAGAGGATATGAATGGAACGAAATCGATGAGGAATACTTGCTCGATCCATCTAATTCTAAAGATGATAGCCTTCTTGTTTACCGACTCATCTGGGGTGTAGAATTGCAAGAGAACTCCAATGAAGCACAGATCGAATCGTTGAAGAAACACCTCAAGAAGCTCAATATGTATGCTAAGGGGTAAGTACATACTTGCTTGAGTGGTATTTTTTGCTGTGCCTCCATGTCCCGTTTGTTTAATTTAGTTCCAGTGATCTATATCCGTTTTGCTTATTTATAATTATTATTCATTTAAAGCAGTTCCTGATTCATTCAGAGCAATTCCTGTTGAGAATGAATGGATGGATAACACGTTTATCAGCATAGGTTCTCGAGCATAATATTTATAACGAAACATACGATGTTCTGAATCGACATCTCAGTCATGCCCTCAAAACGTAAACAACGTGAACCGCTATTGTTTGAAAACCGTCAGCGGGGGTTTTGCATGTACTTGTATACAAACGGGTTTTTTTTACTTCATTTCGGGATTTTCTATAACTTGGCTGTATACATGTACAGACGTTGAAGATTAGTTTTCGATATATTTCACTACCACCTATTTTGACGATTAATAAATTATATTTAAGAACAACAACTGTTGATTTTGAAAAATCATTGTCATTAAATTAAATAAAATAAAGAAAAAAAAAAAAAAATTACAGAAGATAGAAGAAAGCACCATAAAACCTACACTATTTGCCACACCAAAACAAAGACAATCAACATCTCATCAAAAGTAAACGATTCCATTTAAACAAGTGATTAACAATAATAAGCAGTCTTCTGGGGGTTACCTAATCTATTTACTGTGTTGTGGAACAGCAGCAGCACGGCCTAGCTATGCTGCATAGTGGTAAAACACTCGTCAGACCTATAGCAATATAATTATAATCTGCTCCATGTTTTTGTGTGTCCCATCTTCTGAAATTAAAGGAATGCCGAGAAAAAGAATGCCGACAAAACGTTGTGGGAGGGGGTTGAAACTCAAACAAAATTTCCCAACTGCTTGGACTGAAATTTCACAACTTTTTGGAATAAAAAGGTACATTTGACGTCGTACTTTCGGTATCTCATATTCTCATGACGTCACGCCTAGACTGCACTATGTCAGTAAATCGCAACTCAACCAACCTATTTTTCACAAGAAGTTTGCCGTATTACGTCAACCTAATTAGTGGTTATGAAGCCATTTTTCGACAGTTTTGTTTTCCAAAAGTAATATTGTAGTAATTCAAAGTTTCAATTCAACTAAATAGTCGCCATAATCGTGCCCGCCAGCGCGAATATTGGTTGTACCCAACGATACCGTTGTGATGGTGAAGGCGTTTTTATTAGGACTAGGTACTACTAATTATTTATTATAGTTATCAATCTCCGAAAAGTAAAGAAATTCATTCGTTAATTCTTTGAGAATAAATAACCGGAAAAATAATTGAAAATTCCTCAGATCTCTGTACCTGTACTGCCAATGCACAGGCAGTTTAATCAACGTTTTAAATACGTTTGTTTTACTATAAATGAGGAAGCTTTACTTGTTACATTGAATAAATAAAAGGATAGATTTGATAATTTATCGAAGTAAACAAGGCATTTTGTTGCTACACCAAGAAACTAAACTACTTAGCTAGGTTTCCAAAGGCTGAGAAGT
Organism: Adelphocoris suturalis; assembly: GCA_030762985.1. Classification (NCBI taxonomy): domain Eukaryota; kingdom Metazoa; phylum Arthropoda; class Insecta; order Hemiptera; family Miridae; genus Adelphocoris; species Adelphocoris suturalis. The sequence continues at coordinate 35,932,477 of CM061040.1, forward strand.
TTTCCAGGCACACGGCTGGAGGCAGTTGTGTGCTGCTGGTACCCATTGGGCGTGATAGTGGCATATAGCTGGTCTAGAAGGTCGTAGAGGAAGCCTGTAGCGAGGCTGAAGTTTGAGAGAAGAGTGGCTTCTGTAGTGAGTAGTAGGACTGTTGAAACGGGTACTATGACTCCTGAGGTAGGTAGGTTGTTTCTCTGGTAGAAGGGCATGGAACTGCGGTGATATCCTGCATTGTTAAGCTGTCATCTTGAGAGGAAGTAGAGGCTGCATTGATAGAAGGTCAATCCGGAGAGGTGGTTGTTAGGGGGGGGGGGGGGGGGGGGGGGAGAGGACTTGGAGCAGAGCAGAATTAATTCTCTTTGTGGTGGTAGCCAATTTTGTGTTATCCGATTCGGAAGAGGAGGCGACTACTGGCTGGAAAGAGTCAGGTAGCCCTAAGAAATAGTTGATGAAGGAGAGAGGTGGGAGTGCCAGTGGGCAGGCGTCTACGGAGGCTTCTAGCGTGGACTGAGGTTGTAGCATCATCTTGAGAAATACAGGTGAGAAGCTTGACGAGGTCTGTGCCATAGCAAGGTTCGTAGGTGTTCCGGAGTCCTGTACAGAGCTTAGTATAGGCAGATGAGCTGGCTGGGTCGATTTCAACTCCTAACTCGACTGATTTGGAGTCAAGGGCTAGGAAGCCTTGCCGTAACTTGTCCGTTTCTGTGGTAACTCCATCTGTAGTGCTTGTGAGGTCTGCCAGACTGTAGTGTTAACTGAATCAAAGAGATGCAGCTTGACCTGGGTCGGCGTAGACGTAGCAGAGGCCTCTGTGACCGTCATCTTTCTAGTTCGAACAATTGTGCCTGAAACAGATGGTACAGGGGTCTCTCGCCCTAAGAAATCAGCAAGGGTGAGTATCCTGCCGATTCTCTGCAGAAAGGTGCTAATAGACCTTAAGGGGTGGTGGACGGTCAATAGACCTGTCTCAACTGCTAGGGGAAGCAGCTAACCCTACAGGGCGGTGAAAAATCTCCAGCCACTCAACCGACCGGGAGGCTTGTCTCGACCGAGTTGGGAGGATCTGCAAGGAAAGGCTCAATTCTAGAGGCAAAAACTCTAAGCTTTCCGGCCAGAAAAACTTATAATTTATCACTATTCTCAACCAATGAGTGGATGAAGAGGCCTCTGGGAACGTATAATTCTGGACAAAGGCTGGCCTTGGTCAATTTTTCGGCATCAGAAGTCAGGCTAAGGAAGTGTGACAAAAGGCAGGAGAGGAGCAGGTGTCTCTGGACGTTCTGTGAGGACCAGTAAGCGGTTTATGTGGGAGAATGGAAGCGTGGAGACAGCCTGCAGAGGAAGATGCAAAGGAGAGCCTGTTGTGAAGATGCAAGGCGGCCTCAACGGACAAAAAGGCTGGGTCAAAGAGGGTAGTGATGCAGGCTTCCACAAAGCAGCTGCAGAGAGCGGGGTGTGCAGTGAGAAGGCAGGCTCAACGGGCCGAAGCCCGGAGTGGCAGGGGTGGAGATGCTGGCACTCCGCATGGCAGTTGCAGAGAGCGTGATGTGAAGAAGGCAGGTTCAGTGGACCAAAGGGCAGGGCAACGAGGGTGACGATGCGGGTGCTCAGTAGGGGTGCAGAGAGAAAAAAGGGCAGTCGAAGAGTGCAGAAGCTCAGCGAGGCAGGGCAAGCAGTTGCAAAGTGCAGAGTTGGCGAGAGAGTGGGCAGCAGCGGTCCTTTGCAGAATTGTCCGAAGGCAGTGAGCGCTGGAGAAAGGCCAGGTGCAGGAGGCTTGGTCCAAGAAGGCTGGTCTCTGCACTGGAAAAGCTGCGGAGTGAGGGCAGCTAATGCTGGAAGCGAGAGGCTGCCTTGTAGGTCCGTGACATGCTGGGAGGAAGGCTATAGGGTGAGGGCAGGAACTCAGCATTCTGGGTCTGGGAAGGCTTGAGGTGATCAGTCGAGCTCTGTGAGGTTGAATGAGTGTGGAAGGGCAAATCGATGGCTTCAAGACGGCCAGGAGAGGAGAGAGTGCCGGAGGCGTCGCTGTGAGCACTGGAGGGGGTCACCTGAAAGGGAGCATCTCGTGGTGGAGGAGTGTCAGCGATTGGATCCCTGTGACAGCATTTCGCCGGAGGGTAGGGGGTCGTTGATTAGCAATGGAGAACAAGATCGTCCTGACTTTGTGTTGGAAGTGTCTTTGACGGTGTTGGAGGAAGATGGGTCTTTGTATATGAAGCAGAGCCGTTGTTAGAGCGTCAGGTGCACCAGTGTGACAGCAGGATGCAGGAGAACGAGAAGTTGATTTGAGATGTGCGAATGGAATGATTTATTTGGCCCCCTTGGGCTTCTTATATACAAGTCTGCCCGGAGGGAGGTAACCTCCATGATCAGGTGTTTACATCACAATGATTATCAACACATATTTGTTATCTTCATTCCATTTATAAATGCAAGTTTAGAGCCTGAAAATCCCATTAATTAATTGATAGAAGAGATGCAAGCCTAGCCTATATACTATCAAAAAGGTCCTCACATCGCCAAATCGAGCAACCGGTACAAAAATTTCAGAAATTAAGTAATTATTGACATTTGCAAATCCCTTAATTACAATTCTGCTCTTGTATTTGTACAAGACAACTATTTCAGTCTTTCTTTTATGAACCCACCTGGGCTTGATGACTTCGGTGTTGGAGGTAGACTTGACCTAGTTATTAACTCCCATGTACCCATTTCTTCTAGTGATTCAAGTTCACTACATATTACACAATCGGGAGTAGACTGTTTCTCACACTCTCTCTCTCTCCCACCTGAAAGGTGCTTGAACAAAGCTCAGGTGAGCTACTGGACCCGTAGAACTGAGTTTTAGAAGCTATAAGACTTGAGTCAATTTTTTGTCTTTTTGGTTCAAGAATAAGTTCTGGACAGGTGCTCTCCTTCGGAGATGTAGGGCTTATTTCAAAATCTATCCACCAGATTGTCATGAAATGTTCCATTTTATATTACTTGTCCAGAAGTCCTTTGTACAACTTCTACATTATCCTGAAAGAACAACTCATTAATACCTGCCTAGGTTATTTTCCTAACTGAGAATAGATTTAAGGAGAGACTTGGTGTGCACAGAACATTTCACAATGACGAGACTCGTCCTTTATTAACAAAATTTATGTCGCCGCTGTAATTGACTGGCAGAGATCAGCTCTGTCATCATTATTGGCACACTTGAACACACGAGTGTAAGGCAAGCGTCAAAAATTAGTCAAAAATTCCCGTGAGGTAGTAAGATGTTCTGAACATTAGGGAACAGCAATCGGTAAAAAAGTATCGATTTTTTGAATCGATTCTGAATCGGTTTCAAACAATCGATTTACAAAAAATCGTTCCTTTCAAGTATCGATTTTTTTCAAAATCGGGTTTTTAGCGATTTTTACTTTTCTAGGGATCAAACTCGATCATATTAAATAAACCAATCAACTGTAGAAATGAACAAATATAGGTATATTGTTCGAGGATTCTAATATACTTAAATGTATTACCTGTGTAATAAGTAACTAGGTAAATGTGCGAAAAAATACTTTCAAATTCAAATCTTTTTTTATTTGGTTCTTTTACAATTAATACTCAAAAATGCACAAAAAAGGAAATAAATGTTTTCAATATTCAAGTAAACCACATTTCCTCCTCCACATCCTGCAAAAATAATAGTTTTGAAGCAATCTCAGGAAAACCCAAACCTCCTCTAAACAATTTTTTGAGAATCGATTCTTTGAAGCCGGTCCAGAATCAATTCAAATTCTAAAATTCATCCCTCATTTTAAATGGGAGAAAGTAAATGCTTAAACGAGGACAATAATTTTCAAAACTAGGTTAAAAATCGATTTTTTTTAAATCTCGATTTCTAGACAAATGGGAATAAAAGTATCGATTTTCGATTTTATCCTATCAACAAAAATCGGTTCAAAAAACCGATTATTTTACAAGAAAGAATCGATTTTAAAAAAAATCGGAAATCGATTGCGGTTCCCTACTGAACATCCCGTGTCGACAATGGCTGTAAAATGACCATCCATCATTTGGTAGGCTTGACCGAAGCCTTGTCACTCGCTTACAAAGTTCAAGGCACTCACATGTTACTCCTCTTCTCCACCCATAGTTGCCCTTCTTTTGAATCGTCCACGTTTAAGGGCCCAGTAATTCAAAAATTGTATCACGGTGGGTTTGAAATTCCTGAGTGAGCTTCTTAGCTAGTCCCAAGGGCATTTTAAAGAGTTTTGGTTTCTGAGGGTCATATAATGGTTTCAAATTTCATTTGCCCTGTAGCGCTTGTCATTTGTATGACCTCTTCGTTTTCAGTAAACACAAAGTGGTTTTGGTTGAGTGATTTGAACTTGACGGAGTTTGTTTCTGGTGTAAAAGATTTGGGCTTTCCAGGAATGTCCCCACCTTTCTCATCTCCCTCCTTTCCCCCTACCACGAGGAGGAGGCAATCCTACTTCGTATCACACAGAAGGGCGAGCCACTCGAATATGTTGCTTGTTCTCCTCTCAACTGCTCCTCAAGAAGCATGTCATGCATCTCAGACATGGAAAACTTAAAACCATGAGTTCAGCCTTTTGATATGTGACAGTCTCATCTATGGCAATTTCAAAGATATTCTTGACATCGGGTGACAGCATGTTTGGATTTATGCTAGCAAGTTTCTTCCTAAGCTCATCATATCTGCCTAGAAATTCAATTGCTTTTTCTGTTCTAGGGTCAAAATGAATCGAGTTAAACTCATTTACAAGTTTTTTGAGTTGAAACCAAGGAAGTGGGATCACATGCACCTTGTAGCTTATCCATTATATCCTTGGGGTCAAATAAATCTTGTACCAGATCTTGAAAGTATGAGGGTAATGATTCTAAAATGAAATATCGCACCTTTCTTTTAGCTATAACAAGTTCAGTGTATGAGAAAGCAGAGGGGTTTTCTCGGTTGGGTCTAACAAAGATAAACACTCCTGCGTTTCTATTAGCCCTACAATACATCGTTTCCAGTATACTTGAGTGGTTCGGACTCTGGTGAAATAAAAGGATTTATATTGCCCCAGAAAGGAAGGGATGTAGATGCTAATGAATGAAAACAACAACGAGCATTGTATGATATACCGTGAAGTAATATTATATTATACTTGCTGAATACTATTCGATTTGTGCTCAGTTAATAACTATACTACATTATTGATACATTGTAAACCATCTATTTTACAAATTAAATAGGCATTTATCATGTAGGTGCATATTTTTACAGGTATTTTACGTATTTATCTATTAGAAATTAACTTTTTTCGTTGATTTTAATTGTTTTGTTGAAATATTTGCGGATAATGTGCCGCTCCACCCGGCACTCCAGCACGGACAATCGTGAGTCAACTATACTTTCTGAGAAACCACAAATTCAGTGTGCTTAACTTCCCAAAATAGCAATGATACTTTTCGTTTAAAGCTCATACATGCAAAATTATATATATATATATTCAATTTAGGAATTTTTCAACTCAACATAATAATGCATTAGTTTGATCAACCCCAATAATTTAAGGGTTGAAATGTTCACTAATCAAGACCTCGAAAACTTTCGAAATAAAAGAGTATTTTTTGTTTGATTTATGTATATCAAGGTTCAATTAATCGAATGATATCACCCCGCTTATTTCGCATAATAAGGGAACTTTGATGGGGCTGTTGAGTCGAGGATGCAAATCTTTCAGTTATCATGTTCAAGGCATCGGTAGCTCAGGTGGCAGAACATCTGACTGTCGTGTGGGATGCTAGCGGTTACATTTCCTGTGGGGAAGAAGATTCTTTGCCTCATCGCAGTCCATAATAATTCAGTTTTTTGGTTGTAGTCTTTCATATATTTGCTTTCGGTAGGTGTCATCGTCCAGGTAGTTATATTTGATAATGCACCGTAGACAAAGTTCACATGATTTTCTATGTGATGACCAGTGATCTCCTTAGAAAGGCAATATAGTAAAGAAATAATATACCTTTTTGTAATAATTTACAGAGTTTTCAATGTCTCCGATTTTTTTAATTTTGTTTTTTACGATGTTCATTAGTGTTGTACCATTTTGTTTGGAATGGGCAACAAAAATCTAATGAATTGAAATTGAATCGTCTTAGACCACACAATTATTTTGTTCTATTTACAGGTCGGAATCTATGCGAAATGTAATTACCTGCGAATTTTGCCAAGTTTATTTTGAATCACCTCAAGCCATCGCCATCCATATCAAAACCGCAGTTCATAAGAACCAAGAGAAACGGATGCTGGGCGTAGAAATGCCGGCTAACGATGAATCTGGCAACAACTACCATTATTAAAAAACATGATCATACATTTTCCTACTTTAAGTTGGCATTGTGCCCTATCATGTTTTATGTAAGTTGTGTCCTCTTTAGTTTGAAGATGTTTTAGTTCTACCGAACTCTATAGAATTTAGAACAGTCGAAAACATGGGCTGTGACTTTTTTTAAATTCTGTATAAAATTTGGTTTTATTGAATTTGTAATGCAGTGACTTTTGAACTATTATATTTTACCTATTAATTTCAGTGAGTGCCATACCCGTCATTCAGTTTTTTTATTTCTACAACTTTCAGTTTTCAATGTGTTTTTCTTTTCCCTCCAAAAAAATGTTCATTTCTGATCTGACTCTTAAATCATGTATTACTTCATCCATGTAAATACTATTTGATTGAAAGTTCCCGGTTTACCTACATTAATTTTGTAGCCACACTATTACAGAATACCAACAACCCATCGATGGCCATCGATTTGAGGCAGAATGTGGCGATGCCTCGCTTTGCGGGTTATTATTATTTCTCCCCCTCCGATCTGCCAGTGGAGTCCGTGATGGCAATCCGTTTAGTGGAGTCAATAATAAAAAAAGAAAACACGGAAAAATCCCTTTTAGGAATTAAACTAACAATTTTATTTAGAAGAAAAGAACATTTATGCAAAATTCGTATATAACAACACGGAATTCAGTTGGGTGTATCTAAAATTGCTGACGCGAATTCCCCATGCAAAATTAGGGATCTACTGTACACCTTCTTAAACATCTGTGAATTTTTGGACCACCCTGCATAGCGAAAATGGAGTCTACAGTTACCCCCCTTCTGGTAGCAGCTAATACAGCAGTATGCCTAGTGAAATAAGCTGTGAACTAATGTACGTTTAAGTAGGTATGTCCTTGACCCACTTTCCTAACGTCGCTCCAATAATAGGCTTGTAAGGTCGAGATATACAGGTGAGTAATTGAAGGAGCTATCCCCCCAGGTTTTGATGTTTTTAGCAACTTTGGCACTAAAATTTCCATTTGTTCATCCGAAAACTTTGTTATTTACTGTTATGGATAAAATTGTTTGTAATCGTAGCTCTGACCTACAGAGGAATAGCCAAAAGTGGCCAATATATTAATGAAGTATTTTAATACAACATCTGGGTCCCACATCGTGTTGTACTTTGCAGCAGGAGGTCTCAATTTAAACACTGCTCGCAAAAAACGCTTAACAACAGAATTATGAGCCAAATCATAGTCCGATATCAACCTAGTGTCGACCTATGGGCATTAAAAGACACGTAGGATTGTTCTGTTGTCTCCAGAATGAATTGTAAGGGAGATAATACCTTAGTAAGTTCCACCACTAGAGGGGGGTCCCATTGAAGCACAACATTTAATCCATGCGCTGTAAGAAAGTGTGCATTGCCTCTGGGTTGGATTGATATAAGGTGACCACTGAAGAATAGATAAGGACCCTTAATTAAAGGAATTTAGGAGACGGCATTAATTACAGGCACAAGGTAGTTGTAGCGAAAATCCATGAGGACTGTATTCTAGGGTTAGATTTCCTTGAGGTACAGAATTGCTTGATTGACCCAGTTGTAGGTCTATCATTATAAATGGGAAACGCATAAATTCTCTCAATGGGTTAATCTATAGTGTCACCGTGCACAAAGACTAGGATGGATTCCAGGAGATCAGTCCACTTGCTGATAACGATACAAATCCTAAAGAATGAAGCTGATGGGGTGCCAGGCCACATTGTCCAGTTGGCAGTAGCTGTCTCAAATGATCTTCCCAATAATAAAAAATTGAAAGTTTACGAACTGCTTAATGAGTTTGCTGATGTATTTTCGAAAGCTGGCAAAGACCTAGGATGCATTGCAGGACACTCACATTCTATTGATGTCGGTAACCACCCCCCTATCGGACAAGGCTCTCGTAGAATCGTACCACGTCTCCTTGATGAGGTAGATAAGCTGATCAGAGACTTTGGAAAATATGGGAGTAATAGAGCCATCCTATAGTCTTTTTCACTATCTTTGGTATTCCTGCATATATCCATTTGGATAGAGGCACATCATTCATCTCAAATGAATTAACTACAAATGTCAATGTACAAAGAATTTTGCAACCTGCTCTACAACTCCTTTCTTTCCTGAAGGAAATGGTTTTGTCGAAAGGTATAACGGGATTTCGTGGAAGACCATTTCCTTAGCCCTTAACCCTTTCGTGACGGCCGCCGTATTAATACGTCGGCACAGATGTCCTCCGTAACGCCTAACGACGTATTAATACGTCGGCCATCAAGTGCTCCGTAACGCCTGCTTTCGCGTTTTCGAATTTCCCTCCATTCTATCGACTCTCATGCCATCCATTGAGAGGCATTGTAACTAACATTTACGTCTAGTATCTAATAGAATGCGCTGAGATCAAAGACGTTGTCGAGAGTTTTTATTCACATCAAAATAGCAGGAAAAATGTTGACTTGGACACTGTTGTTTTTTGCCCGCATTCGGTCTTTGTCATAATTTTACTCATACCTGTTTCCATACTTGTACTTTCTTTTACGTTTTTATTCCTCACAGGTGGACGGATGAAGGAATTCCTAACGAAATAATAACCGGGAGTGACAGTGAGTTAGGTAATGATGTGATTGACGTTGAAATTGAAGCTCGTTCAACAAACTTTTTGGATCAACTCAAAGACGATTTTCTCGATGATGGTGATCATGATACTCGGGAAATTTCAAATTCTAATATTCTTGATCCAGTTCCGAAAAGCGAAGGTGGTTCACCGCGCGTGGAGGGCCAATTATTCAGGCAGGTTGGACGTTGGAGGGCTCCGAGGCAGTCAGGCCAGGTGCGTTGCAGTGGCTGAACGGCGCCCGTCACGAAGGGGTTAAAAAGGAAGGGCTGAGTACGTCCAGATGGGAGGAAGTCTTGGCCGAGTCACTTCATGCAATCAGTTCTCTTCTATATGAACCTCAATAAACTGCTCACCACACGAAAGAAAGTTCTTCCATCCTCGTCGCTCTACAAATGGGATTGCGATTCCATCATTGTTGACTAACCCTGGAAAAGTTCTTATGAAATGCCACGTTAGAACATCAAAGTATAGCCCAATAGTTCAAGAGGTAGAACTACTCAATGTCAATCCTGAATATGCTCTGATCTGGCAGCCCAATGGCAAGAAATCTGCAGTTTCCTTGAAATACTTGGCCCCCAAAGAAGATGAATCTGTTTTTGGTCTCCAATTAAATGAAGAAGACGCTCCAATATCCCATCCTCAAGTCGTTAACGATGATTCCGAATCCAACCAGAACCTAGCACCAATAAATGAAACTCCTAGGTCATCACAGCTTCGGAGGAGTCCAGTGATTTGCTATTCCATATGAACTTAAGGCCAGTCATACCTAAATTTTAATAAGAATTTTTTTCAATACATGGCAGCACCATCGAAAACAAATTTAGATTACAAACTGCGGCTCGAGATTTTGATTCAAAATTCAAATTTTCAAGTGTTCCAAAAAAAAAAAAAAAACAATTGTTGAAAAAAAATTTTTTTTTTAAAGTAGGATACAACGTTGAAAGTTAAAAAAAGTAAATAAATAAAATAAAAAGTAGAATTCAATACACTTTTCAAAATCAAAATTGGCTGATCACAACTGTCGTCGAAATACTGTTTCGAATTTCCCCCTTTGATGTTGTAGGGGTTGCCGCCCTCGTCCCTCGAACTGCTTCCCCCTTCAGACAAACTCGTCCTCTTCAGTCAGTTAGCGAATATTACCTTCATTGTTCACCTGAAGATACTCTTTTTTTTCCAAGGCGCCTATGCGTTTGTAAGCCTCAACTCCTACGTATCAGTAGAATCAAACCAATCTGCTAATACTTAGGATTTGAGGCTTACACATTGGTCGTCCTGCTGTTTTCTCTATTTCGAGGGAATGGTTGAGAAATTATTCCTAAGAGCTTGGATTGGATTTGGATGAAATGTGCAGGCTCTAAAATAAAACTGCATGTTTTGAATAGAGGATAAGGAGGATATTGGATAGTAAATAAGGTAGGCACTCAACGTTCGTTGATTTCGAACCTCGTTTATGAAAAATAACATTGAAAAATCGAGATGTGTCGTTTATAAAACTGTATGTTGTATATAAACAGTCTTGTTCATAAATAATTAAAATGATACATAAATATAATGCGTAACAATAATTACATAAATTCGCTTATATAGGCATACTGTACAACTAGTAGGTACTTCGTTTCATCCAGGAACTCATTTTTATTATACAAAATGCGATAATACCTAGAAGACAACGCATTCACTTCCTACCTAACACAAATGGGGATGTGAACGGCATAGATATGGAAGTTAGTCCGAACGAAACAAAATTATTTGTTTCAGAATCGTCACGTTCTAGGCAGAGTCCGGCAACCGGGGGCGGAGTTTGACTTGGTACTAGTGTTTTTCAGAATTCATGTAAAAAACCAAAACAAAATCAGAAGGCACGGGCGTCCCTTCTCCTCCGGTGGCCAACATCTCCTCACCCTCCTGCGACAATTCCTCTGTGTCACTAGTGTGGGTTTTTTTAAACATGGAATCATGTTTCAGCGATGGATCCCCCGCCGAAAAGTGAGACTATAAAGTGAGATGAAAGTAGCGCCAATAATATTGTGATGATTTCCGCTTGCAACCGAGTCGTTGCTAGGGATATGATACTTCGTCGTTTTTCATCCCACAAAATTCGTTGACCATTCGTTCGAAAGCTCTCGATTTATCCAACCATACTATATTAACTACTGCGAAGTGCGTGGCCAACAAGCTGAGTTATGAGCGTGGTTATATGAATAATTGTTTACACACAGGTGATCATTCTCAATTATTGATATTGTGAACATGATTGCAACCGCTTGTTAATTTCTGATGATTTCATTGAGCTGGTGTTTCGATTATGTGATTCATAGCAGGTGATCCGAATGTTGCGAGAACGGTTTGATTTGTGAAGCGGTGGTTAAATCATTTTAATAGGTAATTTCTATACTTTACACTATAGGAAGCTGTAATTTCGTATGTAGCCTCTTTCTATAATAAAGTGAATGTTTACTCGCGAGTTTCTATTAGGAGATCATCATCTCACGAGCTCAATCGTCGTGATCATTTCTATAATAAAGTGAGAGCGAGGAGCTAAAACATTCCATGTTTTTTACATTTTAGCAGTCAGGCTCAAAGTAATAACATCCGGGGGGGCCCAGGGGGGCGAAGCCCCCCTGGCGGGGTCAAGGGGCGGAGCCCCTTGCGAGGCCCGAAGGGCCGAGTTTTGCATAATTGAGTACTTGCTGAGACAGAGAAGCCCACGTGAACGCAAGGCCCGCCTGAGCAGATTATGCATTGTGCAGGAAAATCGAAGAACAAAAATTACGACAAAAGTTCAAAAACATACCTAATTCCTAACTACAATGCAAAGGGAACTTCAACATCGCGAGTTAAACAGACGTGATATATATATCAAACAGGATTGACGAGTATAGAACTCTAGATCTGATAAGTGAGCGCTCAGGTTAAAATATGCTCCATGTTTTTCAACATCAGGTGAAGTTTAGTTAAGTTGATTTAGTTACGTTGCACAACAAATACAACCTTTTAGGTAGAGAGGAATAGAGCTAGAGTTCTTATGTGTACCTACTGTTCAGAGCTACCAATGTATAGAGGCCATAAATTGTGAGAATGCCAAGTTCTCTAAACAAAAGTCTTGCATGTTCCTTGTAACCCACTCCAGCGATAATCGTTACACTCTTTTCTTAGCAGAAATAAACATCTTGTTTCAGGAGAGCCCCTCCTCCCCAATATTCTGCCATATGACATGACCGATCCAAATAATCCATGGCAAGTAGGTACCTCACGCGAAAGGGTTTTTCGAAATCTCCGCAACAGCTTGTGATAAGGGAATACTTATCGTGCTTCCAAAGGCCCCTGAATCTTACTCCGATATCAAGGAGTAAGGAGAAATAATAGGTACTCAGATTTAAGGCAATAGTTTTTTTCTGGTTCATTCAATGAAGTAAGATGTATTGCTCCGGAGAATATTACGGGAATTCTAACTAACCTTGAGAGGAAGTTATCAAGTGTAACTTTACAGTTTAAATAGAAGACACCGCAAGGATATAGGGTAAGGGATCAGTCAGGTATGGTAATCAGGATAATATATAATTATATAGAATCTATATTAATACAATCGTAAGTATGACTGTCTGTACATTGATTAGAACCATGAAATTTCGCGTTTCTTTTCCATTTCATGCTATTTGTAGACTATTGGTACCGTAAAACGGGGTAATAAGGGTCAAATTTACACTTTACTTCAAATTTTCTAACAATAAACAATGATTTAAACAATTTCTTTTTGTTTCCCCCTCAGGGTCTTGGGCTGTAGAATAGAATCCATAACCTAACTTTAGACCCCCATGAATGGTGGGGGATATATTATATATTTTTTTATAGTGTGACCCTTATTACCCTCAAGTTGGGGTAAAAAGGGTCACACACTTGTTTTCAGAAGAAAACCTAGATAACGCATTTCCTGTGCAACAAGGGTCAATCATTCAAGTTAAAAAAAAAAAAACGGAAAATTGTTAAAATATTTATTTTCAGTCAGTAGGTTATCAAATCAGGCTCATTAACTCGTAATATGAAGAATAATATATAAAGATAACGCTTTAACGAACAATTGGGTAAAAATCCCAAATTTATGTTTACTTAAAAAATCACAAAAAAGAGACCACTATTTTTTAAACTTGACTTTTCGAACACTTGAACTTTTTAAACGTTAACATTTTCAAGGAACCTAAGTTTACAACCCTGATTTTATCGAGAAAACCACAGGAACATTGCTTAAAAATGAATAAAAATCTCGACTTGAAGCATTATACAAAAATTAGGGATAAATCCCTGTTTTTACTGTATAATAAAATCACAAAAAAAGGCGTAAAGTACCTACCTACTAAGTTGTCTTACAACATTTTAAAAACAATAAAAAGGGATGAAGTTCAAGCTTCAAATGAAAATCGCCCCCTAACTTCGGAAACTACTTTGAGAACTTTCTCGATTTGATCAAAGGAAATATTTTCAATGTCAGGCATAGTGGGAAACACATATTTGTCGTCTGACCCTTTATAATGGGCATGTTGATGTATATGATGACGAACCACAGTCCACAAGCACTATAAAAAATGGTTTAGGTAACACGTTACTAGTAAACACAAATATTTCTCCGAAATATCACCTTAGAAGTACTTAGAAGCTATGGAAAAATTGACTACATATTACAGCGGGAAACCATGGAGATACAAACGAAGTTTTACAACCTTCAAAAATTATTGATAACAACAGTTACGTTAACGTCGATGGTGAAACAGGGTGACCAATGTTGAAAAACAAAAAAACTTCATGAATCCATGTCTACCATTACTGACGAATCAAATACTGTTAGTTTCATTCTCCCAAATCTGTCTTGTGGCGCCCAAATTCAAAATTACGTCAGAGTAAAAGTTTTGACCCTTATTACCCCCCTGATCATTATTTTACGGTACCTACCTTTTTCTCAACTTTTCTCTGTCTGTCTGTATGTTTGCCCGCTTTTCACGATTACATGGGTCATTGGAAAACTGATATGAGTGGTAGGAAATCTCTGTATCAGTCCAACTTAAATGATAGGCTTTTGGAAGTTTTTTAAATTTGAGCCAGAGAGGGTGCTTTAGCAGAGGGGGCGGGGGTGAAATGGGGTATCTTGGACTCCATTGAACGAACTGGGGATCTGTTTGTGCGAATATGTTTGGATTACTCTAACTTGAACCACAAGCTACTTAAAATTTTTCAAATCTGACCCCTAGGGGGTGTTATGGGAAAGGAGGGGGGGGGGGGGAATGGGGTATCATCAGTAAGTAAATAAACTGGAGACGTGATTGTTGAAATTTTTTCGGGTTACTCCAACTTGAATCGCTAACTAGGTACTTGCAATTTTCAAACACAACCATTAGGGGGTTTTTGAGGGGGGGGGGGGGGGGGTATCCTGGACATCACTAAATACTGATTGGTAAGAAATGTTTGAAATACTCTTACTTGAATCGTAGACTACTTCAAGTTTTCCAACCTAACCCATAGGGTGTGTTTTGTGGAGGGGGGGGGGGGGGGGGGGGTGGAGTATCATGGACATCACTGAATAAACTGGGGACCTGATTGCTACAATATGTTTGAATTACACTCAAATCACAGGCTACTTGAAAATTTTCAAATCTGACCCAAAGGGGGTGTTTTCTTAGAGGAGGGGGGGGGGGGGGGGGGGGCTGAAATGAGGTATCTTGGACATCACTGAATAAACCGAGAACCTGATTGATTAAATATGTTTGGAAAATACTCTAACTTGAATCATATACCTACTTGAAATTTTCAAATCTGAACCATAACGGGTATTTTGAAGGAGGATTGGGGGTGAAATGGGGGTATCTTGAATATCACTGAATAAACTGAGGACCTGATTGATAAAATATGTTTGGACAACACCAAAAAATCATAGCCTACTTGGAAATTTTCAAGATATTTTTGGGGGGAGAGGGTTCGGAAAGGGATATCTTTGACATCACTGAACAAACTGGGAATCTTATTGGGCAAATATGTTTAGATTACGTCAACCTCTATCACAGGCCATTAAAATATTTTCCAGCCATGGAGGTGTTTTTGGTAAGGAAAAAAATGCGGGGGGAGGGGGTGGTTAAATGGAATAATTTGGTCATCACCGAAGAAACTGGTGATCTGATGTTCGGACGAATGAAATTGGATAAGTCTGAATGTTGGGTTACCTATTGCCGCTAACGTATTTTGTATGCTCGCGGACAAACTGCCTGAAGAATGACTCGAAGCAGGAAACATAGGGTAGTTTACACCCTGGCCATCAGGCTGCATCCCTGGAGAATCGCACCCCTTCCGAGATCTCTTCCGAGCAGAAATAAGTGAGAGGTCCCGGGGTATGTATGCTCAAAAACGGGGATATATATCAATCAGTACTGCATAATCAGATTGAGACCCGTCGTGCTGTATGATTATGAACACAATTACTTGTTTCACATGATTTTCATTTTAAATTAAAATATTTGAACAATTTATGTATACAAGAATTGTTGACTAACAGAATGGTGAAAAAACTTGTTCTATGTTGTATACCTACCTCTACACAATCAAATTTCAGAATTTTCAAGTATTTATTAAAGTTAGTTTTTATTGATTTTTTAGCACCTTTTTCAAAATAATTTAGTGCAAATGTTTCTGAATGTTCTAGTTTATGGTTGGTACATATTGGCACAGATATCTGCTAATAAAGAAATAAATTACACACACACATATATATATATATATATGTGTGTGTGCCACATATATATATATATATGCAGTCAATGTGTTGGAATTTAAGAAGAGTTGATGATGACTCAAATCGGGTTTCCATGAGAAAAAATTCACATTCTCATTGATCCATCTGCTTCATTTAATTAAAAAAATCGATAAAATGAAAAAGATTATGAAGAAAGTAGATTATTAAGATTAGATAAAAGTTAGTAGACAATGGAAATTATGCTAAGTACTCCTTTCCAGCGCGTTTCGTGGGGCAATAATTGCTGCGGGGTAAGTTACATTTACCTAGCAACAACTAGGTGGTCGGATCACGCTATTTCGTCACATTTTTGCAGGAATTGGACGCCTAAGTAAACATAGGTATTTAAAAGAAAAACCCTTATTTATTTTATTAGGACATGTATGAGGCTGGACCGATTCGTTCCGAAATGACAAATGTTTCGCTCTAACCGTAAAAATCTTACTCTCGGAGGCGCGTGGGAACCACTCCTCGATAGATGTCGGGGGTCGCACACACCCTTAGATTACTAACAGATCCCATGAACAACTTTTTTCTGTCCACCCATTTTTTTCTCCCTTCGTCTCGAGGTCTAGACAGGCCTCGCCTTCTTCCGCCTGATGAGGTCTCGTGTCCCGAGGGGCTCCCAATCAATGTTTTCCATGGCCTATTTGACAAAGTCATTCTTAACAATTGAGCTATCAACGATCACCCACCTATCCCGAATTATTAAATTTCATTACACAGGCACTTTTTACTTTCCTAATGTCCAAGTCAGTTGAAATTTATTCCAAAATCGTTCCAATTGATGAATCGTTGGAAATTTATTCCAAAATGCCTTATCCTCTTCAACGAAGAAAGCGTGAAAAGAATAATGAAATGAAATATCGTCTATAACAAAATGAAAGATATATAAGCCAGGCTGCACTTCAGTCAATTGTATCTTTTCACCAATTATTTGTATTCGCTTTCTCATATTTTTCTTTCATCAACGCTTATAATTTGTTATATTATTATTGAATCTGGAACCCACGACGATAGAAACAAAAGTACTGGTTACTTATGGATATCAAGACGCAACTGAATTCATTGGAAGTGGCCAGCATTTAAAGCCCGCCAAAGTACAACTTCAGCCAAGAAGACTACGAAGAATTCTTTAACCAACTTGAAAAGCGCTTCATCTTAGGAGGCGATTTCAATGCAAAACACACCAGATGGGGATCACGCCTTTGCAACACCGAAGGATACGCTTTGAACAGAGCAATGTATGAGTTCAACTGCGAGACTAGTTCAACAAGGCCCACTGATCCAAACAAAATACCTGATCCGATAGAGTTTTTCATTACACGAAACCTCTCAGAGAACTATTTACTGATAGAAGACAACTACGATCTCAGCTCCGACCATTCACCAATTATTATTACGTTGAGTGAACATATCATTCAAAAGGCACATAACCCATCTCTCGTCAATAATAAAACGAACTGGGCAAGCTTCAAAGTAGATCTTAGCTCAAATATTAATCTCTCTATTCCCATTAAGACGAGAGAGGAAGTAGACTATGAGAACTTCTTAGTTCTTACCTGTTCTATTCAGGATGCAGCAAAAAAGAACACACCAACGATTAAAAGAAAAATCAAAGGTATCAACTACCTGTGTGAAATAATTGTTGCAGTGAAAGATAAACGAAAAGCTAGAAAGCGATGGCAGGATTCGCGGGATCCTGACCTAAAAGCTAAGAGGTATAAAGCTGCAGCAGAACTCAGAGAAATTAAGCAAGAAATCGACGATGAACACACCCGAGCGTACCTTAGCGACTTGACCAGTGATCATCTTTCTGATTACTCACTCTGGAAGGCAACTAAACACACCAATAGACCAGTTGTCCACGCACCATCAATACGTAAGCCTGATGGGGAATGGGCAAGGGATAATCAGACGAAAGCTGATGTGTTTACTGAGCACTATGCGAATATATTCACACTTAATCTTGCTTCAGCGAATGAGGAACCACTGTACAATTTTTCATAACAGGAACCACTGATCAATATAGTACCACCTGTAAATTTCAAAGAAGTTGCTAAAATGATCAAGCAGGAAATTAATCCAAAGAAGACGCCTGGATTTGACCTCATAAATGGGCAGATAATGAAAAACCTTCCTAGAAAAGCTATTGTCAAAATAACGCAAATCATCAATGCAGCTATCTTACATCGCCATGTCCCACAACTGTGGAAAATTGCCGAGGTAATTATGATCCTAAAACCTGGAAAACCAATTGATCAGCTAACATCTTACAGGCCCATTTCATTGCTGCCTGTGATGTCGAAACTTTTTGAAAAACTCATCAATAAACGATTGCTAAGTCTCATTGAGGAGCGTAAGCTGATCCCAAAGCATCAGTTTGGCTTTCGACAGCAGCACTCCACCATTGACCAGATACACCGAATAGTCACACATTATTGAAGAAGCGCTGGAACAAAAGAAGGTATGCTCAGCCATCTTTCTGGACGTGTCTCAAGCATTCGACAAAGTCTGGCACGAAGGCTTGAATCACAAACTGAAGAAGATGCTACCTTATCAGTATGTTGAGCTGCTTGAATCCTACCTATCAGACCGGTACTTTCGCATCAAACAGGACAATGCGTACTCAGAGCCAATGAAAATAAATGCTGGTGTGCCGCAAGGAAGTGTACTGGGCCCACTCTTGTACCTTCTGTACACCAGCGATTTACCAGAAGTCGAACATAACACCACAGCAACATTTGCAGACGACACTGCTGTCCTGGCAGTTGGTGACAGCTATAACGAATCAATATCAAAACTCAATAAGTCCATCTCCAAAATCAGTCTTTGGACAACAAAATGGAGGATCAAACTGAATGAGGCCAAGTCGGTGCACGTTGATTTTACCAACCGGAAGATTAACTACATCCCTGCTTTCCTCAACAACGTGGCAATTCCCTACGTTAATGAAGCCGAATACCTGGGCATGACGCTAGACGCCAAGCTCAGGTGGAAGGAACATGTCAAGAAGAAGAGGACAGAGCTCGCATTGAAACTTAGATGCGTTGGCTAATCAGCAGACGATCCACCATGACCATTGGTAACAAGCTGCTTCTTTACAATCAAGTACTCAAGCCAGTTTGGATGTATGGAGCCCAGTTGTGGGGCTGCACAGCTCCAACCAATAGACAGATCATTCAACGTTTCCAGAATTCTGTACTACGATGCATCACTGATGCGCCGTGGTACTTCCGAAATGAGGCACTCCACCGTGAACTTCAAGTTGACAGTGTGGATGAGGTGATCAAAAAGCGAGCAACGGCTCATCTTGCCAGACTAAAAGATCATGTGAATGAGGAAGCTGTAAAGCTCCTGGATGTGCAAGATCTAACTCGACGCCTTAAGCGTTTGAAACCGCATGAGCTTGTGTAAGAAGTGAATGTGATATGTTCGAGAGACGAGGGACAAAGTTATGCATCTTAGGTCCTGAATAGTGTATTGTAGTAATGTAAGTCAGATTTGTATTGTTAATGAGATTACTCGGTGCAATAAAAGCTTAAAAAAAAAGTTAGGTATATCCAGAAATAGTAAAGATAGGGTGGTTCATGATATAATGTTCTACTCTATAATACAATATATTCTTCTTCAGAGTTCTTCTTGGGACTGGGAAAGAATGCTTACACTGGTTACCGGCAGAGTATGCCATAATTACCATGTTCATCCATGTATGTGTTTGTGTGTATGTGTGCATATATCTTTTCTTGACGGAGAATTATTTGATTAGGAGTGCGCCTCGAATCTGTAAATGGATACATTATAATTATAATCCGTAATAGCCATTTACAGATTCGAGGCGCACTCCTAATCAAATAGTTCTCCGTCAAAAGAAAGATGCATTTATGACATACCTGGCCGGTAGCCGGTATAAAGCATTCTTTCCCAAACCCAACAAGAACGTAGTTGGATAGATCCCTACATAAATCAATCATCATGTTCCAAAGCGGACATTGAAGACAAACGTTTAATGCCATTACCTTCGACCCAACTGTCTTCGCTCTGCCTTAAATCTATGTAGAGTGCCCAATGCACGAAGCTGCACATTGGCCATTAATTACCTTCAAACTTATAATCGAGAAAAATCAATGGACACCCCTCAACTTCACTCTGCTTTAGCCGCAAATGATGTCAAAGTTAATATATTATGTTCATAATTATTATGTAAGATATTTATTAGGTATGTGAAGTTGTACTGAAGTCAGAATTTATTTATTTATTGAATAATTGAGTACCTACCTAATTGAAATTGAATTTTGTGAAGTTCTATTAAGTACTCAGTTCAGTATTAACGAATGAATACTGTATGACTATGAAGTAGGCTGTAAGAATATATTTCAAAATTTCGTATGGAAACAATAAATCTGAATTCCAATGGGTTTAAAGAATCAAGTTAATTAAGTTAAATAATTAAGTCAATAAACAGTGCAGAGATGAGAAGCGAGTTGTTGTGAGGTCCTCATAGAGAATTACACGATCCAGCAACTATGAAGGCGGTGTGTAAAATGAAACGATCTTCACCTTTTGACCTCGACCGGAACAACAACATAGATAATAATACAGCATTAGCCGTATACTTAAGCAAAAAGGTTTGTTAAGGCCATGACGGGAAGTTCTAATGAACAAAAACTATTCAGAAGGTACTGGTTTCCGTTTCACAGAAGGTGATACTTATCATATGAAACCTTGGTGACTTAAAAGGTACTTCAACATTTACTATTAGTAGTTTATACAGGGTGTTCCGGGATAAAGTCCAAGTACACAGCTTGAGGAATACATTTTTTCTAAACCATAGGACACGTGAGGTCAAGTATTGATAGGAATATATTCAGAAAGATAGCCGTCGAATTTTCAAGATTATCAGCCTGGTACACAGGGAACCAATTGACGGACGAAAAGTGTAAACGGAATAGAGCCAGATTTTCAGGCCTGCTGATCCGATACTGAATCGTTTTGCGATTTGGGGAACCAATAAATTCGTACAAGGAGAACTCGATACCCTGATGGTCGCTGAATCCAGTGCTGCTGACAGACGACTCGTACCGCGACGGGTGGTAGTTAGTTATAACGAGGTCTATGCACGAGGGAGAACCAGATTGACCAAAATAAGGCGTAGGTACGAGTTATTTCATTAGATACAACATGGAGACCGTGACACTCCAGCAATATTTCCAGCGTTTTCCGTTCACGTAGAAGCTGGGTATTACATGTTTCCTCAAAGTGAACATTCAAATCTCCCATAGTAATAATCATCATCTTATTTCCCGAAAGCAGGCTACTCAGCGCGCGGTCAAAACATGCAATAAACTCATCAAAATTGGAAGCATATGGTGGTCTATATACAGGAAATAAGTAAATTATGTGAATCCAGACTGACGGCCGATAATTCAAATGTAGACTCAATCGATAGCATCTGAGCATTAACTTCAGTTGCGGTTAAGCCCTTTCTCACGCATATCGAGGATCCACCACCAACTTTTGGCTCTCTACTAAGTTAGAGGCAAGATAAAAATCTTCTGGCACGTAATACATTATTTCCTGACTTTTACACCAGTGTTCAGTGAAACATAGAATCATAATGTCTTGGCGGTTTAATTGAAAATTATTGATTTCGTGAAGCTTAGATCGTATTCCCTGTTTCACGACATTACAGGGCGCCCTAACCCTGTTGCCATCACAGCGTCAAGAAAAATCTGTTGTAGAGTAGAGTCCAATGAAGTTGGTACGTGGGGCTGATCAGATATCGCTCTTAATGGTAACATGACCTCTGGAGGAAGAATGCACGCTAAAATTTCATTGCATATAATATTTCTTCCATATGGCCCGTAATAAGGGTTGGTTTTTAACACAGAATGTGTTTTAGCCATGGACTAACTAGCCGAAAATGGAACGCGGGATGTAACGAAATGTGTGACGGTGATGATTTTCACGTACAACCGAGCCGTTGGTAGGGAAATGGAACTTCCGCAATTTTAATCGCACAGAAATCGTTCACCATTCGTTGGAAAGCTCCTGATTTATCCAACCATATTATGTTAACTACTGTGAAGTGCGTGGCCATCAACCTGAGTTATGAGCATGAATAGTAAACAATGACGCTTGTTTGGTTGTCACTTGGTTGCGCGACAACGCAAACACATTCTTTGTTTCAATAATTTCGTCCGAAGTATGTAAATAGAGGTAACCGGGGGTCCAGGGGGCTTGCCCCCTGGCGAGGCGCGGAGCGCCGAGTTTTACGGGAAATCATACAACAGTCTATTTTGCCACTCCCCTCAATTATCCTTACAAAAGTAAATTTTCGTGATAGTAGACGAAGAAATTTATTCAGACGGCAGATCTCGATGTTAACCACTGACCATTCAGGGAGGACATAATTAAAGTTAACAGATAAAATCAAATAATCCGGTAAAATTTCCGGAAGTACAAAGTTTCCGTAAATTTCTTTTATATATTTTTAAGTCGTTATACTCAACATCCACCATGCCAGCCGACAAAACCAAGAAGTCAGGTTTGCTCTTACAGAATCAAGAAGGATCGAGAGAGGGGCGCCAGGTTTTGTAATTGATGAAACATCGAAACTTCTTATAGGTATCGGTAAGGAATTTAACCCCCCCCCCCCCCCCCCGAAATTGTTTGGTGAATTAAATAATTATTCATGGTTAGGGTAGTATCTATTATTTGACTAGTACGAACTACCAAAAGAGATTATTCGTCTGATGTGAAATTCTTCAGAAATTATTCTTATAATACCTACTCATAGGTTCTGCTAATAGCTCCAATACGTAGAGGTAAGATTCCTGAGATAAGAAGTTAGATATTTCGGTACACGGACATGGGTCATGTATACGACCTTAAAGACAGATCAACGCCTCTAGCACTATACCTGAACGACCCATGTAAGCGTTGCCGTGTAGCAACTCTTCATACCTTTCAGCACACCACATTGGTTTATTATTTCCAATAATAAGCTTATGTGATCGTATAGCAAAAAATTGTTATAACCCCCCCTCAAACTTTGTCACTTTAGGTTTCAAGGTGCTTAGAATCCAAATTTGAAATGTCCGTCCGCCGTTCGGGCCATAAAAGGCCTAAGAATTGACTTAAAAAACCCGTTCTTTCGCACATAGACTCCATTTGGGGTCTAGCTGGTCCTAACGTTTAACCATCCCGATCGCTTTACTCGCATAGATGCTATAGGCCAAAAACGGGCGAAAAAGTGTCTTTTTCGAGGTTTTGAGTGTTAGACTTAAGCACGCGCGCACGCTTGGCAGGGGGTCACGGTGGGTGGTTAGGGGGGTGAGCGGGGGGTGAAGTGAGAGGAGGCGCCACGGCACCTTTTGGGGGCTGGGGTGACCAGGGGCGTAGCAGAGGGGTGTAGGAGAATGGATATTTATTACTTTTACGTGTTATACCCCATATAATGCGCCGCGCCAACCTGAGGGGGGTACGGCATTAGGGGCATAGTGGAACGGAACCTGGGGAGTAGCAGAAAGGCGTCGGGGCGTAGCGGAACGGATATAATATATATTTTATATTATATTTTATTACTTTTACCCCATATAACATTTAACCTACCTTGAACACACAAGTATATTTAGTATATTATACCATACTATAGTATGTTACAAAAATAATTGATCCAGCCCATCTAAAATCCTTCGTTCTTCTTCTTCCCAAAATCTTCTCAGATACTTCGAAGTAAATCGTTTTAGCGAATTTTCTTAGAAAATAAAGCTATTGCAATGGCTCCAAAAATTTTAAAATAAACATTTTCAAACATTTTCTTCATCGAAATCTGTTTTGAGGCATTCTGAAATGATTCCTGGATTTTAACGCTTTTTTATATGTATATGTATATGTATAGGTATATATATATATATATATTTATATATATATATATATATATATATATATATATATATATATATATATATATATATGTGTGTGTGTGTTTAGGTGTACCAGAGGTGGGGCTTCAAATATTTTAGAAAACCAATTACCTATGGCATAAACGATATATTTTAAATTCAATGAATCACATGAAAAGAAATAAATTAAGGAGCTCCTTCTAATGTTGTACAAGAGTGTATATAATTATTAGATCTGACGTGTACTAGGTACCTAATATTGATATTGTACTTAGTTAGTAATGTTCTTTGAGGCTGCTGAATGACGAGCGATATATATTAATATTAGGAATTCTGACCGTTTGGTGCAGGACGAGGAGCACGCGCCAGTGTAGAAGATTTTACCCAGATTCTGCGTAGAATCAATACGCAGCATGCGGAGCGATGAACAGAGATCGTTGAAAAGAGAGCGAAAAATAGAGAGCGGTGCTGCCGAGAACGTCCTTGCTATCTGTAAGCATACAATGTACCGATTTCATGATGATATGCTCCAGAGAAGCAAGGAAAAACCGACAGCTTGGAAACAAAGTTGCGGTTGAGTTATGGTCGTAGTACTAGTATGTACTCACATAGAAATGGCCAAATGTTGTGTCAGCGTCGTCCTGGTAGATGTGAGTCTTGGGTACGGGATGCTGCTGACCCTTTCCACAAGAAGCAATAAATTCAAAATAGTGGATGCTGAAGACCACGAGATTGAGGAGTCAGTCACGAACGAGGTTGGTTCAATTGGCAGTCTCAAAGCAAAATGGTGTCTTGATGGAGTGAAACGTGGTTATGTTGAGAGATAGATAGAGGGGGGCAGGATTCATGAGAAGATAGGATCACTGAATCGGCTCGTGGAATCGTAGTCAGGCACAAAGAACACTTCACTACACTGATAATATTAGAGGTAATAAAGCGCCGGCTGTTTACCATCTTTGGTCGGCAGAACATAAATGAATATACAAACAAAAATAAACTAATGAAACTCTTAGGCGTGAACATTCCGCCTGCCAAAATTTACAAAATTTTAGACCTGAACAATGGGAAAATAAACAAGGACTTAGGAAAGAAAAGGAAATCGCAGAAGTGTAAATAGAGCAGCTGCTCTAATAATTCCAAATTGCAGGTAATTTGTCAGTTGTTAGGGGTAGGAGGCTTCATAATTAAAGATGCTCCTTCATCCTCTTCTGAAGGATTAGCACCACGGAGCCATTTTTGATACCTCTTCTTTTCTTCTTCTGGCGGGTAGAAAGGTAAAGATTCCTCAAGATCTTCTTCTGGAGGAGCTAAGGGTACCAGAGTGGAAACAGGTCGGGTGAA
Source organism: Adelphocoris suturalis (assembly GCA_030762985.1). Classification (NCBI taxonomy): domain Eukaryota; kingdom Metazoa; phylum Arthropoda; class Insecta; order Hemiptera; family Miridae; genus Adelphocoris; species Adelphocoris suturalis. Next base: position 35,957,453 of record CM061040.1, read on the forward strand.
TGTTGATGATGCTGTTTTCACCGTTGCCACTCTGACGTTTCCATCTTTTCCTGGGTAGATCTTCACGACGCGCCCACGGGACCACTGAAGAATGGGTTGATTGTTATCCTTAATGAAGACCAGATCACCTACTTTGAGGTTTATTGAATCAGAGGTCCACTTATTTCTCATCTGAAGAGTAGACAAGTATTCCTTACGCCAGCGGTCCCAGAAATGCTGGGACATTCGCTTTACCAATTGTCATCTGTCCAAACGATTGATTGCAACATCCATAAGAGTAGCTTCAGGGATCGCAAGTGGAGCTTCGCCAAAAAGGAAATGGCCCGGAGAGAGGTATTGACATTCTGAAGGGTCAACAGATAAAGGACAGATGGGCCTGGAGTTCAAAACTGCACCGATCTTCGCAACTAGAGTAGCAAGTTCTTCGTATGTAAGTGCAACATCTCCAATTGTGCGGGACATCAGTGATTTGGCAGATTTCACTCCTGCCTCCCAAATTCCACCGAAGTGGGGCGCATGAGGTGGATTGAAGTGCCAATTAATGTGGCGAACTGACATTTTTTCGGCAATTTGTGTCTGAGCTTTATCACTGGCAAACCATAGATACCACTCCTTCAGCTGACGGGCTGCTGAAACGAAATTTGAGCCACAATCAGAATATAAGTCAGTTGGTAAACCTCGTAAAGAGACAAAACGATCAAGCGCGGCTAAAAATTCATCAGCTGCAAGGCTAGTAACCACTTCTATGTGAATAGCCTTCGTCGCCATGCATACAAATATGCAGAGGTAAACCTTGGAAATTTGAGGCTTTCGAGAATGAAAGTTTTTCATTGAAAAGGGTCCACAGAAATCCAAACCAGTTCTGAGAAAAGCGCGAGCAGATTGCACTCTGTGTGCTGGTAGGTCTGCCATTTTTGGGATGAATGGCTTGGCTTTCAATCTGTAGCATCTCAAACATCGAAAAACACGCTGCTGAGCTAAGCGCCTCAATGAGGGAATCCAATATTCCATCTGCACAACTGCATGCAAAAGAGAAGGTCCAGGGTGTAGGTACATTCTGTGAAAATGATCGACGATAAGGTTAGTTAAGTGACTCTTAGTGGGAAGAAGAATAGGGTGTTTATGATTATATGGCAAGTTAGCATTAAATAATCTGCCGCCTGCCCTGAGAATTCCCACTACGTCAAAGAATGGGTTCAACTTCGCAAATTTTTTCATAATTGTCATCTGACTTCTTTCAGATAACTCATTTTTGAAGAAGAAATGGGCTTGGACAGCCTTTACACAGAGCTGCTGGGCAGATTGTATCTCATTTAATTTGAGTGGTCCTGATGTACGTTCCTTCTTGCCTCGTAAGTTATTCAGAAAACGTAGAAGGTACGCTAAAGAACGAAGCAAACGATTAAACGATGAAAATTTCGAGACAATTTCAAGAATGAACTCAGATTTGAAAGATATAGGAGTGTTTATGGAGATGAGCGATATATTTTCCCTCTTAAGTTCGGAAATATCAGGCTGTATCGTAACGGGAGGTATGCGCCACAAATCTTGAGGTTGGCAAAGCCAGGGAGGCCCACTCCACCAGAGTGTGCTTCTAAGAAGTTCATCGGGGCTGAGTCCTCTAGAACCAGCGTCTGCTGGGTTATCACCAGATGATACGTGGTTCCATTCTTCGACAGATGAGTGGTGTAAGATTTCACTAACCCTGTTACAAACAAATGTCTTCAGTTTGTAGGTAGGCGTGCGCAACCAACCAAGTGCTACAGTAGAGTCAGTGAAGAAGCACGGGGAAATAAGGTTGGCAGGCTGCAGTAAGTTCAAAAATTCAGCGATTGATTGATACAGTCTAGTCAAAAGGAAACAACCACATAACTCTAGTCGTGGGACAGTTAGTTTTTTAAGAGGTGCGAGTTTAGTTTTTGCTGTGAGAAGAAAGACCTTGATTTCATCATGAGATAAGACACGGAGATACAGCGCTGCACAATAAGCGATTTCTGAGGCATCAGAAAACCCAATGATTTGATACACTGATGTTCGGTCTGAATGCACAAATCGTGGAATGCTGAGTTCAGAAATTAAGGGTAGCTGTTTTATGGCTGATTCCCAGCGTGAACTAAGATTTTCAGGCACATAATCGTCCCAGCCCACACCTAATTTCCATATTTCTTGAATAAATTGTTTCATTGTGATCACAAGAGGAGAGATGAAGCCGAGAGGATCATAAATTTTCGAAACGTTAGACAATATAGAGCGTTTGGTTGGCTTGAACTTGGGAAGATCTAAATTGTAACCAAAACAGTCGGTTCTAGGATTCCACTGCAATCCTAGAATTTTGACAGAAGTGTCATCCTTGGAAATTATGGCAACGGGTTGATTAGAGATTTCAGGCACATTTTTCAAAAGCTCTGGGCAGTTGCTGGCCCATTTACTGAGTTTAAATTGCCCTTTACCTAGTAAACAAATTAGCTGCTTCTGCAGTTTCATTGCAGCTTCGACGCTTTCTCCCCCACTGACTATGTCGTCTACATAGATGTCTCGTTTTAGCACTTGCACTAGCCTCAGGGTATGGCGAGCCATGGTCTTCAACGATGGCTTGAATCACACGGTTTGCAAGGAAAGGGCTGGACGTAAGTCCATATACAACAGTATTCAGCTCATAGGTCTGAAGAGCATCGTACGGGTTATAGCGCCAAAAAATCGTCTGATATTTTCGATCTTCCGGGTGGACCCATATGGCACGAAAGCATTTTACTATATCGGCCACCAATGCTACCTTATGAATTCTGAAATTCAACAATATATCCCGTATATCAGTCTGAAGTTTGGGTCCAATCATAAGATAATCATTTAATGAACCATTTGTTGATTGCGCTGAACCATCAAACACTACACGCAACTTCGTCTGGTTCCTGTCAACTTTAGAGATAGCATGATGAGGAATAATGAAAGCAGGAGGGCTTTTAGATATTGACATATGACCCAACAGATCATATTCCTTCATGAACTCATGATAACTTTCACGAAGGCTATCATTTTTTAGTAAACGGTTTTCTTGATTGCGAAACCGTCTGCTTGCAATTGTAGAAATATTGGTGAATTCCGGAGGGCTAGTGCGGAATGGAAGGCGAACACCGTAACTTCCGTCTTCCAATCTGTAATGAGTAGCCTTGAAATGGTCCTCACATATGACCTCTTCTGGGTTGTCAACCTTGACGGGTTTCGGTTCCTCTATTTCCCAAAATTGACGTAAATTTACACTTTCATCTTCAAATGGCATTGGGCTAGAAACTATGCATGAGACGCATTGTAGAGGTGGAGATCGTGTCGACCCAGAAGTGAATTTACCAATAACAATATGGCCAAATATAGTAGGGAAAAGTTTAGGCGAGTTCGAATCCAACTCCACTGGACTACCAAGCCAAATATCTGCAAATAAATCGGCACCCAACAAAATATCAATAGGCTTACTCTCGAAGAAAGTGGGGTCAGCAAGAGGAAATTTACAATATTTTGTCCATAGTTTACGTGGAAGCGAAACGGTAGGCAGATGTGAGGTAATGGACTTCATTAGAAATGCCTTCATCGATAGAACAGGTGATATTTTATTCATCGGTTTAAGGTCACAATTCACAAAATTTCTTGCTCCTTCTTGACTTTGACCTATACCGGAAATTTTCACGTTACATTGGTTATATATTAAACCTAGTCGATTAGCGCATTTGTACGTCATAAATGAATAATGACTCGCACAGTCAACCACTATGCGAACTATCTGGCTAACACCCCTGGCATCAAGAACCTCGGCTAAGCAGGTACCTAAAATAATAGCTTGAAATTGTGATTCATCATGGGTAACTGCATAAGAACCTGGTGATACACAGCATGTTGGTGAACGATCAGTGGGATTGGAAGATTGAGGTTTAGCAACTTTATTTTGAATTTCATCATTATAGGTACACAGCATAGAGTTGTGGCGCTCTTTGCACCACCTGCATACCCATTTAGACTTGCATGAATTCGATTGGTGATACCCCGAGAGGCAATTTCTACACCCATTGAATTTAGAAATCCATGCGATTCGTTGATTTACATCAGCGCTACAGAATTTCCTGCAACTTAACAAACCATGAGATCCTTCTTTACAGACGAAACATGGAGTAGAAGGAATAGATTCATGTTTTTTCTGTAATTGATCCTTCCTTGAATGTTGAACTACCAAACTCGCTTTTCCCTTAGACTTGAAAGTAAACGTTTTATCATATCCTTTGTTTTTATTTGAATTATGTTGCCTTTGACCGACGAATGATGATACGTTATCGAAGGAGGAGTTGGTGTCGGAAGTGACTTGCATAGAAAAACAGCGATCTTTAATAAATTTAAATAATTGATCGAATGTAGGGAACTCTGTATCTTGGTGCGAATTTTGGAATTGGTCTCTAGTGGCCTGGTCCAAAAGTCTAAACGCTAAATGGAACAATAAAAATTTTGATTCATTTTGAATCGCAAGGAGCTCGAATGCAGAGATGCTATCACAAACTGATGACATGAAAAGTTTAAGCGATTCAATGGTAGGTTTACCATGCATGTGGGGAAAATTGAGCACACGGTTAAGATAGGCCGTTGCAAGAAGACGCTGCTTGTCGTAAGTTCCGCACAACGCTGCCCACGCTAAGGGATAATTTTGATCGGTAATTTGGAATTTGTTGACTAAAGACAGTGCTGGGCCCTTCAAATTATTTATCAAATAATGAAATTTTTTTGTAGGAGAGAGAGTATTATCATTATCTACGATAGAAACGAATACATCACGAAACTTCGGCCAATTAAGAATTTCACCATCAAAAGATATTAATTTAATTTCTGGTAGATGAGGTGTGACATTTTCGTGAACGATAGTGGTATTGGACGTTGTTTCATTCAAACTTGGCATAGGACTAAGGGTTGGCTTAGTCAAACTAAAATAGAGTTTCTTTACTTCGTAGTATGCACTTCTCATATATTTTTTATCTTCTAGATCTTGTTCTGAAGGAAACACAAGGCTTCCCTCATCTACTTCAGCACGAACGGCGAGATCATTAAACGCATTTTCGTAGTAATCATAATATTTTTCTAAGGCGGAGTACATACCTTCAAACATTGGTAAATGGGTCTTATCCTTTTGGGCATTCCTTGCGCTTGTCAATATGCCACTAACCTCAGTTTTGGCACTTGACAAAACCCTTTTCAATTTTGCGATTGTTCTTTTGGGATCATCTACCATTGTCAACGGGATAATATAGGTAAGTCAACTGAAGGGAGTGAAGGGGGTCGAGGAAAACTGGGTCAGTAGGATAAGCGGAATGAAGTTCAAGGTCAGTGTCAGGTTCTATCTAGTAAACAATGACAACTACAACACTAAGAATTCACGAATGAGCAGGTCGTCTTAGGTGAATAGGTGAACGAGTAGAAACTTCCTAGTTCTTATCTCAAAGGATTAAATTATCTCCTAACGCACCTCTCTTTGAGAGGAGATAAATTATCAAGTATTACCAACCTAAATCATGAAGAAATGAAAACGTGGCCACTACAATGAATCAATGAATTGCCACTGAATCGAATAATGGCGTGAAACGTGAATTGAATACTTATGAATATGATTTCATGTAAAATAAGTTATTATATTCTATTTAAGTACCAATCAACCACGCTCTGCTACCAAAATGTTTAGGTGTACCAGAGGTGGGGCTTCAAATATTTTAGAAAACCAATTACCTATGGCATAAACGATATATTTTAAATTCAATGAATCACATGAAAAGAAATAAATTAAGGAGCTCCTTCTAATGTTGTACAAGAGTGTATATAATTATTAGATCTGACGTGTACTAGGTACCTAATATTGATATTGTACTTAGTTAGTAATGTTCTTTGAGGCTGCTGAATGACGAGCGATATATATTAATATTAGGAATTCTGACCGTTTGGTGCAGGACGAGGAGCACGCGCCAGTGTAGAAGATTTTACCCAGATTCTGCGTAGAATCAATACGCAGCATGCGGAGCGATGAACAGAGATCGTTGAAAAGAGAGCGAAAAATAGAGAGCGGTGCTGCCGAGAACGTCCTTGCTATCTGTAAGCATACAATGTACCGATTTCATGATGATATGCTCCAGAGAAGCAAGGAAAAACCGACAGCTTGGAAACAAAGTTGCGATTGAGTTATGGTCGTAGTACTAGTATGTACTCACATAGAAATGGCCAAATGTTGTGTCAGCGTCGTCCTGGTAGATGTGAGTCTTGGGTACGGGATGCTGCTGACCCTTTCCACAAGAAGCAATAAATTCAAAATAGTGGATGCTGAAGACCACGAGATTGAGGAGTCAGTCACGAACGAGGTTGGTTCAATTGGCAGTCTCAAAGCAAAATGGTGTCTTGATGGAGTGAAACGTGGTTATGTTGAGAGATAGATAGAGGGGGGCAGGATTCATGAGAAGATAGGATCACTGAATCGGCTCGTGGAATCGTAGTCAGGCACAAAGAACACTTCACTACACTGATAATATTAGAGGTAATAAAGCGCCGGCTGTTTACCATCTTTGGTCGGCAGAACATAAATGAATATACAAACAAAAATAAACTAATGAAACTCTTAGGCGTGAACAATATGTATGTATGTATGTATGTATGTGTCATTCCAGACGATAACTCTCGATAGAATTGAGATAAAAACTTCGTTCTTTCGCCAAAAAATCAAGCATTTCAAAAGAAAGGATGAGTTCGTTGGACAACACTTTTTGAGCACATTAAATTGGTCAAATTTCAAAAAACGTACTTAAAAAATCACTAAAAAAGGCAAAAAACCGCTAAAAATTAACAAATTTCTATTTTTTAGCAGAATGCTACTCGAAAAAAATTAATCGAACATGAACTAGGACATTTAAAAATTTAAGCACAAAATAGTACTGAAAAATGTACTTAAATTGCATTAAAATAAGCTAAAAATCGATAGGAACTCTTGAAAAAATTGTAAAAATCCACAAAATCGTTTGTTCATTGGAATATTACTGAAAAAAAGTTAGTTTGCTATAAAATGTATAATAAAATTTTTATTTGTCCCCAAAGTGCTCAAATTTCAACAGAATTTAACATAAATGTAATACGACCATTTATGAAAATTCGCTCATACGATCATGCTGCATGACTGGAACTTTTTAAATTAAAATTGCATTACATGGGCAGGTTGGAGTCTGAACCCTCTGGATGAATAGCTGTTTACTTATATTTCTGCCATAGGTAAGTGGGGTGTCGTCACCCAAGTAATTTCGGACGCAGAATCGACTGGGATAGGTCCCAGATGCTTTTGGAATCCAGTGTACCCACGGTTTTAGTTTGATTCCTATAGAAATTAGCTCCGTGGATTGAATGAGACCACTCGGGTGGTTTTACGATCATCCATTTGCTCCCCATCGGGAGCGCAGCCTGTAACGCGAGAACAGAGGTGGATACTAGAAAAGAAACTGGCGAAAGCCCCAGAATATGCTGGTTACTATAGCTGGCTATCTAATTCAGAAATGATAAACCATTATGTAATAATTTGCAGCGTTTTTTATTATAGTGTTCAGAAGCCTTCTGACATCTTCCCCCGAAGAGATTCCTTTCTCTCTCTTGAGGACAGTACCACAGAGGAAGAAAATTCTCTCCAAATCTCTTATTCCCTCGGCTAGCCCTTTCACTTCATCAGCAAGGAGTGACACGCCGACCGCTCCCTATGGTAACTCGTACTGCTTTCCTTGCAGACGCATGGCTCTCTGCTACAGCATGTCCCATCTTAATGTGGTCCAGCCTCCTGGAGAATTTAACATCACGTCCCCGAAGCCTCTTATGAAATAGTTCTGAATAGGATCAGCATTTGGTATTGATATTATACTTTGAGTACCACGTTTGGTATTCAGGTTCGCAATATTTGGTTGTCAGGAGCGTATATGTAGAGTGAGTTCTCTTCTTGTAAAGCCTCTAGAACAATGGGGACATTGGGTTGCATTGTCTCTTTGACTATTCACCAAGGTATCATCCATATTACTGAGCTACATAATTACGTTGCTCCAACGATATCTCAACAATAACGATAATTAAGTTAACATTTTTGGAATGAGTGAATGAGACAGAATTTGGCACTCAACTTCGAAGTAGGAATTTGAAGAAGAATGACTGGTAGTGTGAACCTGTCTGGTACGTTTTCCATCGGTTTTTGGTAAAAAAAAAAAAAAAAAAAAAAAAACCGCGATCTAACGCTTCGAAAATCGATTTTTTTGCAGAGCGGAAATTCACACAACACATCACCATCCGTTCCAGGATTAGAAACTTCATAAATTTACTTCATGGGATCTTGCAGTCTAGGGGAAATTTGTCTATCCTATGTGCGTCACGGGGTTCTGTATTCCGCCCCACACTCCTTACAATATCCTACGGGGAGAATGTTCCTAGATGTCTTCCTAACTTTTACGTTACGGGATCCTGCAGTACCTTAGAAATTAACATTAGAAAAATACCTTAGAAATAAGATGGATAACGAACGCCTTTCTCATTTGACCATGTCAATTCATTATCCTCTGTCGTTCGCGGCTGATGACGTGCTGAATTTGACGTCTTTAAAAGCAAACAGAAAAGTCTTACTATAAACATTTTATGATCAACTAAATACCTAAAAATTGAACTTTTGTTGTTGTATAAAGATCAAGATTTATCATGATTGTAAAAAATTGTTTTAACTGTCACCTAAAATCCTTATTATTTACCTACCTATTAAATATTTTTGCCTTATTAAAGATAGTATTTCATCATGTTTGTAAAACATTTCTTCTCCTGTGACTTAAAATTCTTATTTTAAAGTTTATTGAAATGGGAAGAGAGCCGATGGGCGAGGGGGGGGGGGGGGGATATGGGTCCTGGGACAATTCAACTGGGACCTCCCTCAGATTTTCATCTTTTCCCGAAGTTGAAGGGGCACCTGGGAGGGAAACACTTCGCGACGACGAAGAGCTGAAGGCGGAAGTCAACAACTACCTGAGAAGGTGGGCACGCAGCACTACCAGGACGGCATTCAAAAACTCGTGCCACGCCCCCCCCCCCCCCCCCCCAAGGCAAAATCCTGGCTACGTGCCTCAGGTGGTAAAAAAAGCTTTTCCTCCGAAATCTAAACATAATTATTCTTTTTGCGTTTTATAGAATCTGAACAATTTTGTGTGGGCAGAATTGTTCTAAAGTCATGTTAGAGAACTGTGTCAAATGTGGAACATTTTCGATTTTCCATCTGCATATACATATTATAAATACCTATGGTTTAGTTTGTTGACCGCTAGGTGATAATTAGCACAGTTTTTTGGGTTCTTGAGAGTCGGTCAGAGACTGACCGACCGACTCTCAAGAACGCAAAAACTGTGCATATATATTATACTTTTTGCTGCTTATCAATTAGTGAGATAATTGCTTGTTATGAGGTTATGGCACGTTGCTAATGCGAATACGGGTACTTTTTGTATTTCGTTCAGGGCTATCATGGAAATCTACTGAACAGTGTTGTGAAAGAAAGGTTTTGAATTTAAAACGCTGCAAATTATTACACAATCATTAATTATTTCTGAATCAGATAGCTCTTCTATGCAGATCAACGGTCCATAATTAAACGCAGTCAACAGTACATTATCTACAGTAAATGTTATTAAACAAAAACCTTCATGACAAAGTCATCTTCCCACCATGTAGAAAGGTTCCATGGACTGTGTATTGGTTTGAAACTTTTTACTATTGAAAGTTTTGAATTAATAAAAGTTCCTTTTTAAAAAAAAACTTGAATTTTTATTTACAAACACTTTAACGAATTCTGAAATGACCATGCTCTCGTGAATTAGGTATTCAGACAACTGCCTGTTGTTTTCCCCAAGAGCCTTTTATATGGTTTCCTAGGAGTAAACATCTTATCTGAGAAATAAAAAACTAGTGAGAAATGGTAAACAGTTCTATAATTGACATAACGCCAAGTCTATTGACATAACGCCTCCCCCTATAGATGCGAATTTCTAATTCCTCTTCGGATCCATAATTTTACATACATAATATAAGAAAACCACTACGTAATTCGTCCCGCCTAACGTGTTATTCGTACAGTCATGGTTACAAATAACAATAATTTGTTTATTAACATTTATTATTTAATTGAAGCGAAGAAAACGTTGAAAGTAAAGAATTAAGCACTACGTATAAAGGGCGAAGATGGTATGTAAAGCCGCGTCTACACTAGCGAAACTCCCTCGCGAAACTTCCTCGCTGCGAGAGAAATTTCGCACCTCCCAAAACAGAGCGTAACTCAGAGCGAGACGTTGCGCTAATAGGGTGAGCCGCCTTCGACAAGTCTTTGACTCGTATCTGGTCCGTGCCTGGAAAAATTATTTATAGGACATTTAATAAACAATAATGAAGTATATTCTTAATACAAAACCTACCTATCCTAACTATTGCAACATGCGAATAAGTACCTCAATGAACTGCTATAGAGACAAAATTCAAAGTCAAGCTTAAAATTTAGCTCACCAGAGAATAAACATTCTGACGACAAAAAATTGAAAACAACAAATTGAAATGCCATCAAAATTTGGATGAAAGAGGTCTTCGCAATAAGTAACCCAAGAATGCTTCAAAATAGGTAAATGGGTTCAAAAAACTAATTAAATTATAATACTAACTTGCCTACATGCACAAACCAGTATGCTTACCTGATCCAGTGACTCTGCTCTTATTTTCTCTTGATTTTTCACGTCGGTATGATCCCAGTAGCGCTTTCATCTTTGCTTTCACAGCAGAAACAGAAATGTTTACTTTGGTACTAATTTCTATCCACGCATCTTCTCTTTTGTTGCGATTAAAATAGAACCTGTTCTTCGGATTCCACAAAAAATCGTAGGTTTTGTGAAGCTCGATGAGCTTCAAGCATTACTCGCTGTACGTTTACGCTGGTGAGTAGGTATGTTACGGGCGAAACACTTTGATGCGCGGACGAAAATCGACTGACCTCCTGCTCACAGCGAGCGTCCTCTCCCTGAAATGTTTCGCGAGTGGACGTCTACATGGGCGAGTCTCCCTCCCGCCACGCCCTCGTGCAACTTTTTCGCGAGGAAGTTTCGCTAGTGTAAACGCGGCTTAAGGGATTATAATTTTGATTCATAATGGCGCAAATCATTTTGTAAACGATACCTCTTAAGGCTGTGCGAACGCGAGTTGGGAACCTGACTTGAGCCGACGGAGCGCGCTGATTGTTGCCGTCGGTGCTAGCTTGGTTTAGTTTACCGCGCAGTCAAGAGGGAGCGCTAGGGTAGGTGATTGTGGAAAGGGCGGGAAACAACCAACCTTTGCGCAGGAGGTCAACGCTATCTCCGCCCTACCCTCTCCTACCCGCCAACATAGTTTTTTTTACACCCTTCGCCTCCCCGTTGCTAAATTTTTCAAACTCCCGTTTACCTCGAGCGTGTTGTCTAAAACAAGTGTTAGTCGTTTTATGTTTCTCTATGATTTATCAAAGTTTATAATAAATACTGTCTGTTCCATCTTACTATGAAAGTTTGAAAAATCATGGAAAAAGAACTGCTAATCTTAGGAGAACGCGGTAGTCTCAAAATTCTAAGAATGATATCTACATTCAATGATGAATTTTAAAATAGTGTGGGCGCATATCCCATTTATTAGTAAGCAAATGAATGCATAAGCTTAATAGTATATGTTGATAGGAACACAAATATTGACAAAATTACAAAATGTATAATGTAACAAATATTTATCGATATTGTTACTGCTGTTCATGAATAATAGCTTATAACAAGGTTCCTACTTGATGATAGGAAAGCTCAAAACACATTGGTAAGTAAGTATTACTGGGACGTCCCTATGAATGGATTGGATATAATTTTAGTGAGAATTAAAATGAGAGGAAAAAATATAAATATTGTGATTTTTCTGAACCCCCCCCCCCCCCCCCCCAACAACAATAAAATTGCATGACTGGACTAAAATCTGAATCGAACAAATAATTGAAACTGTGGTAAGTAATCGATATTACTTCCTCCGTTCACCGCCTTCCATCATGAAGTTTGTAACTTCTGATATACCTACCTATTTTCCTAAACTAGACCAAATTCTTAATTTAAAAACAAAAAAATCACGAAACTCAGAGGAGAATAATTAAAACATTACGGCTTTTTAATATTACCCCCTCCATTCACCCCCTTCCATGGTGAAATTTGAAACTCCTGACACATATATATCCGTTTATATATTTGTACGGATCCGTGTATATTTGCATACACCGGGTGTTTCTGAAGTTATGGTCTATCCTCCCGCATTTCCTTATTTGATTGGGTAAAAAAATAGGCCCTACGCCATTCTTTATATTTTTTGTGAGGAATTCAGGAAAAATACTTTCAAACCGACCACTAGCGCGTTGACACTAACTTAATTTTTACAAATGTCCCCCTTTTTTATTTCAGATTCAAATTCTACGTGAAATATCATGAAGAAATGACCCATCACTCGGTTTTTTTGAGTGCGCGTTTGTGGGCGCAATTCCGCTCAAAAAGTGCGCAATTCCGCTCCAAAAGTACGCAATTCGGCTCTAAAAGTGAAAAATTGTGAGACACTGAATTTTTAAAGATATTCAACTTCCACGTGTAATACATGATTTTGATTTTGGGGTATTTTTTTTGCTGAACCTCGTCATGATTTTTACTTATTGATATTTGCTACACCAGCTTGGGAAAACGCCGAAATATTGACCATAATTGCACTTATCTTACTCATTTCCACACAGCAAAAAGCGTACCCACTAAAATGAAGTTTTTTTGGTGTTTTTCCAAGTTGGTATTGCAAATATCAATAAATGAACATCATTACTAGGTTTAGCTCGACAAAACACCCCAAAATCATGTATTACACATGTGGCTATTGAATATCTTCAAAAACTCAGTATTTCACATTTATTGCACTTTTAGAGCGGAATTTCTAGAAAATCGAGTGGTGGGTCATTTCTTCATAAAATTTTACATCTTTGAGATCCTTACAAAAACATTAAGATTGAAAAAAATTACTGTTTATCGACCCATTATTAACGAATTGAATATCTTCATGTGGCAATTGAATATCTTCAAAACTCGGTATTTCACAATTTTTGCACTTTTAGAGCGGAAGTGCGCCCGTTTACGACCACCTAAAAATCGAGTGATGGGTAATTTCTTAATGAATTTTTCACGTGGAATCCGAATCTGCAATAAAAAAGGGGGGTTCTCGTTTGAAAAATTGAAGTTAGTGTCAATTGCGAGCAAAAGTGGTCGGCGCAAAAGTATTTGTCCTGAATTTCTCACACAAAAAATGAAGAATGGCATTGCACCTATTTTTTACGCAATTAAATAAGGAAGGTGGACCATAACTTTTGAACCAGCCGGTATTTGTTCTAAAACTAGACCGAATTTATAGTTGAACAACAAAAGAATCATGAAAATCTGACGAGAATAGTAGGAGGCAGCGACAAAATTTATCGAATAAAACCAAGGTTTTTCGGCTTTACCATTCCCCATTTCCATCATGAAATTCAAAATTGCCGGGGTTTGTGGCACAACTAGACCAAAATTGGGATCGAACAAAGATAAAACTCAAAAATCGTCGAGAATCGTGACCTAGACAGCAACAAAACTTGTCTCACATACAAACACAATTTTTTTTTCACCTAATGTTTTTATGATATCACCAACCGGTTAAAAACCGACACAAAATTATGTAACGAAAAAACAACATGCAATAACGGTAAACTTTGTAGCAAACCTTCGCTTATAATTTACTAGCCGCTCCGGCTCGCTACGCTCGCCTCCACGTCCAGCCGGGGGGCTAGCCCCCCGGACCCCCCATTCAATTGCTCGCTTCGCTCGCGAAGTGTGGCATGTAGGGAATATTGCTCGCTTCGCTCGCGAAGTGTGGCATGTAGGGAATATTGCTCGCTTCGCTCGCAAAGTGTGGCATGTAAACGATAGATCCCTAAGGGTAGGTTTAACTTCTGTAAGGGATGCTGCTCGCTTCGCTCGCTTGAGGAAGTTATACTGCCCACCCAACTTGGCAGACGTTTTTTTTCTGTTGGCAATTCTTACAAACAAATTAAATCTTATGAAACTACGTGGAACCACAAAAAGTTTATTCGGGGATGTTGCTCGCTTCGCTCGCAAGGTATTGCTGTATATTTGTAGGAAAAAATCCGAATTTATTCTGTTGACATGGCTCTCGCTTCGCTCGCAAGGTATACCTGTATACCCTTCAAGACGTAAGTGCGTGTACCTGCTCGCAACCCGTTCCCGTCAGGTGCAAGCCCCGCCTCATCGAACCCCTGACTTCGTAGAGCCTTATCGCTTCCGGGGCCCAATTAATTTCTCATATTAAACGGTTCCCCTCGCTTCCGCTCGCAATTTGACCGACTGCCCGTCACTTTTTTCGATATCCGATTTCGAATTCAGATTCGGCGGACCCAAAGCTGTATTTCGCCCGCGAAAACCGTTCCGAAAAACGTACCTTTAGGGGGTATATTTTAATCGGAAAAAACCAAGTTTTTCGGCGGACTTTTCGAGAAAACGGGTCCGTACTCTCGCATTTTTTTTACGCATTTCCCGATACTTTTTTCGCGATCCGATTGCGCCGTCGTCTTCCTCGTAGGAAAACCTACGAAACCCGTATTTTTCCGGAATTGTCAACGGCCGTTTAGAGGGGTAGGGGAAGCGGGGAAGTGGAAAAAGCGCACATTAACCGGAACTTCGACCCCCCTCCCGCCCTACGGCCCATTGTTCGGGTGGGATTAGACAATTTTAAATTCGCTCGTTCCCACTTTTGGAAAATCCCAAGAAGATCCCCCCACTCGTAGACTCCCCCCACTCAGCCGTTTGGCCGTGCATAGCACGGACAAACAGACAAACAAACGGACGGAGTTTCATTCTTATAAATAGTATAGATAGAGATTAACAACAGTTGGATTACTTGACTCCAAGTTATTTCTTACAAATGTTATTATTATTATGAGTACGTTAGTTTATGGATTTAAGAGCTTCAATGATTTACCCATGAAAACACAATTTTTTTCCCCCCCAAGGCTAAGGGCGCCACACAATTTTACCCGTATGGTTTTTCATTTCCACGTATTCGGTCTTAGAATGGTCTGAAACGGATTTGTATTTGGTTATTTGTATTTATTGAATTATTTATTTTTGCTTCCTCACTACCTAAGGTAGGGTAGCTTTGTGTTCGTGATTGAAGTCGAAAAAATTGTTGACCCCCAAAATCAAAATTTCCACTCGCTTTTTGCGTTTCAGAGCTTGCTGATCAATTTTGGTTCCGTGTCTGTCTGTCTGTAGTAAATCCTCGTCACTCCCAAAACTATACCAAGTTTCAGTCCGATCCCGATGAAATTTTCAGGGATTGTGCGGGTTAGCTCCGAGGCGACCCCGATAATTTTGCCGTCGAATCAATCAGCCGGTGCGCATGCGCAAACGTGAATTTCTCTTTACGTCGGTTTCTTATCATCTGTTGGTTCGATCAAGTTTAAACTCGGTATGTAATTGGGTAGGTATATATTATGTTCTAGGTAAGTGCCTAATAAATTATATTGCAATAGGTAGAGTAATAACCATTGCGCATGCGCAAAACTAATATAGATTGACACAGGCATAACTCCGTTTCTAATGGAACGATTTTGATAAAAATTTTCAGTGATTGTGCGGATAGCTTCTAGTTTCATTGCCGTCATACGAATACTAGTCTGTGCCCATGCGCAAACGTTAATTTACTATAACGTCGATTTCGTATCATCTATTGGTTCGATTTCTTTCAAGCTCGGGGAGTAGATGGTTATACGTTCCAGAAAAATTTCCTATGAATTATATCGTGGTTTGTGGAGAAATAACTATAGCGCACAGACAAAACTCCGAGACTGATGGACCAATGATTTCAATGAAATTTCCAAGGATTGTGCGGTTTAGCCCCTAGACTTTCACCTATAAATTTCACCGCTATGGGATTAATAGTAATCTGTACGCATGCGCAAATATTAATTTCTTATAACGCCGACCTATAAGAACTCTCGAGGCGTACCTACTTTTTTTAACTCTTTCTTTTAACTTCGATTCTCTTCTTGAGCTCTTGCTTTCTTTCTTGAGACAAAATTTCAGATCGATTTTCGATCCAATCGATCTGAAATTTTGCACACGAGTTCATGCTGGCAAATGGTAAATTAGAAAGACTACCGAATTTGAATGTTCAACAATGAATACATGTCTTATCTTATATCCCACTAAATACACTATATACTATTGAACGTCTGCATGAAATGACAACAATGGGTCAATAAAATATTAAATTATTTTCCTTGTCAATTTAATTTAAGTTATTATCAATGTGATTTTGAAACAATGTGAACTAAAAAATATTGAAACAACAATAAAATTAACCGAGAACATGAGAAAAAGAAAGAGTTACGTTAAAAACTTGTTTTTATGGGTTCCTTTTTTCTTTAACTAATTCTTTACGTCCTTGTTACAATATGTGAGGAAGCTAAACTGCTCACCCAACTTGGCAGACTTTTTTTTTTAGATCAAGTGGAGTGTTTTTTTTTTTTTTCGAGTTTGGGTTGTCCAACACCGCCTGAATCAATTCCAATAGGTCGTTCCTCTATTGATGAAGCTTCGCTTAAGAGGAGCGTCTTAAAAAGTCATCATTCTTTGTATGAACACATCGCGATTGGCTGATGAATCCATAGCATCTAGTATAAATAGTGAACCAGAGCTAATTCCTTAGCTCATAATAGATTGTTTTCTTAATCGAATCACATTTTTTCAGCATGTTAGGTATTGATTGAAATTTTAAAACTAAACGCAAATAAGTTTTGTTAAAAGGGAGGTCGTTAGGTCGTCTCAGGGAGGGACGATGGACGTTAATAAACAGGTAGTTAATTTTAAATAATATTAACGTATTATTAAATTTTTGATTTAAAATGTAATATGAATAATAATTACATATATAAATAAAATAATTATATTTAAATTAAATATATTTATTTCCAGAAAATAACTCTCCTTAGGTTTGAGATAAAAATCCGGTTTTTTTCCGAGAAAAAAATCAAGCATTCTGAAAGAAAGGACGATTTTATTGGGCAGCATTTAAATAAGCACAATAATGATGTACAATGCTGATAAGCACAATGAATGGGTCAACTAACAAAAAATTAGCTGAATAAATCAAGTTTTTCCCCCCTACTTTTACCTGAAAGTGGTTAAAAACGGTAAAGAATCATTTTTTATATTTTTTGGCTAATATCACTCACAAGAAGATCATCAACAATGAACTACAACATTAACAAATTTATTCATAAAATTATGCCTAAAATGCACTTTTAAAATGTCATTATATAAAATCAATAGGTGTAAACTGCACAAAAAAAGATATTGTAATCCAAAATTTGTTTAAAAAGCTGATTATTATTGAGAACATTGGCCATAAGGTATGTAGGATGTTATCCGCGTAACACTACAGTTACTGACTGTTCCGCCAAAGTACCGTTGCAAGATTTACTTGACAATACTTCTCAACGACTAATGCAAAGTAACGTTGATGTTCGTATCGAAATTGAAATTGATAGCGTTATACTACATACGAAATGGGGGTTTGATGTTGCTTCAGGGCAAAGTGAATATAACCAGCTGTTTCAGACTCCAGAAGAAGGACTGTCCGATGCTCACCTATTGTTAACATCAATAGTGCCTTTAAAAATAACAATCGTGGAAAATCACGACATATCAGTTTGGAAAAATTCTCGACCTGCGTCGACTAATTACTGTCGACCTGTTGCATTCTGGTTCACTAAAGAAACTCCTCAGGCAGTAGCTGAAGTAGCCACTGGGCTACACCTCACTACATGTGCCACGTGAATTAGGATCTTTATCCTACTATATTTAATTTCGAGCAAAACTGTAATGTTTTTAAACAATAAAGTTATCTTATTAATTAAAAAAAAAAAAAAAAAAAAAAAAAAAAAAAAAAAAAAAAAGTAGCTGAAGTTAAACACATGATAGAAAGCGAGATAAACCAACTCCGGGACAGTGAAATTGAATGTGATGGACGTATATTGAGAGTGAAGCATATTTTGTATCTAACCATGATTGATGGGAAAGTTGCGCAAACCATTACAAATACGAGCTCTTCTAGCAATTGTACTGTCTGTGGGGCAACTCCCTCACAAATGAACAACTTAACACTATTGCATTCAATTCAACCCAATGCTGAAGCGTTAAAACTTGGCATGTCTCATCTGCACGCCAGAATTAGATGTATGGAGTATTATCCTACACTTGAGTTACAAATTACCATTCAAAAATTAGAAGACAACTGAAGCTACTCGTTCAATTATGAATGAAATCAAAAAATATGTCCAGGATCAATTCAAAGAGAAACTCGGTCTGCAGGTTGATATGTAGTGAGGCAAGGGAGAGGGAATTCCAACTGCGGAAACACCTCTAGGCGCTTCTTCGGAAATCCTACTGTAACGTCAGAAATAACGAAGGTGGACTTGGATTTGATAAAAAAATTTGCCATCATCCTTGAAGTAATATGCAGCAATGTTACTATTGATGCGGATAAATTCGATGACTATGCTAGCGAAACGGCTAATTTAGCCATCTCGTTGTATCCATGGTACTATTTACCGGCTTCTGTCCATAAAATTTTGTTACATGGTAAACAAATAATAGAAAGCTGTGCAATACCAATCGGAGCACTATCTGAGGAAGCACAAGAATGTCAGCATAAAGTTGACAAGCGAATCAGGGCCAACCACAGTAGGAAATCATCGCGAGTGAACACAAACGAAGATGTAGGTATTACAAATGTTGCTGATTTCATCGGATCTCTTCATCACTAAAATGAGACCTTTCCCTAAGAAGAAAACAGTACCTTTCAGTGAAAAAGCCACAAATCTATTGAAAGTGTAAGAATTATTATTATTATTATTATTATTTCTTGTATAAAAGAAAAGGAAAGTTTATTGGTTTGTAAAATTAATACTGACAAAAGGTCATCCTATTTTATAAAAAATTTATAGTTTATATAATAAGAAATTTATAGTTTATTTTCGTGGGGCACTTAGGAAGATGCCCCACCATTTGCGAAGATGCCATGTTTATTTTTAATTGTACATTCGGAAAAAAAGTCAGGATTTGTTTGAATAATAAATAGGTAAGTGTTCCACTCATTTTTCATTCGATTCATTTAATTCCAATTTAGTATATGTGAACCAGTTTATTTACTTTTAGTGTAATATAAAATGAAGGACTACTAGTCAGTAAGCAGTGACATTTTTGAATTGCTTTATTTTAGTAATAAAGTTTTGTTAAATACCAACATTATTCTTCAAATTAACTTTTACGCCATTTTTCCAATGGGTGGGCTTGAATTTTTTGAAAAGTAAATTGCAAATTAATTATTAATAATAAAAAGTAATTCTTTAAATTTCTGTATGTCGAAGTAATTAACACCCTATCAAGTACATAATTACGAAAGAATGTGAACTTTTTAGGAAAAAATTCACTTTTTTTAGTACACATTTGGCTCTACCTTATTTCTGTCAAATCCAATCACAAAACAGACAACGGCATTCGATTCAGCGTGAATAAATCCATGAAGAATGATAACAAACACTTAAAAATTGGAGCAGTTTGAGGTTTTTTCCTAAAATCGGGGGTTCGGCCCCACTGTTCGGCAGGGGAAGAGAGACAGCCGAATATTCTGAAGGCCTGCTCGGGCGGAGATGCAGTCGGCGGAGTCGGGAGGTGGCGAAGGGTTTCCCGCCACCTGTGACCTTGAGAGTGACGGTGCCCCCCCCCCCCCCCCACTCTACCGCTCCTTCTGCTTCTAGATCCGAGGTAGTACCACAACGATCCGCTAGTGGCGCGGTTTTCAGCTCATTTATTTCCAATTTTCCAAACTCGTAAATTGACCGTTTTCTTTTGTGGAGCAGATAGAGGATGGAACATAGAATCCAGCGTGATTTAAATCATGCAAATCGGTCCACAAATGCCGGTGAAAGTGTTCTAAAACCATGAAATCTTGACTATTTTCATACAATTTAAATTCAGTTTAAAATTTTCTAATGTAGAGGAATAACTACGAACGAAATTGAACTAATCAAGCTATGGAGTGTGAAAATTGATCAACTACTTAAAATGTTATGATAATAAAACCTCCTGAAGGAGGGTTCGAACAGCCTTAATCCTATGCTGTACCTCATGCTGTTTCTTCAAATTATTTAACAGACACTATTATGTTACTTGAAGGAGGCGTATTTGAATTCGTTTCAGTTGATGTATTGTCCAACCGGGTTGGGATGGGTGACTGTCTTATGACAAAACACTCCTCATCCACCGCCTTCACCTGATGGGACGCTGGCGACCTGATGAGACCAAGGAGACTGACCCACACTTATCTGGGTTAACCACCAGACCACACCTGGCTAGATGCTCAGCAAAAGCATTGAGGACGATCTGCAATCCCTTGCGGGTTTCTGGGGGAAAGAAGGATGACATCAACAGCAAAACCCAATGCCTCTACTCGCACCCCAGGGCCCTATTTCAGCTGGCAGCTTACCCAATACCGTATCCACAACCAGGTTGAAGAGGAGTGGCGACAGGGGATCCCCCCTGACATCTCGATTCGTGCCTCTAGGACAGTCATGCCTTCATGGTACAGACAAGCAACATACTCAACTAAACGAGCAGGTGCCCCGACACCACGAAGACAATTGGTCAGAGCAAAATGGCTTACAGTGTCAAAGACCTTAGCGACATCCAGAGCGGCAGGATGGAACTACCGTTTCTTGATACGGGCCAGCAAAATGATAGTTTGGAGAACTGTTAGGTTCTCCGTTGTGCCATACGCCAGGCTGAAATGCCCCCTGGCCGTCACCGATGACACCAGCCAGTTGGAAGCGAGAAGCCAGAATCTTTTGAAAGTGGCGGAAAACCACCGACTACGAGCATATTGAAATCGGGCGGTAGCCTCCAGGCCCACTTGCTCCTTTCTTTGGGATGAAGATGGTCCGGGCACGTGTCAATGCTTTTGGAGGTCTTCCCGAGAGAACTAACACATTGAGGATGAACAGCTTGACATTCTTTGGGGCTTTATTCCAGCATCGGGCAGAAATACTATCAGGTCCAGCAGACGTGGAGTTTATGACATGACACTTATATGCCTCGTCATGCAGCATCGGTGTGCATATACTGCTGTGTAAGGAATCACTGGTGGAAGCTGGGGGCACCACCGGCTCACCAGGGTTGTGGCTGGGAGCACTCAAGAGTGGCTCCCAATAGTCCACAAACTTTTGGTGAGGGGGTAAAAATTTTTTCATCCCTATCTCCCTCCAGTACCTTCGCACCGACACGAGCCGGATGCTTCCTCCACAACTTCTGGACCCACTAATTTTCCCACCTTCTTGCTTGTTTCGCTGCTCTGCGACATACACAAGACACCAATGTAGGAGGAACCCCTCCTTGATGCCCTACCACTGTCGCTTTTTCAACCTGTGGGAAGATCCTTTGCACATAGGCCACGACCTCGTCTTCCAAGCCATCAGGTCCCTCAATAACCCGCCTCTCCAGTTCCTCCAGGTACACGCTCTCATAACCTTCAATACGGCCTTATCGGCCGATCTTTCATGCCCGAGATCTGTCACCTGACCAGTGCTCGATGTCATCTGTTCGTTCGTGGGATGAAATCTGACAGATTCAGGTCTGTCACCGACGTTCGTCTGGCAGACTCGAGTTATCGGTCGAATCCGAAATTTTTTCCAGATCGGTCAGACATTCCGTAAGTTGATGCCATGGGGTTAGTGACTGTCCGTAGTAAAAAGCGTAAATTAGCGGCTTTTGCGGCGGGTATTTTTTTTTATTGCCCATAAAACGGCTAAGCCAAAAAAAAAGACAAGTTTGGGAGAAGTCATGGGTTTCGGAAAGGAGAAAGTTCGGGCACATGAAGTTGTTGAAGCACCTTAGGGAGAACAACCCGCGGGATTTCCACAACTACCTGTGGATGAACGAGGAAGACTTCGACGTACTTCTTGGAAAGTACCTATCTACAAAGTATATCTATTCATCCGGTGACCAGAGGTACTCCTTTTGGGAGGGCAGGTACCAACTAAGTATGTACTTTTCGAGTTTGGGTCCTCACATATTTCTGAAAACACGAAAAGGAAGAAATGGTAGGTACTCCTTTTTTTAAGTGGTACTCCCAATGTCCTACTTTTGGAAGTTACTGGTAGGTGGTTGGCATGGGCGGACTCAGGGGTGGGATAGATCCCCCTCCGAAAGTTTTGCCAGACAAACCACAGACATCGCTTCCGAGAAGTCTGCAGATTAAGGGGGACGCCCGGCTACCATCTGCTAGATTTGAACTCTCGCAGATATCTCTGGTCGATTTTCACATCTTTCATCATTTTTTAACGCCCACTAACGCACAGATCTTTCCCACAGATATCGTTTAAAAACGCGATATCTGTCGCAGATATCTGCTCGTGTATGGCTACCTATTCTGCCACCCTCTGTTCTCCCACACACACAAAAACACACGCACGCACGCACATGCAACACGCAACACACTCACACACAGATAAACAGACAGACACGGAAGCAAAGTTCTTTAGAATGGTCTGAAACGTAAAATGCGAGTGAGAGACCAAAATTTTTTTTCTTCTGAAAGTGAAAACAAAGCTTCTGCAGTGAAGCAAAATGTCACTGTGGGGGTAGAAACTGGGTCTTCCCGGACGGCTGTCGCTTAAAGACCCCAAAACAACAATATTTTTGTTACTATTCGGAACTCAAGCAAGAATTTTACGACAGCGTACATCCGTTACATCCGCGTACGTACGTTAAAGGCGAAGTTGGGTGAGTGGTGGTCCTTCAAAATGGATACCCTGCTCAGGCGGGTAACCTTGCGTTCGCACGTGGCCTTCCGTTCGTCTCAGCAAGTTCTCTATGGCTAGATGCACAACTTTGTGTACCTATCTCTGACTACTCCTATAAGTGACCAGTACAAAGAGGTGAAGTGTAAAGGCTACTACAAGCAGCCTAATTGTTGTATGATAATGTAGGTAGGGTAGGTATGGCTGTTAAAGATATTTATGATGTTGAGGAAAGTCTGTAATGGTGAAGAGTAGTGATGAAGATGATATATGTGCGATGTGGAAAGCTAAGAGTTGAAAGAAGTTCCTAAGGTAGTGGAGGTAAGATGTAGTAGTAGAGAGTGCAGTACCAAAGGCATAAACAGCAGAGACTGACGTTTCAACCTGACAAGTACGTGAAAGATATAGGTAATGCTCGATCCGCCGATTCTACGCACTTCGAGTAATGAGTAGATTATATTAACCAGATGAAGACTCTATCCAGATAGATAATGGATGGGCAACCTACCACCACTGGGTATTGCCAATCGATCCTTTTTCCAGTCAAACTCAAGTGACAGCACTGTTATGAGACGTCGTAGAAATATAAATAAATAAAGAAAATTATGTTTAAGGCAGAATAACTTGCGGTGGATTTTAAAAGATAGAGGGGGTCATAGGAACTAGAGATTTGGTAGTAGTGATGCAAAATAGTTGATCCCGATTTCCGGTGCATTCCTATTCCTTCCAAACGAAGCACCACAATTCCCTCACTTCACAAAACCCATGGTACATAGCACCATATTAAATAATTTTATAAGGAAGATTCACAAGCATGTATAACAACTAATAGGAATATAGTAAAAGAGTTATTAAACCAGAAAGAGAAGCATGAAGAAGAAATGAACACCTACCGGTCAGAAAATAGAGCTCTGAACAGCAAAACAATGAATGCTACAGGTGTAAGCCAAAATCCTTGCTAAATCATTATCAGTAATATGATAATGGATGAAATGAGTGGGTGTCATTCAGATAAATAATAATCGAACTCAACGGAAAAATAAATAATGGTGAATTTGTGGTTTTGTGCCTAGTTGAAGGAATAAGGAGAATTTATTATTCATGTAAGTAAGTTGAAAATATAGGTAATCATATAAAAAAAAGTTAATAATAAACTCATTAATTGAAATGATAATTCTCTCAATAAAAAATGAAACTCTTGAAGAGAGAAACTAATAATCAAAAAGAAATTTTAATGTTCGAAAACAAATATTTTTTGATACTCCATTAAAAGTTCATGTAGATCGTGCCACGTTATAGCGCGCGACTTTTTTGGGTTTCATAATATAAACTGACATTGCAAAAATAGTTTTGTAATAATCTACAAACTACGTTCTTGGCACTTGGATTAGTCACATTGACGGCATGTTTGCAGATTTTACGCTTTGGAGTGAAGACAGGTCCCGTCTCAAGTCTCTTCTAGTATTGCCATCAACTGAATCCTCACCTTCCTGTTAGGCCAGGAGCCAAGGTCGAAACTAGATAGTATTTTCAGGAGAAGATTTGAGATTAGTTCGAAAATTTAGTCCATTTAAAGTAAGAAAATATTTGTCTGCCATCTCGAAATTGGTGGAATACATAATGATGGCTTGAATTGCCCATTTTAAAGTTTTTTCTCTAATAATTCCTGTACCGTACGTCCTACAGAAAATTATGTTTATAGGTAATAACGATGTAGAGCATAAAATACCTCAGCGATTCGACCCAAAACTATCAATTATCTCCCGATATAAGAGAAATCGAAAATCGGGCCAATTTGAGGAGGGTCCTCCCCTTCCCCCGACAAGACTTTTGCCCCTCAAAATCACCTAGCGGCCTTAATATTGGTCTGATTCAGGTCTGTCAAATCTCATTCGATTCAAGAATAAATACTTTCCAAAGTTCATATGGAGCAAGTTTTTGCTCAGACCGTTTCCTATTAAAGTACGAAGTAAAATGCCGTTTTTGGGAACTCGATGTGTAAAATGACATACAACTCATGAGTTATGCTGTAGGTAAGTCAGTGGGGAGAGGTCTCAGCTAAAATATGTTCGATATGGACTTTGGAACGTATTTAATCTCGAGTGGAATGAGCTTTGATAGACTGAATTCAGACCAATATTAACGCCACTAGGTGATTTTAGAGGACCAAAGTCTAGACCGGGGGAGGAGAGGACTGACCCAAAATTAGCCAAACTTGTTTTAAGAGATAGTTCAGAGTTTTTTTTTTTTAATGCTGTACGATTTTGCTACGTATTAAAATGTCTATAGGATGTTTTGTTTAGAAATTATTAGAGAAAAACTTTAGAATGGCCGAATTAATGCTTTTTATGAGGCCACCATGCTACCTGCTTATGCAGATTTTTTAGTTCCTCCGTACCTATCGATAATTACACGAATTAATAATCATATAGCCTCAATTCTTTTGAACTAACCACTTGATAATACAGATTCCAAATCGTTTTGAAAGCTGTAAAACTTGAATCAAATAGGAATATTGAATTTTGTGGACAAATAGGTAGGTACGTATTTTTCAACTTCCTGCACAAATACAAAGCAGAGGCAACATGAGTAAGGAAAATTAAGCAAGATGTTCTGAACTTACAAGTAGGTTCCTACCACCTGGTATATCAGAAATCGAAAGAACATGCGACTGATTTACCGGTTTGAAGTATCGGATTCCCCTTTTTGTTTGAAGACCGATTTTTCGTTCATTATAAAACAAAACCCCCCGGAGGCGGCACATTAGCTATTCCAACACGCAGAAAGGTCATATCCATGCCGCTCGCCGCCCATCTGTCACACGGCACGTTTTTCTGTGAAGTCCGGGAGGGGGGGGGGGGGGGGGGGGGGTCATAACCGCGCCTTGGGGCCTCACACAACACACACTCAGATATTCAACACTATGGTACGCACACATACAGGATGCCGCCTTATCTAGCTATATGGATCGTGTAACTTTATACTGTTCCTTTCATCCTGCGTGCACCATCCTCGGTCTTTTTCATCTTCGTCCGATCAATTTGGGAGCTAATCGTCAGAGAATAATTTCAACCACATGTCCGGTGTCACAAGACCAAGTTTTTTCTCCGACTGCTTCGATAAAATCCCAGTTCCAGACTGACGCACCTTCTATCCCTCCTGACCAATACTTCTCCCCTATATCAGCAGGGCCGTCGCATTAACAAATTTGTGGTTGATGGGAGGAGGAGGGGTTGTTGAAACTCAAAATTTCCCAATCGCTCGGAGAGCATATATGAATATCGATCCAAACGTTGCAATCTGTCGAGGTAGTATCAGGAATGACAAACAATGACAATGACAAAAATGGTTTATTCCTTCCAATTAAGAAAATATTGCAAGGCAGGCAATAAGCCAATAAGTACTTCAAGGAATTACCCCACACAAAGAGAATAACTCCGAGCTGAGTGGGGGAGTATACTTCCTAACTACTGAAAATTAATTTCTAATTTAAACATTGAACAAAAGATATCCAAAAAATAGAGAAAAAGAAAGTTACATTTATATTTAGCGATAAACACTTAAAAAATTAGAACAAATATTCGTTCTGGTCCTATTCCAATAAGGCATGTAAATACTTTTTTTTAAACTTTTGACTATATAATAGTGGTGAGCGAATGGCTACTGTTGCATTGCAGAGAAGAGTCGGGAGATTATAATAAATATGATTGTTTGATTTTAAAAGTCGGGAACGAGGCCACACTATATTGATGTGCCTGAATATGATATGCTTGAGCGATTGTACCGATGTGATATCACCTTAAGAATAGCCTTTTGCAAGAGATTCTTAATTACTTTTCGATGTCCCTCCCCAAGCTATAATACCAAAACAGAGAATTTACTGGACCAACGCCTTGTACAACATGATAAGAAAGTCAAGTTGCAAAAATTTACAAATATTGTAAAATAAGTATAAGTATTTCCTCAACTTGGTAACCAGCATGTTGATATGAGGGTACCATGAAAGTTTTTCATCGATACCTTAGGTCAGCGACACGCTCCACAGTCACATTGGGTCACATCAGAAACCTAGCTTTTGATATATGTGTTTTCTTCTTCTGGACTCAGAGGATGACTGCAGCGTGGATATCATGCCACTCAGCGACCAACTGATCACAGGTACAACTCAATGAAGCAAAGCTTTTTCGAAAGCTTGGCGAAAGAGGAGGAATCATTTGTTTGGCCCCATTCCTGATACCTACTTCCACAAAAGCTCGGATAAAGAAGTCCCAACTTCTCGGACTAAAAATTGTCAATATATATATATATATATATATATATATATATATATATATATATATATGTATATATATATATATATATATATATATATATATATATATATATATATATAAATTGCTATGCAATTCTTAGGCCGACCCCCAATAATTTTTTTTAAATGTCCACTTTTTTTGTGTAACGTTTTTTGTCCCGAGATGGGAAGCGAGAGGTCGTGGGTTCAAATCCCTGCCAGGCCTGAAATTTTTTTTTTTTTTTTTTTTTTTCCTCGTGAGACGAAGGTTGTGGGTTCGAATCCCGGCCAGGCCTGAAATTTTTTTTTTTTTTCTCGTGAGACGAATTGCATAGCAAATTATCCTCGTTTTCTACACAGTAGAAAAGAGAAAAGATCCGGCGAGGCGCGAAGCGCCGAGTATAGACTAGGGGGGTCCAGGGGGGCGAAGCCCCCCTGGCGGGGTCAAGGGGCGGAGCCCCTTGCGCGGCCCGAAGGGCCGAGTATATATATATATATATATATATATATATATATATATATATATATATATATATATATATCATTACGTTTTGCTTTGGAGCATTCTTGTAATTAACAAAAAGGGGAATCCGATACTTCAAACCGGCAAATCAGTCGCATGTTCTTTCGATTTCTGATATACCAGGTGGTAGGAACCTACTTGTAAGTTCAGAACAACTTGCTTAATTTTCCTTTCTCATGTTGCCGCTGCTTTGTATTTGTGCAGGAAGTTGAAAAATACGTACCTACCTATTTGTCCACAAAATTCGAAATTCCTATTTGATTCAAGTTTCACAGCTTTCAAAACGATTTCGAATCTGTTATCAAGTGGTTACTTAAAAACGATTCAGACTATATTATCTATAGTTAGGAATGGTTATAGATAGTTATGTCAGCGACAAAGTTACGTTTCAGGACCCGTAGAACACGATGGTGACGTCAAAATTGCTGAAAGATCCTGTCTTCCCGAAGAAATCAGCGGAAGAATGCGGGAAATGACGAAAAAAAAATGCGTTCGCCTTTGTAGTTTTTTCCGCCTTATAGACAGTGAATTTCGGCGGTTTTTGCTGGGGTTGGTCTTAGAATGTTCGTTGAAGTTCCAATTTTTCCCATGTGAGTTCTAAGACATGTAAATGTTTTTTCCGATTGTAGTGAACGAAAATGTAGAAGAAACGTTGGATTTCGAGCTTATTCAGTCGAAAAGAAGTTCTTTGAACTTTGTAGAACTTTCTTTTCCAACCTCTTGAAAAGGATAGCCCTTCTACGCTGATAAAATAATGGCCTACCTTCCGAAAAAAAGACGGGGAAAACAAATTCGTACAAACATTTAAAATCCGACAGTTTGTTAGTACTGAAATGTTCTTAAAACTATACTTTTCGTGGTTCCACTTGAGGTGCCGCGTTTAATAGTAATTTCCAACAGGAAAAAAAGTCTGCCAAGTTGGGTGAGCAGTATAACTTCCTCACATATTATGAAATATGGACGTAAAGATTAGTTGAAGAATTGAATGTTCTTCCCGGAGATATCAGCGAAAATGTGCGGGAAATGACGAAAAAAATGCGTTCCCCCTCTAGGGTTTTTTCCGCCTTATAGACAGTGAATTTCGGCAGTTCTTGCTAGGGTTGGTCTTAAAATGTTTTTGAAGTTCCCATTCGGTCCCATCCGAGTTTCGAAACTTGAAATTATTTTTTCCGATTGAAGTGAACGAAAGTAGACGAAAACGTTGGTTTTCTAGCTTATTCCGTCAAACCGTAGTTATTCTGATCTTTGCCTTCGAACCTCGGGAAGTTTCCCGTTTGCTCTTCTACGCACATAAAATAATGGCCCACCTTTACAAAAATAGAATTGGAAAACAAATACGTAAAAACATTCAACTGTGACTGTTCTGTTACTACTGAAATGTTCCAAAAAATATACTTTTCAAGGTTCCACATTAGGTGCCGCGTTTGATAGTAGATAATGTCCAATAGAAAAAAAAAAAGAAAAAGAAAAACGCCTGCCAAATTGGCTGGGCAATATAACTCCCTCACATAATGTAACATGGGCTGTAGGTCTCGATGGTATCCCACTAAATCCTATCGCATCTATACATCCCACACTAAGCGAGCGAAGCGAGCAACATTCCCTACACAAGTCGGATTTCAACGAGGTTTTTCCTACGGACTCGGGACAGACTATGTCCCATATCATCTATACATTCCGCAAAGAGCGTGCGAAGGGAGCGAGACAACCCACCTCAAACGAGCGAGCGTTACACTCTTAGTGATCTATCGTTTCCAATAATTCTACAATTCTCACTCGACAGTAAAAGACCATCGCATCTATACAGCCACACATAGCGAGCAAAGCGAGCAACATCCCCTAAATGTTTCAATTGTAATACACCTCAACGGGGGAGGGGGTCCAGGGGGGGCTTGGCCCTCCTGCTAGATAGGAGGCGAGCGAAGCGAGCCGGAGCGCCTAGTAGTTGATAAACTCGATTTCGCAACGTTTTAATAAATTCCATTGGAACTATATCACCTGATGATCAGCTGATGATGGAACTAGATCAGCTGATATTTACAAGGCAAATTTTATGTATTCCATTATCACCACCTTTTTTTTTCAAGAAAGCATAATTTTGAAAATTAATTTATAAAAATTATACAGTATCAGGAAAAGTTTAAGAATATCTAATAAATCAACATTAGCTTTTACTTAGTATATTAAAGACTAATGGTTTAACTGACAGCTAAGGAAATCAAGGATACAAATGCTACTAACCCCAAAGAGTAAAACTCGTGCTAGGGTTAGGAACCTCAGACGCTATAGCTATCTATAGATCAAATTAAAGTCAAATATGTGCTTAAGTAGGCATATCAGTTGAACATTCTATAGGTACATAATTTTTGTTGAAGTTTGTTTTTCAATGTTTTACTTGTAATATTATCTAATTATTTTCCATCAAGAAATCTTTATCTAATGTGGATCTCTCCATCTTTATCTAATGTGGAAATCCACATCCATCTTAGCCAAAGATATTCTCTTTAGCATCAAGTATAGGTAGGTGTAAACATTGCTTACTGAGTTTGGATATTGGTTTTTATTTGCAGTATAATAAATTTGAGTTAAACAGTTTACACAGTTGAGCATTTTTTGAGTGAGAAAGATTATCTTAAACAATGATTTAACTGCTCTACCCCAACGAACGATGCCATATATCATTAGTGACTGCATGAGAACAAAATACAACATTTTTAATGTATCTGCTTTCTAAGAAGTTGAGCACTTCTAGGAATATTGGAATCAGCCTCCGCAGTCTGCTATTGAGACTAGTAATGATCTACCATCATCCCCAAGTACTTTATTTTTTCAACAGGGTTTATAGCTGGATGAGCACACCCCTGAGTTATAACACAATCTTCTATATGACACTGCATACTCTCATCTATGTCACCTATCTGGGGTCTGATAGAAAATGCCATAAATTTAATTTGATTAAAGTTGAGTTTCATTCCCTTTCGGTTGAATAAAGTATTAAATAATCTCAAGTGGGTTGTGCATTGAACGTGGAATCCTCATATATGTTCTGCCATTCCCAAATAACGCCATAACGTCTGCGAATACCACTATTTGCCCATCAAACTGAGCCTCCAAGAGGTCATTGATAAAAACTATAAACAGGATTGGGCCGAGTACTGTGCATCTAGCGATTTTTGATGGAATTTCGAGCCTAAGCGTCTTTTTAATAGATCCGCAGCAGTGCGTGATTTTCCTATCTTCTTGCGCGAAGAAATTCGAAGGGTTTTCAAGCCCTTGGGGAAAGCGAGCTATTCAACGTGCAGCGTTGCGGGTGGTTTTAATCGATTCTGTGGGATTAAATATATCATCGACAAGCAAAAATCTATTACTGTTACTTAGAAAGTTTCCGAGATCTCGTTTTGTTGAATGTTTAGCCCTTTAATACATCCTTTACAGTTGATAAAAATTGATGCCGAGCTTCTAGGACCATCTAGACCCCAAATGTGATTTTTAACACAAGTTTCATATAGTTTGGTCTATAATTTTCTGAGAAAAGCCGCGGACGGCGTACTGACGGATTTTTTAAATTCGACTTTTGGATTCTACGCATTTTGAAACGTAAACCAAAACATTTTCAGGGGGTGTTAATATTTTTTTTCTTGGTCGATTACAAAGGTTCATTATTGCAAATAATAAAACAAAAGTGCTACCCATAGAGTACCTCTCTGCCCGTCTGGTGTTGCTTCTAAGATTGAGAAGGTTGTGCGCTCAAACGATATTAATGACAGTCCAGACGAGCAGGGCCCTTTCAAAGGAAACACTGAGGTGGCAGAGGAGACGATTGGTCAATTAGATTGGTCTAATGGAAGAACGAGGAAGCAGCACATGTGGGTTCACGTAAGGGTCCAGATACCCCAGCTTCCTGACAATTATTGTCTCCCATAAGGACGAAGGTAGACGACTGGTTACAGGAACAGATAATCTCGTATACAATTGGCTGCATTATCTATGTTGAGCTTTCAGAACTTGTTTTATCCTAACAGTCATACTTTGTACTAATCCATATCGAGAAGAGGGTGATAAAACCCTACAAATAATTACGCAAATGTTCATTATTTCTCTATTAGGTTTTCTTTCTACGCAGATCACTGGTAGAAATATGTACCTACTGTATACCCAGTATACAGTAGGAATATCAGTAAAATAAATTAGATTGATTAGTAGATAGATTTTAGCTCACTCAGCTGATCAGAATGGCGCTTCCCACTTTGCTCGTCTCTTGTTGCCATAGGAAAGATTTGAGCAAGATTTTTCCATCATTATGATTGATAAATTTGGTTAAAATCGGATACAAATATATATATATATATATATATATATATATATATATAAATATACATATATATATATATATATATATAAAGAAATCTGAAATGAATGACTATTGTAAACGTGTTCTACACCCTCTGAAACGCAAAGAAAATGCACCCCCACCCTCAAGTGCCGCAGTACCGACGGCTGTAATACCCCTCTTTTCTACGAAAAGTTGGGTAAAAATCGCACTTCATCATGGTCTACCACAATTCTGACAAGACCACTGTATTCTGCTTCAAAAAAACTGTAGTGTTAGTTACCTACGAACAGTTATTATTAGGGAGTTGACTAGTTACGTTAACAACATATGTGTAGCTTATTATAAAATGAATAAAAGAGCACTTTTCACGTAATACTTCATGGTGTCAGGTGTACTGTTTATTTATAGTCCAGTCAAAAAACCTAAAAAAATGACCCAACCTCCTAAAAAATCCGAAAGTTTTGAAACTTCGCACACTTATTTAAAGGTACCTAGGGATGAATATACCAAAAGTCCTCATGAATATGAGGCGAGCTCTAGCGGCAATTAGCGAAAACAGGTCACTTTTTTTGGTTTTTTGTTAATATCTCGAGAACCTTTGGTCGGAGGTAAAAGTGTACCGTATACATAATTGAAGCTTATTAAATTTGCAATAAAAATGATTCTATACTTTTTTCTTGTGTTCCCAATGGTTACCGAGTTATAGAGCGCCAAATGGTAGCGTTATTCAAAAAATCGCGCTAGCGCGGTACAATATATAGCATTTCTTATACCTAATAGTTTACAATGTTTTACCACTTTTTTTGTATATCAAGGATGATTGATGAGATAAACTTTACAGCTTTGTATAAAAAGAAAGACATGATGTATATTAAACAATGAAATACATGAACAAAAAATGCTGGGGACATTCCAAGAAAAATTGTGAGCAGAAAAATCAACCAACTCTTGATTGTTTTTTGGTAGAAGGCTCTGCAATCTGCTCATCTTAGTCTGCTTCTGAACATGCAACCTGAAACACAGTAAGAAGAGGTGAATATGCATGAGATGATGATGTGAGAGGACCATTATACGGATAAGAACATGTAGGTAAGAGAAAGTAGGTAAGCGAGCAGAAAAACAACGTATGAACATGACGACCAATTCATGTATACTATTGCAAGGTATCAATAAAAACATATTAAAAAAATACAAAAGTGCAATCTCACCTGACTTCTGGCTGTCTCTGTTTCTTCAAGGTTTATGACATTGGGATTGACAGGGTCATCAAAGTCTTCTTCGAGGGTGGAAGTAACACCATTCAAGCATTCGCCATGGCAGTTGTGACAAACGCTTGTACACATTATTCCTGACTTTCAACAACCACATCTGTTCCCACATCCACCTGTACATTAGCAACAAATGAGGTTGAGGACAGCTTCAGGTACTGCTGGATCCTCTGTTGTCACAGTGATCAGCCGATCGCTTTCCAACTTCCAACCCCACTGTACAGGAGGAAGTTCATTCCCAAGCCAAAATTGAGTTTGGTGGTACACTCGAAATAAGTGCTGTCTTGCACCTCCTAGTGGTTATCAACCCTTTCACAATCTTTCAGAGGATTGCCATCAACAAGCAGAGTGATGAGGATTTGAAGTTCTACTTACAGCATGAGCTTGCCCCGTACCCACTGTCTTTATTTGAGGAGGCAGGAATGCGGACAAAGTGACATAGTAGCAATAGTCGGTGAAGATGTAGATCTTATTATTCTCCTCATGGCCTTAACTCCAACTGAACAAAACATATTATTTGTGAAATCAAGCCATGGCAAAGTAGGAAGGAAAGTATATTCAAGCCAGCAGTTAAACACTTTGAGAATGAAGGACAGCATACTTCTTGTGCATGCGTTCAGCGGATGTGATACAGCTTCGGCTGCATATCTAAAAAGGAAACTCTCCTGTTTCAAATTGTTGAAGAAGAAGCTGAACAGAGAGGTATATTCAACAGCCCAAGTTCATCCTGTGAGGTTGTAGCTGCTGCTGGAAACAAAGTATTCCTGGCATTGTACAATGCGCCCAGGAAGAAAACCTCTCTTAACATGCACCGGTATAATGCTTTCACCAAGTCTGTATCTAATGCGAAACCCGACCTTTCTGCTCTGCAACCCACAGAAGGAGCAGCAAGACAGCACTTATTTCGAGTGTACCACCAAACTCAATTTTGGCTTGGGAATGAACTTCCTCCTGTACAGTAGGGTTGGAAGTTGGAAAGCGATCGGCTGATCACTGTGACAACAGAGGATCCAGCAGTACCTGAAGCTGTCCTCAACCTCATTTGTTGCTAATGTACAGGTGGTTGTTGAAAGTCAGGAATAATGTGTACAAGCGTTTGTCACAACTGCCATGGCGAATGCTTGAATGGTGTTACTTCCACCCTCGAAGAAGACTTTGATGACCCTGTCAATCCCGATGTCATAAACCTTGAAGAAACAGAGACAGCCAGAAGTCAGGTGAGATTGCACTTTTGTATTTTTTTAATATGTTTTTATTGATACCTTGCAATAGTATACATGAATTGGTCGTCATGTTCATACGTTGTTTTTCTGCTTGCTTACCTACTTTCTCTTACCTACATGTTCTTATCCGTATAATGGTCCTCTCACATCATCATCTCATGCATATTTACCTCTTCTTACTGTGTTTCAGGTTGCATGTTCAGAAGCAGACTAAGATGAGCAGATTGCAGAGCCTTCTACCAAAAAACAATCAAGAGTTGGTTGATTTTTCTGCTCACAATTTTTCTTGGAATGTCCCCAGCATTTTTTGTTCATGTATTTCATTTTTTAATATACATCATGTCTTTCTTTTTATACAAAGCTGTAAAGTTTATCTCATCAATCATCCTTGATATACAAAAAAAGTGGTAAAACATTGTAAACTATTAGGTATAAGAAATGCTATATATTGTACCGCGCTAGCGCGATTTTTTGAATAACGCTACCATTTGGCGCTCTATAACTCGGTAACCATTGGGAACACAAGAAAAAAGTATAGAATCATTTTTATTGCAAATTTAATAAGCTTCAATTATGTATACGGTACACTTTTACCTCCGACCAAAGGTTCTCGAGATATTAACAAAAAACCAAAAAAAGTGACCTGTTTTCGCTAATTGCCGCTAGAGCTCGCCTCATATTCATGAGGACTTTTGGTATATTCATCCCTAGGTACCTTTGAATAAGTGTGCGAAGTTTCAAAACTTTCGGATTTTTTAGGAGGTTAAACCTTGTTTTGACTGGACTATTAATATGAAAAAAACAGATAAAAGAAGTAAGGGAAGTGTTGGAAGGAGAACGGAATCCCTGGAGCCGTCGGTGGGGTCTTCTCAGTATCAGGTTTCGCCGCCCGAACAATTTGATTTTAGCAAACCTGAGGACTGGCCGAAATGGAAACGCAAGTTCGAAAGGTTTCGGCAAGCTTCCGAATTGTGTAAGAAACCAGACAGTCAGCAAGTAGGCATGCTGTTATATTGTTTGGGGGATGAGGGTGAAGATTTGTTAGAAACTTTCGAACTTGACGACGAAGAAAAATACGACTACGATTGTGTAATTGAACGTTTTGAGAAATATCTTAACGTAAAAAAGAATGTTGTTTTTGAACGTGCCAAGTTCTTGAAGAGGAGGCAACAGCCTGGTGAACCCATAGACTGTTTTATCAATGACGTTCGTATGTTGGCAGAAACGTGCGACTTAGGT
This sequence comes from Adelphocoris suturalis, assembly GCA_030762985.1. Taxonomy (NCBI): domain Eukaryota; kingdom Metazoa; phylum Arthropoda; class Insecta; order Hemiptera; family Miridae; genus Adelphocoris; species Adelphocoris suturalis. Next base: position 35,993,323 of record CM061040.1, read on the forward strand.
TCTCTCAAAGCAAGTTTAATCCGTGACATTATAGTTATCGGTGTCAGGGATAGTATGCTTTCTAGGAACTTACAAATGGACGAATATCTTACCCTTGATAAAGCCATTCAAAAGGCTAGGCAGGCTGAGGCTATGGAAAGTCAGCAGTTGGTTGTTCGGGATTCACTTCGCCGGGAACAGCACGTTGAACCGGTTGCAGCCAAAAGAGAAAATAAGTGTTCACGTTGCGGATATCCACATACACCAGAAAAGAGATGCCCCGCAGTTGGTCAAAAGTGTCGCAAATGTGGATATGTTGGCCATTTCAGCAACGTTTGTAAGAAGAAACAGGGGTTTGTTAAGGAGGTTGAAACAGATCCAATTGATGGTGACGAGGCTGAGGGATACTTAGGAGAGTTGAGAGTAAATGAAGTTCATAATGACCAATGCCCCGTAGTGAAATTGCAGATTAGAGGTCATAAAGATGGACTCTGGAGCTGATGTCTCAGTCATAAGTAGAGAGCTTGCTAAGTTTTTGGGTCTGGGGGTTCATAAGACCGAAAAAGTATTGTTTGGACCAGGAAAAACACGCCTCTGGGTGGATGGGGTAACGAAGGCAATCCTTAGCCACAAGAATCAATCGCTGGAGGAACCGTTGTATGTGTTACCAGGTCAGATTTCTGCACTTCTGAGTCGTAATGCCCTTGTGAAATTGGGTTTGATCACATTTAATATTGATCGCGTGGATGATAATCAAGCTATAAATACCCATCCGGAAGTCTTTAACGGAATGGGAAGAATCAAACATCCTTATGAAATTGTTCTGGAAGATAATGCTCGACCCTATGCCCTCCTAGCACCCAGGCGTGTGGCATTATCGTTACATGGTAAGGTGAAGGAAGAACTGGATAGGATGGTCGCTGAAGGCGTTATTGAACCAGTCACAGAGCCCACTGACTGGTGCTCACCAGTTGTAGTAGTACCCCGAAAAGGAGGGCGAATTAGATTATGTGTTGATTACACGATTTTGAACAAATTCGTTAAGAGAGAACTTCTGCAGCTACCCACTGTGGACGAATGCCTCCTGAAACTTGAGGGTGCTAAATATTTTTCCAAGCTCGATGCAGCTAATGGATTTTGGCAAGTTCCACTAACAGAAAGTTCCTACAAATACACAACATTTGTCACTCCATTCGGAAGATTCTTTTTCAAGGTTCTCCCATTTGGAATCAGCTCGGGACCAGAAGTCTTTCAGAAAAGAATATCGCAAATTATTGACGGCCTAGATGGAATCATTAACCTAGCTGATGACATACTGGTAGTAGGGAAGACGCAAGAAGAGCACGATAGAAGACTGACTGATACACTGAAACGTCTAGCCGAGTGTGGTGTAACTTTGAACAGAAACAAGTGTGAATTTAACCTGAGAAGAGTGATTTTCTTGGGTCATTTGGTAGATGAAAGTGGAATCCATCCAGATCCCTCAAAAACTAAATCGATTTTAGAAATGAAGAGGCCAGAGAATATATCTGATCTCAGAAAATTCATGGGAATGATAAATTACATTTTAAAGTTCATTCCAAATCTAGTCACTCTCTCGGCTCCTCTTCGAATCCTATTAAAATCAGACGCTGAATGGATCTGGGATGAACCACAAGAAAAAGCATTCATAGAACTGAAGAGAGCTGTGTCGTCCACTCCGGTCCTTGCACCTTTCAGGAGAGATGCAGACGCGCGAGTCACAGTAGACGCCTCTTCCTACGGATTAGGGGCAGTGCTGGAACAGTTTTGTAGCGCCACTAAAACTTGGCGTCCGGTAGTGTATGCATCTAGAAGCCTGACGGAGACAGAATCGCGATACGCTCAGATTGAAAAAGAGGCCCTGAGTTTAGCTTGGGCGTGTGAGAAATTTGCCAACTACCTTCTTGGGAGAAAATTCTGTCTGGTGACTGACCGTAAGCCCCTCGTAGAGATAATGGGATCTAAACCCATCTCAGATTTGTCTGCTCGCCTTCAACGATTTCGAATGCGCCTCCTCGTCTTTGATTTTGATATCATGTATCTTGCAGGGAAACATAACTACGTAGCAGACTGTTTGTCACGATCACCGGTTCCATCAACAGAGAAAAGCAACTCATTTCTGGAAGATCAAGAAAATGAGGAAATTCTTATACGATGTATTCGAGAAGTACTGCCTTGTTCTGACAGGAGGTTGGACGAAATAAGAAAGGCACAGGGTGAAGATATGGAGACCCAGACTATCAAGAAATGTATATTAGAAGACAAATGGGATAAAAATTCAGTGTACTGGAAGTACAGGGGCGAGTTGGTCATTGAACAAGGGTTGCTAGTAAAAGGAAGAAGATTGTTTATTCCCAAGTCGATGAGAGAAGATATTTTACATCGCTTACATACAGGTCATTTAGGTGTGGTAAAGTGCAGGAAGCGTGCGCATGAGTCAGTGTGGTGGCCGGGATGCACGTCCCAAGTGAAAAGTCTTGTGACCAATTGCAGTGTGTGCATAGAAAATCGACAACTACCAGCTGAACCATTAATGCCATCAAACCTGCCTCCCCAGCCTTGGACTGTGGTAGGTTCAGATTTGCTCAAGTTTAAGGGCGAGTGGTTCCTGGTGGTTCAGGACTATTACTCCAGATTCCTGGAGATAGTCAAAGTGGACAGATTGACATCCAGTTCTGTCATTGCCAGATTAAAAAATATATTTGCGCGTCATGGCATTCCACTCAGATTAAGAACGGATGGGGGTACGCAGTATACTTCGGACGAGTTCCAACAGTTTGCCAAGGAATTCGGCTTTGAAGTAGTCACCAGCAGCCTCCACTTCCCTCAGTCCAATGGAGAATCAGAAAACGCTGTTGGTATAGCCAAGAGGATTTTATCAAAAAATGGAGATGCCAACCTAGGACTCTTGGTGTACCGCACAACACCCTTGGAGTCTGGATTGTCCCCAGTGGAGCTGCTTTATGGAAGGAAGATAAGATCAGACCTACCATCGTTGCTAGATTTCCAAAAAGTGAAAACAGATCAGTGGAACGATTTTAAAGTGAAAGATGAACATATAAAAAAGAGGAACAAGTGGAATCATGACAAAAGAAAAAGAGCTAAATCTTTGCCTGAATTGGAGAAGGGAGATACCGTTTGGATCAGTGATATACACCAAAACGGAACCGTTATCGAGAGGGCCAAAGAACCTCGTTCTTACGTAGTTCAAACCGAGAATGGCACGCTCCTGCGCAGAAATAGACGGCATCTAATTCTCAAGAAAGAATACAGTTATGAAGAAAACCCCAGCAGTTCACACGAATCCAGGAGAGACACACGAGGAGAAACAGCGACTGATGGAACCCAACTAAGGAGAAGCCAAAGAGATCCTCGGCCTCCTAATCGTTATGGTTATGGAGATTGAAAAGACTAAGTAGTGTGGGGGGGATGTAGTGTTAGTTACCTACGAACAGTTATTATTAGGGAGTTGACTAGTTACGTTAACAACATATGTGTAGCTTATTATAAAATGAATAAAAGAGCACTTTTCACGTAATACTTCAAAAACTAATGAAGAACACATTTTTTATCAAAATTATATTAAAATATACTGCCAACGGCATGGCACAAAAGCTTCTTGGTGCCTTCACAGTATGTCACCATTAAATTTTCAGAAATGATCGGTTCTCCACGATCGTGACGTTAGAGTGCTGGTCAACCAAAAACCAGAAAACCTGACTAAAATCTGTTCAACAATGACCTACTTATGACAGTCACAAGAAAATTACCTTCACACATGCACTGAGCGTATCGCTGATTCAATAATGATAAGGAACAATCTAGGGCTAAATCCACCCTATTCCTGAAAATCTCAATGAAATCCGATAAAAATTTTGGAAGTTACGGCTGTTGCAAAGTAATATAAAAATACAACCACTCGCGCATGCGCACAGCGTACCGTTGATTCAATCATGATAAATGTCGTAAGGGACCTCAAGGGACCTTCCCCGCACCATCCCTGAAATTTTGACCAAGATCTCTTCAACATTGACGGACTTATGAGTGTAACAAGAATATCACTTCCGCGCATGCCCAGAACCTACCGCTGATTCAACATGATGAGACTAATAGGGGACCATCTAGGGCTAAACCCACACTATTCCTGAAAATTTCATTAAAATACAATCGAAATTGTGGAAGTTATGGCTGTAGCAAGGAAATGTGGACAGACCGACAGACAGACAGACATACGCGAAACCAAATTTGTTCAGGATTTGTTCAGGATTTTGGAGCAAAAACAAATTTTTATTTCGAAAGTGAAAACAAAGCTTTTGCTGCCTTGCAGACTCGGAAGCAATAAGAACCTTGGAGGTTTTGATCAGCTTGATTCAAGTTTCGGACCACTGTGCGACGACGGCCTTTGGGATCAAGGAAGCAGAAGGAGAAAGAGGAGTGAGTTGAAAGGGTGCCCATATGAAATGACCAAGAAAGAAAGAAAGTAAGAAATGTAAACTGAACAGCAGCGTATTCTCTTTGTATTAGTACACAATTCCTCAGTTTTAATTTAAAATATGTATGATAATGGATATAAAGATTTAAAAAAAGAACCCCTCAGGACGCGGGTGGTGATACCACGAAGCACTCCCAACTGCGCTGCCCAACTCGAGTAACTCCATGGCAATTTTCTCGCACCCCACCCCACGCCATGACACGGTCGCGGCCATGAACTTGATGTTATTGGTCGCCATTCCCTATAGCTCGGAAATTGCTGGCCGCCAGTTCCAGCCAGTTAAGTACTCTGTGGTTTGTTTTCTTTTCGCGAAGAATCCATTGGTCAATTAACATAAACCAAAATGCGAACAATTGGAAGGTTCAGGCGCTGTGAAGGGGCAAAGCCTTTCGCAAGGCTCTCGTTGCGTCAAGTTTAGATAGTGTGCTGTTGACTGGATTTAATAATGATAGATCTGACTATAAGGGCTATCTAATACAGAAATAACGGTACCACTGTTCCCTTTTGGTTGTCCTCGCACGCAATACTTCTTGTGGCAGAGATAGGCGATGTCTTTCCCAGCGGAATGTTGTTATTGTCCCCCCTCCCCACCCATCGATGTGCCAGTGAAGCCCAAGATGGCACTTCGAAAGTGACCCTTTTAGAATCGTGTTCATTGCAGTGTCACCTTAAACACCTTGTTGGTGCGGCTTAAACCATTAAAAAAATAAATAAATAAGATAATAATAATATTAAAAATAACATAAATAAATAAAATGAAAAAAAAAAATATATACATAAATATATATGATATAATATAAAATAAATAAATAAAACCCAAGCAGTGAAGCACGAAATATTGATTGGCATAGCATTTGCTACGCTAACGATATGTTTTGCTATGCTGATAATAATGTAGGTAGGTATATAATTATATATAAATTAGTTGTCTCATTTCAAATACATTTAAATAAATCCGAATGGGTTTATACAAACGACTGAGCTACCAACTAACAAAGGTAGTTGGCTTATCGGAATGAAGTCTTTAATTTAGACAGATAGTGATAAAACGATATGGTTCTGCCCGGCAAGAAAAATTGAACATTTGTGGGAAGAGCGATCCTGCGGATGCTCCAGGCGCGGCGCCTGGAGATGAGAAGAAACATCGGGGACGCGTTGAGGCCCAAGGGGAAAGGCCAGTATATTAACATAGTTCGTGACCGGACACCACAGCGCTGCTCGGAAAAACTGGCTTCCAAAGGTCGAGAAAGAAAAAAAAAATTTATCAGCCGTGAGGATTCCTCAGTTCTTGAGTTAAAGCAAACGATTCCATAAAATAGACCATGTGGTAAGTAGGTACTGATGTGCTCTCCGTTCATCCTTGCTGAACGTCCTTTGGAATGAAATATTCGAACGATTATCTGTTTCGTATTACCAATGTATTTAATAGTCAAGTTTCAGTAATCATAAAATTGAAATATTGTTGATAATTATTATAACTTTTTGTTTATAATTTGCAATATACCTAATGAATAAGAATTAGTAAATAAATAAAAAGTCAATGAAATAAAATAATTTCCCTTCCCTTCAAAAGTTGTTAGTTTCAACGATCCATACATGTATAGCTGTTAAGATCGTTGGTTGGTTTAGATAGGTACAGCCTACGTTTTAGAACGAGCAGATTCCAATGCACGAATAACTAAATCGCAGTCAATGGTTGCTCAAAGGTGTATAGTTTACGTTGTTGGTAGCCCTGTTTTACTGAAAATATCATAAACATTGAAAATGCGTGTTGCAAGGATTTCAGTCTTATCACTCGGGCTAAAAGCATCCCAATCACGAGCTTATATATATATATATATATATATATATATATATATATATATATATATATATATGTCTACACACATTTATATACTGTATCTAAATGTATAGTATTATAGTGGTAAGCGATGGGAGCAGCCATAGTAATTTAACAGCAAGCAATACCAACTACCTATTCAAAGTTATACAAGGTACGAACTAAACCACTCGCGACGAAGTTGCGGAAACCCATTTCAAAACGGAAGTTAGTGAAAATAACGATGGCTATTTCCACAGAAAATGAAAAGTTTCATGTAAAATCGATTTCGACGTTGTAGCTCTTTATTTTTCTTGGAAATAGACAATGTTTTTTCATTAACTTTCGGTTTTATACCAGGTAACAGGTGGTATGAAATACAATATTCGGTTCAATAGAATCATTAGAATAGAATCATATTGTTTCCTCATTCGCCCAGTTATGGGGCAGTATAAAAACGGGTAGGTTTAACAATTTTTTAAATTGAAAATTAATTAGAAAACCATTTTTTCTAGAGAAAGTAGTTTCACCTCGAAATTTGCTTCCTAGGTACAGAAATATTTATCCTTTGTTTTTAAATGATTGAGTGGCAGTATGATTATAAATTTAAGGTTGTTGCTTGGCTTGGATGATTTCTTTGCAATTAGAAAGGTTTGATGAGACGTCATGGTCTTTGAATCTTCAAAATCTTTGAAAACATCTAGGTACGTTTTTAGTCATTTCCTCCGCGACATTTCACAGTTATAAGCGTCTATTTTTAACGGACAAAACAAAAAGTGCAAATTTATAGGCCCACCGCATTTCTAGACACCTCATTTTTTTCACCCCCTTTAATTATACGATTTAATGAATTCGTTTGCTTCGGATATCCAAAATTGAAGGGCAGAACATTTCTCACAGGTAGAGGGACATTTCTATGAGGTGGCTTCCACTCCATCCCACCGCTGCCATCAAAGTTAGAAACTTAATTATACAAGACTACACTCATTCAACCCAAACACAAACTGTGTATTTTATTATTTAGATTATATATATTACTTATCATAATAATAATAATTATTATTATTTCCACCCTTTCCTCAAAATCTCCAACAACAAACGAAAATTCGTTTTGAGTAGAGCTAAAAGCTTTAGAAATAGGTATTTGGTAAATTAATAATTTGGTAATCAGGCGTTGATCCTGACAACGTTACACCGAACCAATCAATATTATCTTCGCATCAAGGATGTGTTAGTGAGGCATTCCATGCCAACACCAATAATGATCTTACATAGAATCTTGATCTCTTCTTACTCGTAGATATTTTTCAAATGTCAACGACCTTTACAAGAAGAAAATCGGATGAAAAGAATTTGGACGAGTCTCGCGTTCGTTGAAGGACCCTATATCATTAGAAATGGAGCACGTAGGCCTTTTAGAAGGTGATACATCCCCTTAGTTTTAACGAATTAGGGGAAATTATGTTTTCTAAATGAGACGCACGGCGGCGATAATAATTCGAGTCACGTTCGTACGATTTCGATATCAACTCCATCGAAGAACCACCTTTTGAGCCTCGGAAGAATTCCAAATCGATAATCCTGGTCTTGGATGGTATTTTTCACATTATTAATGGGCGCGGGAACACACCTTCGTTACGTCAAGATCCAAAAGATTTCTCTTCTTTTGAATGAGCGTTTCCCACGTATTCATTTTATATTTTTAAAAGAAAATAGATTCAATTCTAAGAAAGTTGGCACCATCCGCACTCTCCTACGATGAGTAGATTTTTTCCTGCACTGGTGACATCACCCTGGGAAGCCCCCCCCCCCCCCCCCTCACTCACCTGGCGGGAGGGGTACTTTGACATAGCCAGTGTGCGAAATTTGGGGAAATAGTGGACAAAACTACTGGTAGCCGGAGAGTGAGGTTGATGCCAAAATTATTAGAATGGAATTTCCTTCTATTTAAAAATAGTTGAAGCACCTTCTTCACACCCATATGGGTACCGCTCATTACACTGGTACGTGTAACCAATAATGCCACAAAACATGTGCATATATCATGAAACTCTTGATCGTGTTTCTTTTGTATGCAAAAATAATGGAGTGAGGAAAATATAATCACCAACCAAACATTTCAGTACCATATCGAAAGTAACGGATTCAAGTAACGGCAAAGGCTCAGCTAAAAATAGAAGTCCCACTCATGCAGCACTAGGTATTGTATGAGCGAATTTTCGTAAAATATTTTATTATATTAAGTTACATTGTTTTAAAATTTGAGTGCTTTGAGTGCAATGAAATTGTTTACTACTAATTTTATGACAAAAAAAGAAGATATTCTGCAAGTCAAATCAGACTTTGGATTCTTAGGATTTTTTGCGTTATTGATAGATTTTTAAGCAAATTAATGAAATTCAAGTACACTTTTCAGCATAATGTCGTGCATACATTTTCGAATATTTGTTCGAAACAAGTTCATTGTTGATAAACTTATTTTGACTAGAATTCTGGTATATATATTGGTTATTTTATATATTTGTATAAATATATATATTGTATGCTTTTTCTCTATTAACTAATTGAATTTGTTTTTATTATCCTTAATTATCTTGTTGTATATTGGGCTTTTCGCCCGTTCAATAAATGATTGATTATTGATGCACCCACACAACGTGTCAAAGGAAGCTTCTCAACAAGCTTCCATATACGTTCCCGAAAAGTTTCTTCCAGATGTGGAGTCATTAGAAGCATTTAGTGACGCTCGGAAAACATGTCGTCCATACATTATACCTATACGAATGAGACAGAAAACCTACTTTTTCGTTGAAGTCAGTTATAAATTAACGACACCTGAAATAGAGTCACAGGTCGTGACTCTGAGGAAACGAAGAAGAAGCATTCATACCCTGAATCTTCACGATTTTAACCCATAATATTAATGTTTGGTGTGAACAGATCCATTCACCTCAACCTACGAAATATTCATTGCTGATAGTGATATTACTCTACATAACATAAATGTATTTTATGAGTAGTGATTCGAATTCATTCTACAGTCATATGTTCACAGTCCAGTCCCTTGGCTTGACCCAATAGAATGTGTGAAGGGATCAAATTCTAGCTTTTATCGTAATTATTAGCTTTATCTAATCTAGATATATTATAATTATTAGAATTCTAACACAACTCTCATCCGACGTTCTGATGTTTTGAGCTTACAAACCCCTACATTCGAAAAACTACTATCAACTTTGTTTTTTTAAATGCCCTAAAAAATTGACAAAGTCCGACTATCTTATAAACTTGACAGCTCCAACACTCACTCCTTGTCTATCCCCAACGTCACGCAGGCAGGGTGTAGATTGACGTGCCCCGCAGCAGGGAGTAAATGATTTTTTCCTCCAAGTCATCATCTCGTTTTCACTTGGAGAATCTTCTTTCAAAACGTGTTGACTGCAGGTGGTGAAGATGATGCCTTTTCAACCAATAACGACCGCAAGGTTGACTGCTATCAAAAATTAATTTCATTTCCTTGTAGAAAAAATGCTCCCGCCTCTACTGTCATCTTGATGTTTATAATTTCTATCCATTTTTTGTTCACATCTTTGATTTGGGTTTCCTAAAAACAAACTACAGTTGCTTGCTTCACTCAAGTCCTTTTAATTTCATTTGTGGACGTAGAAGGATGAAGAAGATGTGCCTCTCTCAGAACGAGCAATTAACGGGGTCGCAGCTAACCTGTTTCTGTTATTCTGGTTTGGTTTATAAATTGTTTGGTGATTAAATAGTTATTAATTTTACTTTCTCATCAATCAGAAGGACTAATGGAAAGTTATGAAACTGATCTGATTAGGTACTATAAATGAACCTAAGAGGACCACACGACCTCTTTTCAAAGGAGCAGTTGATAACCTCCACTAATTGGTTCCCTTGTCCCTACGGGGTATAGTATGAATAGTCTGAAATCGCGCAAAAGTGGCAAAATTATTGAAGTGTGGAGTGCAACATTACAGATTGCCCAGATTATCGATATTAGGTACCTACATTAACCATGAGTCTTTTAAGAGGCCAGCGGTTTCGGAGTCATAAGTGAATTTGTATGTTCGTATCAAAACGCTAAAGAATAGAATTTAAGGGCTGAAACGTTAAAAAATCGAGGTCTCGAAAAGTGTCGAAATAGGAGGAGGTAATGTTTTATCGGTTGTTTTTGATAGATGTCACTCCAAACAATCGTCTAAAACTACCCGGATCGCTGTACGTTCATCCATTTGCTCTCCTTAAAGGCTGGAATGTTGACAGGGGGGGAAAAAAATCATAAACTTGTGAGCGAATCAGAACTGATGTGATCATAGAAAAAACGTAGCAAATTATTACGCAAAGGTTTATTATTTCAGTATCAGATAGCCCCTCTTCGCAGAACACTAGTCTATACATTACAAGGGCTGTGAGTGGTTAAAGTCAATCTAGGTCTACGAGCAATAACATTTCCTGCAGTTAGATATCGAGTTACACACGTATTCGAACACTGAGTACTTGCTATATCAGGATGCTTATAGAAATGTAGAAGTAAGTTTTTAACGTACAGCTGTCTACTCGTGAAAACCTTGGCAATATCAAATAATTCGTTTGATGGTGTTCTCCATCATTATAGTAGCATAATTTTCAAGTTTATTTTTTGCTGAACCTGAAGTTTATGTATATGAGAAATATAGGCACCAGCCCAAGCTGCAATATATCCCATATTGCAATAACAATTGTACCATACTATATATCAGTTTTATTTTGTCTGTCGGCATTAAGTGTCTTATGTTATAGAACACATAAACGTGATATTTAATTTAGTTTAGCTCGTCATCGAGAAATAAGCCCAGGTACTTATGCGCTCTAACACGCGCAACTGCATCGCAAGAACATAAAGAATTAGAATTATATGTATGTAAGGCTACAGTCAGCTTTTGTTTTTCGACTAATTTTTTTCATACTACCGTAAATCTTTCTTGATTTGATGATTCTTTAGTCGTTCTTATAAAACCATTCGCAAATAGACTTCATCGATTGGTTAGCTGTGTGAAACACGTCTTCCCACTTAGTTCCTTCAAATAAATATACTTTGGTGTTAGTTTGGACTAAGTTTGATAAATCATTTATGTAAAGTAAGAACAACAAAGGACCTAGCGTGTTTCCTTGAATTACTCCAAAATTGCTGGTACATTCATCGCTTGTGGTATCTAAAATGGATATACGTTGTTTTCGTTCGGATAAATAGCTCCTAAACCACAATAAGCTAGCCTGCGATTCCAATTTCCTGCAATTTTAACATAAGTACTTCCCTAGGAATTGCACCAAAAGCTTCCGCAATGTCAAGAAGAATGAGAGCACCTTTATTATTTTTGTCGCGAATATTATACAGGTCTGAAGTCAGTGAAAATATTGCTTCATTTACACCAGTTTTTTACAGAACCCAAATTAGTTGTGATTTGTTGTTCACTTCCAGATATTGGTTCAGTTCTTCACGAATTTTTCTGATATTTCGTAAGAGTACTTAACATAGAGATCGGTCTGTTGTTTCCTAAGTCACCTACATCTCCTCCCTTGAACAATGGGATTACTTTCGCAAGTTTGAATGTGTCAGGGAATATGGATTTTGAAATGCTAATATTAAAAATATGAAGGAGGGAAATTTTGAGAAGTTTAACATACTTCTTAATAATGCTTAGTTGAATTCTATTTATACCAGGCGGCGAATTACATTTCATAGATTTTAAAATAGTCTTCAGTCTTCTTTAGACCTACGTGGAAGGGTAAATACTGCGTTTGCTCTGATATCCGAAGTATTTGTTCGTTGGTGATCAATACTGAATTTTTCAGTCAGCCTACTTCCCACGTGGGGGAAGAAAGTGTTCAACGAATCACAAGCTATTTTCCTCGATTCACCATTTGGGACGTTTTGTTTTTTAATAATTTCTTGAATCAATGGGCAATCTGAATTTTTTTGTTGATGGGAGCAAGAAATGGCATTTTTGATGGTTTCCCAAATTTTTTTTGGGTCCCTTCGGATTCCTTTATTTTGTCAGAATATTACATTTTTGTAGTAGCTCCGATTAATTGTTCGATGGAGTTCCTATATCGGTTAAATCGTTCCTGTAGGTGGCGTTTCATGGGGTTCCGTTCCGAACGTTTTTCAATTTTTCACGTATCCTTATAGATTTCACTAGGCCTTTAGCTATCTATGGAGTTAATTAAACCTTTTTATTAGACATTCGTTTTAGGTCAGTAGCCTCGGAAATACAGGAGTTTATGATGTGTCCAAGTTTTGTTGTTTCAAAGTTTACATCATTAGAATTCAATACAGAAAGCTATTTTATATCCCTAAAAACATTTCTAGTTTATCATGCTCTATTACATTCTTCACCCTACATGGACTATTACGATTTAAATTAAAGATTGGGGGTTATAGCACTAAAGCGGTGGAAAATTTATCAGTTATAGCACTCTTGATTATTGCAGGTTCAAGATCTAATATTTTGGATTTAGCAAAATTATGGTCAATGGCAGTTTTTATGGTCCACCAACACATGAGGCCATAAAAACGTCACGTCATGACATGGTCATTTATGAGGCCGATGTACCCTAGAGACCACAAAGAATCGTTATAAAATTTTCCTGTGTCTTGATATTAAAGAATCCAAATTGTCATCTTTATCTTTCATAGTTCCTATTCCTACGAGGCAGAGGTATCAATTGATATATCCTTTAACCTACCGCATCCTATAGGGTATGAATATATATAAGAAAACATAAGTACCTTCTTTTTAGGCTACTTTTCGAAATGTTAGTTTATTCTAATGCCTTGATTTACCTAATTCAAATGTTTTATTTATAATCGACCCAAGATTCGCACGTTGAACATTTTTGCAATTTAAAACTATTTTTGAGCACATTGTGGCACTAAAATTTTCTATTTCACTTTTAAACTTTTGGATTTCTATTAAAATACATTTCAAAAAACTTATTTCTAAAACCTTTGAAACCATCGCAACAGCATCAATTTAGAGAAAGGGGAAAAATAATACTTTTTGATGATATTAGTAATATGTTATTGTTATAGAAACTCGCTAAAACTTATAAAATTTATGAACTCCGCTATTAGGCTTAGGTATTTTAAATAACGACTTCAAATATGGAATCTGGGCCCCAAAACACATAGATGTACAGAGTTTTGAGCAAAAATTCCGGCGGTAAGAGGTTTTCGCAATTTTTGGTGGGTTTGAGACCACTGTGCGCCGATAGACGAATGGATTTTTTTAATTCGAATTAGTTTACATTTCAAGAATTATTAAACTTTGAGAGGGACTATTAAATTTTGAGGGGGGTGTAAATTAGTTTTTGGTCGATTACAAAGGTTCATTTTTGAAAACAATAATGTTAAAAACGATTCTGATGGATCAAACTTATTTTATTGGCTATTCCTATTAGAAATGTTGTCGTGATTCCGATGTATCACATTTTCCTATTCCTAAAACTATTCCTTAATATAATTATCTTAACAAAAAACCTTCAAAAAACTCGTTTTCATATTTTGCGTTGTAGCGGTTGTAGATAACGTTAAAAACAATTTAATGTAGAACAAAAGTTTAAAAAAGTTAAATTTTGCGTTAAATTGGCCCTAAACTGGTGGCTGAAACTTAGAACTATGGAAGATTCTAGGCTCCCTAAGCTCTGCTTTAACCGCCTCCTTGCTCTACATGATTCCCAGCCTGACCCTCAGTACAACTGGGCCTCCCAAATGTGCGCTTTGTTCTCCAAACATGATGAGAGTCGTATCTGGTCGTCCCAGGATTACCATAATTTTAACCGCGATAGTTTATTGGAGAAAATTGCGCGGTTTTGGAGACGGTCGGATGGTTTGCGTAATCAGGATTCCTCATTCTATATACAAGATTTATTGTCCACGAGGGGACGAATCGCCCTCTTATATCAACTTTGACATGGGAATTCATATTAAAAGGCTTCTCGCCCAAGTCAGGCTAACGGGAAATTTCTATGCTAAGCTGAGTGTACCAGGCTTTGTGGTGAAATTTGATACCACTGTAGACTGCACTGTAGGTTCCTGAACGTATAACAACAATATTTAATTTCTAAAATTCGTAAAAAAGGGGAAATATTTGCTAAATTACTAATCCAGACATCAAAATTTAAAAAAAATAAATAAATAAACTGTTTGTTGTCTTGGGTTTTTTACCGGCTCAGTGGGTTTTTTGAGGGCACTGAATGTTCCATAAGATAACCAATTAGCCACTGGGATAGTAAAAAGAAAATAAACTACACCAATTAGAAGATTATTTTATTATAATATTAAGGCAATTTGTGTATTTTATTAACACGTACATAGTTAAATCAATAGCTTAATTTAGAGTTGAAGTAATAACACAACTTTTTTATTGATGTAAGTATATTATTATAACATGGAACATGTTTTTGCCATCAAAACCCGGTCAAAAATGGGAAAAAATTACTGTTACGTGACATTTAGTCCGTTATGCTCCTATTTTCTTATGATTATCGCTGCTGCGGATACTACGGAACTGTATCTTAGGCATTTATCATCGTACAAATATCGTTCGTCAGTCGTTGGAAAGCCCTTGATTTACCTGATCGTATTATGTTGAGGGGGCGCGGGACTAGGGATTTTCCAGTTTCTTCCTATTCTCTCAAAGTGCGTTAATGTTACATCCATAGAAAAAATTCCTAAATTTATCGTCATATGTACGTCACGATTAAAAAAAATCAATTTGAAGAAATATAAAATTGAAAATTTTATTAAAATATAAATTGGAAAGCAACTTGGAAGTTGAAATTCGGTAGTGAGACTCTCTGGGACATTAAGAGACGATTGAAACGATGGACTCTTTCCTAATCGGTTGGGTGACCTAAATTCTCTCCTGTTCTCCCAAGGAACATGTTCCACTTTCTGTCAAGATTTAGTACTTAGGACTAAATTTGTAGTTTTTACTAACCTAATGGCTAAGCGTGGGGTCAAATATCTAGGTGTATTCCTGGATGCAACACTCACCTGGAACAGACACCTAACATATATTGCAAACAGATGCAAAGAAGCCCTTATGTGTGCTAAGCGCTTTGTGTGGTGGTATAAGGTTAGTCAGGCGGGGGCTCTCAAAACCCTCACCAGCATCCAACGACTGGTCTGCTTAACCGTCACTGGAGCAATGCATGCTACACCCACTGCAGCCATGGAAGTTCTTCTGGGCTTATCCCCAGTGGATATATTCTTAAAAGGGGAGGACGTGATGACATCCCTGAGGCTGAAATATTATGGCTCTTAGAGGAAAACTTGCCACCGTGATACAAGAACCATTTCTTGACATGGTGGCTGATATCATGCCCAAAACTCTCATCCAACCCCACTCATATACGGCAATCGTAACAAGAGAGGGGCTAACGGTGAACGAATGCTGCTCTCACGACATCATCTGGTACAAAGATATGTAAAAAATGGAATACTGGTGCAGGAGTTGGTACAAGGGGCAAAACTCAGATGGAATGTCTCATTCCCACTTGGGGAATACACCTCAGTATCCTAGGCAGAAATAGTAGCAATCGAGGTTGTGGCTGTAGAGAGCATTAGGAGGGGGCACCGAGGTGCCCACGTCCGTATGCTCTTTGACAGCCAAGCCTCAATAGAAGTATTAATGGCTCCAACTATCTCTTCGCAAGTGGTCTGTTGTAGTATGCAAACCCTCAACACCCTAGCAAAACACAAGCGGATTTGCCTGGAGTCGGTGCTGGGGAATAGAGGCATTACTGGTAACGAAATGGTGGACGAGCTCGCAAGAAAGGGCTCCCACGCCCCTTTTGTAGGGCCTGAGCCAGTAGTTGGTCTACTTAAAACTACCTCCAGAAAATATCATAAACATGTGGGTTGACCAACAAACCACAAGAAGATGGTTCAATATTGAGGGACATGTCCACAGCAAACTCATGATGGCCGAACCCAACACCAAACTTACCGACGGACTACTCAGAAAAACCGTAGGGAATTAAAAACAATAGTTGGCCTTACAACCGGCTTTGCATTTTTGCATCCCTTCGGTTCCACCTGCACCGCATACAGGTCACGCAAAGTTCAACCCTGTGCAGACTATGTGAGGAGACAGACAAAACGGCATCCCACATAATTTTCGAGTGCCCTGCACTCACTTTTCGCAGATTTGAACTCTTTGGGGCGCGAACCCCAATGAGGTCTATTCGAAGTGAACATTTAATCAAGCGACTCACATCCCTCACTAGAGGGCTGAATCTCTTTGATTAAACGCAAAACTCTCGGAAAAGTACAATAAGCCACAAGGCTTCCGTACTTGGGGCCCAAAATAACCCCACTCTGAGAGTTTTCCTATACATCTACATCCTAATGGCGAATAATTATCTTGTTGAACATTCAGTGCCCTCAAAAATCCATTGAGCCATTAAAAACCCAAGACAACATTTTATTTATTTACTTTAATTTTGTAGACTAGATTAGTGATTCTGTAAAGCTTTCCACTTTTTGAAAAAAACTTTACGAAATTAAAGATTATTGTTAAACGTTCAGGAAGGTCCCTCAAACGAAGAACAATTTTAATTTCCAGATTATACTGGGTTCCGGGTGAACTACAGTGAAGTAAGAAAGTTGAAAAAACGTCTACGATGAAGATTTATTAGACCATAAAACCCTTAATTTGCTTTGTATTTTGATATTCTTGGTGACTTTTCGACGTAGAATTTTATTAGCCACAATTTTTCTTCTATAAGGACCTCGATATAATGCCAAGTTTAACTTCTAACATGCTAATAGCGAAATACCCGGTTTCATAAAACTTTGAAATTTAACATCTTCTTTATTTTTCGGTACTTCTGACTTTTCCTGGTGACCGATCGGCGCAAAATTTAACTTTCTTGTACACTAATTGTTTTGAACGTTATTTATAGCCGCTACAACGCAAAATATGTCGAAAAATTTGTTTTAAAAAGGGTTTTTTGAACATAATTACGTTAAGGAGCAGTTTTAGGTATTGTAGGAACATTTAAGGTACCTATATTTGGAATAATCGCAAAATGCCCTAGAAGAATAGCAAATAAAATAACGTTCCTGTTCAGTATCTCTCGAGACTTCGACGAGATCGGACCTCCAGCTACCTCTTATCTCTTTCCGTGTCAACAAGACTTCGACCGGTGAGTGCACAACTATCAATTAAAAGGTCACTTACTACAACTGGTCTTGCTATAACTGGTCTCGAAATGGGAGACCCAGAGCCTAAAAAGCCACCTGATATTGGCGGTGTGGAAAACATGACAGTTGACGATCTTTCTACAACAAATTTAAAATTTAAAATAGAAGATTCAGGACCTTTTTACGTTATTCTAGAAAGTGAGAATGTCACTGAAAAGGGCATTTCTAGATTACAT
The DNA here is from genome assembly GCA_030762985.1 of Adelphocoris suturalis. Classification (NCBI taxonomy): domain Eukaryota; kingdom Metazoa; phylum Arthropoda; class Insecta; order Hemiptera; family Miridae; genus Adelphocoris; species Adelphocoris suturalis. The sequence goes on from CM061040.1 coordinate 36,011,082, forward strand.
CCGATGACTTTGGGAAAACTCTTACATGAAAAACACTCGGAAATTTCTAGAAATATTCTGAAAATAGAAAAAGTTGGACGTAATCGTATTCGAGTGGAGCTTAATAATTATTTTTCGGCAAATAAACTAACGGAGTCCGATGTATTGAAAACTAGAAAATTCAAAGCTTACATTCCCAACTACCTAATGAAACGATCTATCGTAATACGTGGAATAGATACTGGAGTTACAGAAGAGGAAATAAAAACTTACGCAAAGGATCCTCAGGGTAAACCATTGAATATAATTGAAGTAAAAAGAATGTCTCGCAGTATAACGGATCAAGCTACTAACAACCCTATCCGTGTTCCGACTCAATCCGTTAAAGTCACTATTCGAGGCCAAAATATTCCGCAATACGTAACTATACTTCATGTATATTGCTCGGTGAGTCCTTTCATCCAGCGTGTTGTCCAGTGCCAACAATGTTGGAGGTTTGGGCATTTTAAAGATCAATGTAAGGAATCAGTACGCTGTGATCGATGCGGAGAACCGCATGATGCTGCGGCTTGCGTAAGTCTGGTTAAACGTTGTGTACATTGCAGTCAACAGCACTCAGCTTCCGAGAGGAAGGTGTGTCCACAATTTCAAACGGAACAGGCTATTAAAAATACCATGAGCACACATAATATTTCGTATACTGATGCAAAAAATTTCATAAACGGTCGATCATATGCATCTAATACTGCGCCACCTGATTTTCGTGATAAATCAGTTTTTCCAGCTCTACAAAGCGATTCATTTCCCGATCGATCCTACAACACCGGATTCCGTGCTAAAAAACGAGTTATTTCTCAAGGAAACACTCCAACATTCAACCCTACTGAATACTCAAGGCTAATTCAACAACGATTAGAAAAGAAGAACCAAACTGGTGGTCTCATATCATCAAACCCGCATAAGTCATCACAACATGGGGAATCAGTAACTCCCCCGGGTGTTAGCTCTTCGCAGGACTGTCTTGTCGATCTAGTTCTTTCAATAATATCAAGTCTGAGGTCACACGTTAGTATAAATCTTGATGATGAACTATTGAAAGTGATGGTAAGAGACAAATTAGGTTCAAGATCTCGTGAGACTGAATGAATTTGAAACAACTCAAATTTGGATAAACTTAAACATATTCAAGTAATTACAGAATCAGTTATAAACTCTTCAGTTTTTTTTTTCTTTTTTCAATAACGTTCAATCCTTCGAGTACATTTTCATCAGGTACCTAATTCTCCTTTCTAATGATAACTATGAATAATCTTCATATTTTGCAGTGGAATGCGCGTTCAATTGTTCCTAAAAAAGGAGAATTGGAGCAGTTTTTATTGTCCAAGGGAATATCTGTAGCATTAGTTAGTGAAAGCTGGTTAAAACCGACCAAAACTTTTGTAATAAGAAATTACAACATCCTACGTCATGATCGTGCAGGTGGATGGGGAGGATCTGTACTCCTAATCAGAGAAGACATCCCGATGATCGTACGATGACTTATCTACGAACATACCACATTTTGACAACTTTCAACGAGTCGGCGCTAAACTAAAATTTTCAACGGGGATGCAACTACATATAATGTCTCTATATAATCACGATCGGAATAATTTGACACCCAGACAGTGGAAGGAATTGTTTGATTCCATCCCTCACCCTAAAATAGTTGGAGGAGATTTTAATGTGCATTTGGTATGTATGGGTTCCAGTTATTCAGACAGGAAAGGAGTACAACTTTTAGAAGGCATGGAGGACTCAAACCTAGTATATTTGAACTCAGGTGCCCCAACATTACTTCCTAGAGCGAACACAGTAAACAGCTCAGCTCCTGATATAACGCTCTGTTCACCAAATTTGGCCACTCTCTTTCATTGGGAAGTAGGAGACAACCTATTGGGATCAGACCACCTACCAATAACATATTCAACTTCAGCGTATCGAATTCCTGCTCAAATTACTCCTACGAGGAAATGGAAGGTGAAAGAGGCCGATTGGTCAGAATTCCGAAATTTATTGAATTCAAATCATGACCCCAACGAGCCCATGGAGTATGATACACTCATTGCAAAAATTAATTACGCTAGTGAGAGTGCTATTCCTACATATAAACCCCGATCTATTACGCAACCCAATGCAATATGGTGGAACGAGGAATGCAAAAGAGCTTTCCAAGCTCGCCAAGAAGCTTTCCGTAATTGTAGACCAAACTTTACTGGCAACAATTTCGAAATATATAAGGAAAAAGATGCAATTTTCCAAAGACTCGTACTGGAGTGTAAAAAGAACTCTTGGATTTCCTTTTGTAATGATCTGACTAAGTCAACTCCCCTTGCAAAGATATGGTTCAAAATTAAGTTGATTAAAAACAGGAAAGCTGGCAATAATCCTCCAACACAAGAAGGCGATTGGATCGAGGAGCTTATGAACAACTACGTTCCTAGTTCCGTATCAAACCTCATTGAATTCGATGGAGAATATAATGAGAGATCCACTAATTTGATGTTGCCGTTTACTAGTTTTGAATTAGAAGCCTGCACAAAGAAACAGCTGAATACTGCTCCAGGAAAGGATGATATCGTTTACCCTGTGATTGCTAACCTACCTACAGCTCTCAAAAACTCCTTGCTCTCTATGTACAATGAATTCTGGGCTCAGGGATCATTTCCAGAGGAATGGAATCAAGTAATTGCTGTACCGATACTTAAGCCGGGGAAACAATCAGGTATATGGTCATCATATAGACTCATTTCATTGACATCGTGCTTATTGAAAACGTTCGAGAGAGCCATAAAATCACGTTTAGAGTGGTATATTGAATACAACGACTTGCTACCTCAATCACAGCATGGTTTCAGACAATCGCGAGGGACTTATGATGGGATTACCAAATTAGTCACAAGCATTCACCAATCTCTCACAAGTCGGAGAATCACACTTGCACTGTTCCTGGACATCTGTCGAGCGTACGACCATGTTTTATTGGAAGAATTGGCAGAGAGAATGCGTATAATAGGGCTACCCCGAGATTTCTGTAGAAATATAATAAACTTATACCATACTCGCCAGATATTTGTTCGAGTTAACCAGAAATTGTTTGGGCCTAGAACGTCCCATTTGGGTATTTCGCAAGGAGGAATTCTATCGCCTATATTATATGCTATCTATGTTGGCGATATTGAGGACATTGTACCTGATGAAGTTAAAATAATACAATTCGCTGACGATATCTGTGTGTTTGTAGAATGTGACGATGTATCGTACGGAATTGGAAAACTTACCGAGTTCTATCATAATCTAAAAGGTTGGTGTACAATGAAGAACCTACAACTGTCACTGGATAAATCGGTTATTGTCCCATTTACCAGAAAGCGAAAATTGCTCATAGGTGAAAATGTAACAATCGATGAAAACAGAATACCAGTTAATCGAACCGTCAAATTCCTGGGCCTATGGCTCGATAGGACTCTCACCTGGTCTACACATATTGAACACGTTCTCAACAAAACAGATCGCTACTACAATATATTAAGAATTATTACAGCGCTGAAATGGGGAGCAGACCTTGACGTCTCTCTAATCTTTTACAAAGCTACTGCTCGAGCCATCATGGATTACGCCTCCGTATTTTATGGGCAAGCTAGTGATACAAATATGATGAAAATATGTAGGCAACAATATAAATTTCTGCGATTATGCCTGGGATGTTTAACATCGACTCCAACTGATGTTCTTCTGGCAGAGACAGGCGAACTACCTATGAAAATACGAGTCCAAATGTTGAGCGATCGATATATTTTGAGACTAAGATCGAGATGCAGTGTAGTTCTAAATGATATCTGTAGACTGAGTGTATTTGATTTGAACTCTGAGGATATGCATATACGGAAATCACCAATGTTGATGGTTAGTTTTATCCAAACCGAATGTGATTTCTCCAAAGTTTACAGAAGTTTGAGACCTCCTAAGTTCACCTTGGAATATGAAGAATTGATTAATCCTGTCCGTATAAATAGGTTTGTACCAAGAACAAATGTGAACGGTAACTTGAATCTTGAGTTCAACGCATTTACCTCATCTAAATGGCCGAATAGCAAGCTCACATTCACGGATGGGTCCAAGTGTGGGGAGTTTGTTGGTTGCGCATTGTGGAATTCGGTAACAGGGTATAGAACTATGTATAAACTACCTCCCATGACGTCAAGCTACCATGCAGAAACTGTAGCGATCGTAAAGGCCCTTGAGTATATTCTGCAACTGAGAGATTCAGAATCATCGCACATCATATGTACAGACTCCCTAAGTGTTCTGCGGAAAATTGGCTCATCATCCTTCAAGCGCGTTTCAAATGGACTAACAAAAGAACTTTTACATCTGCTACATACGTGCCAAAGCAACAGCATAGATATTCAATTCTTATGGATAAAAGCGCACGCAGGAATCAATGGAAATGAGGTAGTCGACTGCTTAGCGAAGGAGGGCTCGAATTCAGGACTTCCGTTGGATTTGGCAGTTGAGGTGGAGGACTTCTTCCCGTCGATTGTCGGGATCCATAGGAGAAAATGGCAGACGGTATTCTTAGCATCGACGGAGGGTACCTTTTACAAGAGGTGGCAGCCGATCATCCCAGTTAGACCATGGTTCAATAGGAAAGAAGTGGACAGAAACTTTGGTAGAACCATATGCAGACTAAGAGCGGATCACGGAGTCTGCGATGCATACCTTTTCAGAATTGGAGTACAGGAATCGACGGAATGCAGCAGATGTGGTGAAACATATGGAAACCTGGAACATTTAGTTATGGAGTGCCCCACTTTCCGCGCGCAACGAGAGGAGTTTTTTGAAGAGACTGTGGAGCTTATTGATAATAATCCTTTCAATTACATAACTTTAATACAAAGTGGAAATTATTTAATATATAAGAATATTTATAAATTTTTAAGTTCAGTGAATGTACATGTATAAACTAATGTAAAATAATATTATGGCTGTATAAAATCTTAATGCCAATTAAAAAAAAAAAAAAAAAAAAAAAAAAAAAAAAAAAAAGTTCCTGTTCGCGGTTTAGTGTTTTTATCGGAAACCAATGGACCAAAGTTTGAAACTTGAATCAAAAACCACATATGGCATTTCTTCGAGAAGCTCACCATCAATTTTGATCAACCCTAAAGGGTAGAATTTAAGGGCTGAAATATTATAAAATCGAGATTTCGAAACTTTATAACAGCAGTTTATTTGGCTGTCATTTATAGATACCATTCCAAAAAATCGAATGAAACCATCCGGATCGCAGTAAGACACAGAAAAAATCCTGTGTCTTTGACGGGAAAAATTATCATTGACACGGGAGCAAATCAAAACAAGTAGAATATAGTAAAAATCGTATTATTTTTTTTGATCGATTACAAAGGTTTATTATTGGATATAAATAACCTAAATAGGTGAATCTGAAACAAAAGGACAACGAGCAATGAATATGGCTGTCCGGCTTGTGTCAGCTAGGCGAACAACTGACCTGGGGTAACGTTTAGAACGTCCAAATGAAAATCGTCTCGGAAACACGTAATCTAAATGTTTTGTTTGGTCGATTACGTAGGATTATTATAGAAAACAATAAACAAAACATTCTTTTGATAGACGAACTATTTTCACAATGCTGATAGATAGGTGGGAATGACTCACGTTATTAATTAAGGAATTCAACAGATCTTTTCAGGGAGCTGGGTTAGGTCCTTTTGCCTATGCGAAGTGAACCAAAATAAATTCTGCTGCATTCTGGTTGACAAGTTATTTAGTTTAGTTATTTTAGTTTAGTTTTAGTTAGTTGTTTAGCTACTATCTACCATATTAATTATATTGATACCCGGTGCCTAATATTAATATCGTACAAATTAAAATTAATAATAAGGACCTGTCGGTATCTCTTTGTTAGGCCCTTGGAGTTTCTCAAAATTAGATGTCTCTCAAAATTCAGAGGACCGGTCACCAATATTTCGAGAGCTTCACAATTTATATCCCACAATATGGCGCATACACATTCGTCAGTGTTTTTGTAGCGAGGTAAAAAGAGAACGAATAAAAAAGGATGAAAAAAGGAAAAAGCGAAAGTGGGTATGAAAATGGAAGAGGCGAGGGGGTGAGGGCACGTAGAGGTAAATATAAGTGTTAGAAGAGGACGTAGGGGGTGTGGGCAGGGGACGGAGTGGGGGTCGATACACCTGGCGGACCCTCATTGCTCCTTACCTGGCCTGTATTAGGAGCGCAGGGACGACCAGGAGCTCTCGGCTCCCCTCCCCACACCTCACCAGTCACCTCTCCTAAACCCTTCCCCACCACCAACATACAAATACATTTTATCCCAACCCGCACTCCTGATTCCCTTTTCCCGACAGACCCATTTTTTTTAGCCACCAACCGGAATTCGGGTTCATCCATATTCAGTTGCCTTTTAATAAGTTAGAAGGTATCAAATACCAATTCATGCTTTGTACATTTTGATGTCCAAACTTTCACTAGGTATCGAAAGATTCGATTTATTATACTTGACAATCATAGCAAATTAGCATCTACATTATTTTGGTCGAAGCTGAAGCTATAATTTATAGGTTTTGCTAAGATATTACTGTTTGAATACCTAACTTTAATGGAACAGTTTCGTTTAGCAAGTTCTGCAGATTACCACACAACGGTCTATAACTGTTATGGGTTGATAAAGACTATGGATACGGTAGGTACTTTATTTGCTAGAAACCAATCGTTTTTCCGTATGTAATTGACGAACGAAGTGAATCTCTACCTAATACGTCTAAACTTCCATTGGTCAGTAACGTGTCACTGTCTGCTACAGACCACAATTTCGGAGCAGCTGTCGACTTCAAATTCGCCAGGTCCGGCTGGCCATATGGAGCACCGAAGGGGGGGGGGGGCTCCTGCCCCCCCCCCCTTTCTCAAGAAAGGTAACTCTTGACAAGGAGAATAAATACTTAACTAAATTAATTTAAAAGTACCTAAATAAGTACTTAAATAAAACAAAGGGGAAGACTATGCATCCTTTGGAAAATTATTTTTTTTCATTTCCCTAACGGTAAAAACTTCCTCAACCTTTAACTTTCCATTGCTATAATCAATTTTATTTTTATTTTGCCAATTAGCGGAGATTATTATGGTTTAATGTTAACAACTTTTATTTTTTATTCTTAATCTTAATCTTATATCTTTTCTAATCCACTGACGGTGCTGAAATTGCTCCTTTGAGACACTTCGAAAACAATTGGGTACGAGTCATGGAGAAGCATTGATAAGCTGAGGGGCGTGGGAAGCTAATTTCTTTCGTTATCGACTTATAGTGATGACATTTGGAATAGAGCGCCTTTGGAATGACTTGAAAACAATTTTATTAAATACAGAAGGCAACTTATCGGCCGAGGGTCCTCCGAAACTGATTTTTTTCTAATCAACCTACTGAAATATACATGAATGGTTCCTAATCAAGTATTTTTTGGCCCAAAATCAAACATATATTCAAATCAATGTTCAGTGTATGCAACCCCTCTACTTGGTGGGAAGATGGGAAGGGGGGGTACATTATAATGGGGGGTACATCCAGTTAAAGCAGTCTATTCGCTATTCTGACCAAAATCATAATTACAACCTCTACCTACGTAGGGAATCCCTGTAACACATGCATTACTTACCAAGTACCTGTAGGCATGAAATATCATCCGTTCTTTTGATCTGAATCACAAATTTTCAGTTTTCGTATTAATTTAATTAATATCTCCTAGGTAGATGCCTACGGTTATGCAGTTATACTTAGTCATACCTAGATAGTTTTGTTTCTTAACTTTGCAAAAAATGATCAAATGATTACCCAATGGTTTATTATTTCTGTGTTAGATAGCCCTTCCACACAGATCATTGATATAACTGTTAAACCCCGTATGTAAAATATGGTCAGAACATGGTACACCGTACCTCCAAGAAGGGTTCACAATTTTACATTTCCAAGACCCCGCAATTTTACGCTTCACATTAAAAATGTTTAAAAAAAGGTCGATAGGTTAGTAAAGAAAATACGTTCAGAGGCCCCTCAGCAGATCAGTGTGCCTCTGTACCTCGTAATTGTTTCTGAGGAGTCCCAGAGGAGCTCCATCTCAATGACAACACCGTGAGTCGAATAGGAAAGTTAGCCTCGGAGGTTCCGAAGATGATCAGAGTCTCTCCATACTTTGTAATTGCATTCCAGATCTCCAAAAAGAAGCTAAATGTTGGGTTTCAACATCATAAGTCAATTAAAAAACAAATGAGGCTCAGAGGCCCTATAGCTGATTAGTCTGCACTGATATTGAATTCTTGATATTACAAAGGAGATCCATTTAAATTGCAGATTCGAAGGTTGACATCAATATGCCTGTGTAGATATAGGCATCTGCAGAGAGAAAAGAATGCAATTAATTAAAACGTCTACATTTTACTAGTCACCCTGATCTCAGTATAACGATATTTAAGTAGGTAGGTACCACTTGAAAATAATATAAATGTATATATTATTGAAATGGTTTGAATAATTATTAAAAACTCCATAGTGGAATATAGTAAATCAAGATGTTTAGATAACGTACAACTTCGAAATCGGCCATTTAGGAAACGGGAAAATGATGCCTGAAGTAATTTACGTTAGCTCATGCGCAGAATGGACAATGATTTGAGAAAAATAAAATTGGTAAGGAACAATTTACAGCCAAACCCACAAATTCCCAGAAAATGTAATCAAAATCTGATAAAAACTAGAAATTAACCTTGTTTCTGGGAGTACGCGCATGCGCAGGAGCTACTAATGATGCAATCATGCTGAAATTAAAATGGAATAATTAAACCATCGTCCCCCAACTATGCACCAAATTTGAGCGGGATTGGACGACTAGGGGGGGGGGGGGATTTAGTTTGAGCATGCGCAAAATGAATTTATTATCTGAGAAGTATGGGATTGATAGTGGATAATGGATAGTCTAACCCGCACATTCCCTGAAAATTTCATCAAAATCGGATGAAAACTGTTGATATTAGGCTCGTTTAAAGTGGAATACACGTATGATAGGATTATGTTGAAAATGTTAGGGAAGGCTCAAATAAACTTCTTCCACCTATCCTTCCAATTTGAGCGAGATAGGACGACGCGGCGTGAGAAATAAATTGCTTAATGGGATTACGTTTGCGCATGCGCCAAGTGAAGTATTGATTTGGGAACAACAAAACTCATGGGGAACCTTCTCCACCCAAACCCACACATTCCATGAACATTTCATAATAATCAATTGAATATTGAGACAATTTAGCTTGTTACAAGGATTTGCGGACAGACAGGAAAAAAAAAATCTAAAATACAACTGACTGTGTCGTAATTCCTGAAAAGGAAACCCGTATACTTCACTTCAATTATAACTGCAGCCGAAAGGAAAAATTATAATTTCTCCCTTGATGGGAAAAACAAAAGATCATGGATATGTCTAGTACCTACTGCTTACCAGTTGGTACCTACTACTCAATTGTATACCAACCATGTAGTGCCTTCATTTCACAAGATTATTCCATTATGGTTACAAAACAATATTAGTTTTTAACTTAGAGTAATAAATCAGCATTCCTTGACACTACAATGGAATGTCATGAAATGTCATGGTAAAATGAGAGCATTCCAAAAAATGGCGAACGATTTTCCTACTATGGAAACTATGGGAGTTACTCTTCCCTAGTAACGCCTTGGTTGTACGTGAAAATCAGTAGAAAATGTGCCGGTCGGGAAAAAAAGTGTCGGTCGGGAAAAAATGTCATAAAACGCTTCTAGGATGAAGAGCGAGGAGGAGGAAAACGTAGACAATTTTTTGACGAACTTCATTGAAATCAGCTGGAAACACTCATACGGTGGATACAGCTTTTGTACAAGTACGCAACCACGAGAGACATTTTATGTCTTTGCGCCCCCTTTCCCCTTCCTATAGAACCCCGTATTATACTTTTGTTTGTGGAAATTAATTGCAAAAATACGTTTAAAAAAAAAATATTTTTTTATTCAAATAAATTTCAAAATACAATTTTGTTTTTTTTAAGCACCTCCTTAATTCCATAAAGGAAACCCTTCCGTTATGATTGACTGTCTATGAAGACTTAGACGGGTTTTCCATACAATCCTATATTTTGTTTCTTATTTATTCGTTAAAAGTATTGATTAGAAACCGACAAAGAAAAAGATCGACAATTGATTTGTTAGCTGATCTATGATCGGTCAGTTGTGTTCAGAAGTCCCTCAAGGGCCCACATACCAAATCTCAGAATCGTGGGATCATTAGGGAAAAAACTGGATTCTAGAGCCACTCAGCTGATCTGGGATCGGTCAGTTGTGTTCAGAAGTCCCTCAAGGGCCCACATACCAAATCTCAGAATCGTGGGATCATTAGGGAATCTCCGCGTAACGCTCTCCGCGTGACGCTCCCCCGCGTGACGCTTTTTCATTTATGTCTAGTACCTACTGCTTACAAGTACCTACTACTCAATAGTACCTACCATATAGTGCCTTCTTTTCGCATTATTAGTTCATTATGGTTACTTTTTGATATTAGTTTATAACTTAGCGTAATAAATCAGCTTTCCTTGACCCAACAATGGCTTAGGAATCATGAGATGTTATGATAAAAGTAGAGCATTACAAAAAGTGGCGAACGATTTTCCTACTATGAAAACTATGGGAGTTACTCTTCCCTAGTAACGCCTTGGTTGTACGTGAAAATCAATACAAAATGTGCCGGTCGGGAAAAAAGTGTCGGTCGGGAAAAAACTCGGCGCTTTGCGCCTCGGCGGGGGGCTCCGCCCCCCTGCACCCCCCGGTTTATTTCTTTTTCCATACTCTGTATGAAATCATAGGAACACAGAATGTGTTTTTGCGATGATTCTATTTCCTTACCAACGGCTTGGTTGCACGTGAATAATAACAATATTTGGCAATAATAAAATAAATAATTGTTAGACATTTAATTTGGTCTAAAACCCTATAAATATTATATAAATAAATATGTAACTACAAGAAAAATACTATATAAATTGAGAGCTTTCCAACGAATGGTGAACGATTTCTGTGCGATTAAAATTGCGGAAGTTCCATTTCCCTACCAACGGCTCGGTTGTACGTGAAAATCATAAGAAAATTTACAAGCGGTTGCAATCATGTTGACAATATCAATTATTGAGAATGATCATCTGTGTGTAAACAATTGATTCAAATAACCATGCCCATAACTCAGGTTGATGGCCACGCACTTCGCAGTAGTTAACATAATATGGTTGGATAAATCAGGAGCTTTCCAACGAATGGTGAACGATTTCTGTGCGATTAAAATTGCGGAAGTTCCATTTCCCTACCAACGGCTTGGTTGTACGTGAAAATCATTATAAAAGGCGCATAACGGTTTTTTCTGTCGGTTTTTTGTGACGATTTTTTTTCGGTAGGTCATCGCAAAAACACATTCTGTGTTAAAAGTGTGAACGATGGTCGGTCGGGAAAAAAAAGTGTCGCGAAAAATTCCTTGACCCCCAGCCAAAAGACATATCCATGTCAAAAGACATATCCATGTCAAATTTAAAAATTAATTTCTCCCTTGATGGGAAAAACAAAAGATCATGGATATGTCTAGTACCTACCTATTACTTACCAGTTGGTACCTACTACTCAATTGTATACCAACCACGTAGTGCCTTCTTTTCACAAGATTATTCCATCATGGTTACACAAAACAAATTAGTTTTTAACTTAGAGTAATAAATCAGCATTCCTTGACACTACAATGGCTTAGAGGTCATGAAATGTCATGGTAAAATGACAGCATTCCAAAAAGTGGCGAACGATTTTCCTACTATGAAAACTATGGAAGTTACTCTTCCCTAGTAACGCCTTGGTTGTACGTGAAAATCAATAGAAAATGCGCCGGTCGGGAAAAAAAGTGTTGGTGGGGAAAAAAAGTGTCGCGAAAAATTCCTTGACCCCCAGCCAAAAGACATATCCATGTCAAAAAGTGTCGCGAAAAATTCCTTGACCCCCAGCCAAAAGACATATCTATGTCAAAATTAAAAACGTTTAGCATAGACTGAGGCTTTTCTTTTTCAGTCTAAATTTTAATTTCTCCCTTGATGGGGGGGGGGAAGATCATGGATATGTCTAGTACCTACTGCTTACCAGTTGGTACCTACTACTCAATTGTATACCAACCATGTAGTGCCTTCTTTTCACAAGATTATTCCATTATGGTTACAAAACAATATTAGTTTTTAATTTAGAGTAATAAATTAGCATTCCTTGACACTACAATGGCTTAGAGGTCATGGAATGTCGTGGTAAAATGAGACCATTCCAAAAAGTGGAGAACGATTTTCCTACTATGAAAACTATGGGAGTTACTCTTCCTTAGTAACGCCTTGGTTGTACGTGAAAATCAATAGAAAATGTGCCGGTCGGGGAAAAAAGTGTCGGTCGGGAAAAAAAAGTGTCGGTCCTCGGTCGGGAAAAAAAGTGTCGCGAAAAATTCCTTGACCCCCAGCCAAAAGGCAAATCCATGTCAAAACTCACGGAACGAAAGATGTTCAGAACAGTTTAAAATCTAAAATGCGAGTGAAAATTTTAACAACCGTATAAACACAACAACCGTTTGATTTTTGTGGAGACAACAATTTTTCCATCTCTCAAAGGTGAAAACAATGGGTGTTGTGATTAAAAACGAGTAATTGCTTTTCCTCGCATAAAATCAAGCAATTGCTCATGAAGGAGTGAATAAACTCGAGTTAAAAGGTATCACTCGACGACACAAGCAATTGGGGGAGTAAATAAACTCGAGTAGACTTTACTTGACAACAATTGCTTCAAATTCCGAGTGAATAAAAATGGGTGTTTGCTTCTCTTCCCAAGTAACCTCTTGCGTTTTCACAAGCAATCGTCTGACTGGACTTCCTTTCTGTTTGACTGTGTTACTAGTGTGTACTTGTTCTAGTTATGGGTGCATTCATGCAAATAAGACGAAGGAAAACCTTCAGATCATGGAGAATGACTGATGATGCAGCTCGATGCAAACAGTGTTGTTACGTTTTTACAGTGCGAATGTGGACTTTCTGACTCATAGGTACTTGTTTGCCAAAAGACGCTGCCGTACCATCTACTAAGCATACAGGAACATTGGAGAAAACAGGGTTTTATTCTGACGGTAAATATTCGATTAAATCCTTTTCCCATGCAATAAGCTTGATTTTTTTGTTGCTCGTTATTAGGACATCTGCTTTTCTTTTGACTGCAATTTTCATATTACTCACACAGGTCCACAGTTGTTACTTTCCCTGTATGGGTCATGTATTCTTTGAGAATAGCTTTCCACTCTGTCTACTACTAGCCGCGTTAGGTAGCTTCGATTTATTCAACACAACAGGTTGCTTCTGAAACAGACTCACAAGCAACGAAGTTTTTTTAATTTAAAATGTAAAACCAACTTTACGTAAATTCCTCAAAGGTTAGTTAGAAACTCCCGTAGAATCTTAGAGAGCAACACTTACAGTAATGATTGATAAACTATCAAAGTAGTCCCTCAGAATCTGTGTACCTATTGTCTCCTTATTCCTTCATATCAACAAACACAAATATATATATGTGTGTGTTGGGGTTGCTGGGGTACGGTAACTGTTGGTGTTTTTATCTCTTCGGAGCTCCTTCATATCCCTACCCAAGGCATGGTCATACGTCCCCGTCGTGCAACCCGGGCACCCTCTGGGTGAACAGAGGGTGGCGAAATGACCCGCTGGCGATAAGGGGGGAGGCTCATGCCAGTGGGCCTCTTGTCCCTTACAAACGCTTCCCCCGTTATGGATACGAACAACGTCGAGCCTCATAACCCCCGCATGCCAATGGGCAGGCGGCGGAGGCACTCGGGGGCGCCTCAGGCAGGGGCGTCGGTCATCCTCCCCCTCATCTTCATCCTCATCGTCCTACCCTTCATCCTCTTCCTCTTCCCTGAATAATGCCCACCAGTGCCCACTGTGAGAGAGCCTTCAGTTCCAAGCGTGGCCTCAGTGCCCACGTCTGGCAGAAGCATCCCGTGGAGGCCAACGCTGCAATTGACGTAGAGCGAGAGCGGCCCAGGTATGCTTCTGAGGATTTGCGGCGAATGGCAGCAGAGGAGGTAGAGGCTGTGCGCAATGGGGTACGTCACATCGTTTTCCCATGCTCACGCTTTCTGCCATCCAATCTCTTCGCCTGATGCGATCCTGGCAAATAGCCGTGGGGCCTCTCCCGCATCTCCTACAGGCGTGGGACAACAGCCAGCCGTTCAGCAATCCTCCCCCGGGACCTCCGGTCTTCTTGAAGACTTGAAGACTGAAGAGTTGAGGCTCGGGGAGCAGGTAGGACGTATTGATGGTTATGAGAGTGCCTACCTCCAGGACCTGGCGAGGCGGGCTGTTGCGAGGCCTGAAGGCTTGGAGGACGAGGTTGCAGCCTATATACAGAGGATCTTCCCAGGGGTTGAGGAAGCGACCGTGACGGGGCATCAGAGAGTTGTTCCTACACACCGAGACTCCTACACCTCCTACACTCTGAAGGAGAAAAGAAAAGAAGAAAGAACAGAAAACTAGGTGAAGGTGCCAATTTCAACAACAACTCGAAGTAGGTCTTGCTCAGGTATTGTCCTCTAGTAATCAGAATCACTGGTTGAGCTGCTTTTTCTAGCCTACCATATTGTACTACGCTCCTGAGTTCAATGATCTATACATTCATGTTAGGGAAACACTAGTAACCATGTGCTACACCCAACTTGGCAGACGTTTTATTAATTTTTTCTCATTCTTGAAACACTTTGCCCTGGAGATATTGGAAGTAAGTGCATGGGTAGTAGAAAGCTCAAATCTACAGGCTGATCCTCCTTAACATGTGCATTTGTCGCATGCTGCTGTCTTAAAATGTAATTCGAATGTGCATAGTAAATTATGTACAATGTGTGTGGTTATAATATGCTTTTTATATAGGATGAAGTTGTGTGCGAGTATGCAATTAGGCGTTGATTGTAGCGGCTTTGCGTCGTAGGATCCCGCTCACCATCTTCCACTCACCTCACCACGTTCGTCCGATTACAACCTGAGAGTGAAGGGGGGGTCAGGTTCGTGCGTCGCTTATCAGGGGGCGGCTGCGTGGGTTGCTGGCCGGTTGCCCTGCACGCTCCAGCCCCGAGGAGCTCCTGAGCTGCCCTCGAGGCTTCCCGAGATATGGATGGTCATGATCAGCCGCGTCCTACGCACTTAACCCCTTTGTGGGGAGCCCGTGTAAACAGAAACAGGATGCGGCCTCGAGGAGCCCCCCTGCATCTCCCCTCATCACTGGGTCTGGTCCATTAGCCTCAACAAAGGCCCTTGCGGGGGTCTATCACGACCCGGCATGGCTATAAATCCTACATTCCACGGAACGTGCGGCTCCCCGAAATAATATCGAAGCTCGTTTAATGCTCCAATGGTTTCACTCACTCAGTTTATAAGCGGTTTTGTGTAGGTGTGCTTCTACAGCCCTTACTAGTATTCTTCACTTGTATAAGTACTGCATCAGCGCGGTTTACATTATTACACAAACATTAATTTATTATTTCTGCACTTGATATCCCTTCAACATAGATCAGTGATCCGTAATTATCACGCGCAGTTATTATATAGCATTTTTCAGTCAAATGAAACCTTTTTTCTATCAAATGAAACTTCGTACCGACCAAATGAAACCTTGTTCCAATCAAATGAAACCTCTTTTCAACCAAATGAAACTTCTTTTCACACAAATGAAACCTCTTTTCAAACAAATGAAACCTCATTTCATTCAAATGAAACTTTTCGGTCGACCATATTGCTGATCACCTCGACAGACTGCTCCAACTTCGTGATAACATGATAATGAAATTGCTGCCGCAGCTTCTGGACACCGGTGTTGGGCATAATCTTATCGTCGAATACGAATATAATCGCAGTTGACTCAGATTCAACGAATAATCATCGTGATTACAATCGTATTCGTATTCGACGATAAGATTATGCCCAACACTGGCGTCCAGAAGCTGCGGCAGCAGTTTCATTATCATGTTAACACGAAGTTGGAGCAGTCAGCCGAGATGATCAGCAATATGGTGGACCGAAAAGTTTCATTTGAATGAAATGAGGTTTCATTTGTTTGAAACGAGGTTTCATTTGGTTGAAAAAAGGTTTCATTTGATTGGAACAAGGTTTCATTTGATTGGAACAAGGTTTCATTTGATCGGTACGAAGTTTCATTTGATAGAAAAAAGGTTTCATTTGACTGAAAAATGCTATAATTTACTGTCATTTATTAATAGAGAGAGCCTGGTTACTGCGGTTACAGTTCACACGGTGCACGGGAACCAAGATAAGCTGATCCGACACCAGCCGACAGCTAACAGATCTTTACAATCGCGCGACGTGAACAGGAGATGCAGGGGGATGATGTCTGCAACACAGCGCCCGTAAATTTATAAATCCGATGACGTTTTTAGTGATAGGCATGTTCAGTTCTTATATTTACGTTCAATTATGTAAATTTATTCATTTTCATGTTATTTTCACTCGAAGCTCTCTTATTCATTGAGTGCCCTTGAACAACATAGATATCAAAATGGAGGATTCGAAATTGCGGAAAAACGGATAAATTCTCTCCATTTCAAGCATCTATCTTCTTCAAGACATAACAAGATAAAAATGAGTATTATTTTACTATAGTCTCTCTAAAAAATGCCTAAAACCTGTGTATCCCAATTTCTATATCTGCATATACCAATATTACTACTAAAAAAGTTGAGAAAGAACTTACTCGTTCCTGAACGATTGAGGGGAGTTTCTGACGGTGTGTCCCCGAGGTAAATCTGGAACGCATTGTGGCAAGTCCAACACTTCTCGCTGCATTTCAATACATAAATAAAACGGCGGACGGACGGATGGCGGACTAATGCGATTTTTTAAATCCGCGTACCTACCTTGAAACATTAACCAACAAATTTTGAGAGGGGGGTTATTGAACATTTTTCCTCCTTGTCGACCACTAAGGTTCACTAATAAAAATAATAAACTAGGAGTTGAAAACAAAAGAAGAAAACAACACGATGATATAAATATGATAGAAATCAGGATGAAGAAAAACGAAATACAATCAGGGTCGGGCTGGGGCCCGAGAGACTCACCGGGAAAACCTCCAGTGGGTGCCCCCATGTACACAGCTTGTCCCATACGAGTAGGCATGTTATACTCCCAGTGGGGTTTTAAAATTTTAATTTAAAAGATAAAATCAAGTCACAGATCAAAACTTCCTTTCGCAATTTACGTTTTAGACCATTCTGAACAAGTTTGGTTCCGTGTCTGTCTGTGTGTGTGTCTGTGTATGTGTCTGTCGTGTGTTCGCAAATCCTTGTAACAAGCCTATTTTCCAAAGTTATCATCCGATTTGGATCATCCTCCCTAATAAGGAGGTAGGATCAAATGAATATAGCCTTACGTCTTAGTACATTAATTAATTAATTAATATTTAGAATAAATTTTCCTGATTTAAAATATTGTTCAAGAACGATTAAATTGTAACTTGAAGAAGCGGTGAAAAATTGAGTTATCACTAATTATTTTAAGTTTAAAAGTAAGGTTTAGGGGACGTTATGCGCATGCGCGTAGTTACATTCAATCCGGGTTTATAAAGACTATAACTGCAACTTCCTACTTGCAAAATTCCTGAAAGTGCCATTATAATAGGAAGAAAACGGTCGAAGTTCGATAATTTTAATTCAAGGTTTTATATTTAATCATGAAACGATGGTATTTATGAAAGACTATCGAAATCCCGACACCGCACAATGTCTCAGTTTTTTCATCGAAATCGAATAGAAGCTGTAAAAGTTATGATTTTTTTCAGGAATTTAAAATTTTGTAGATGCCCATTGCGCAGCTGCTAACCTTGATCTGACAGTACTGTAATTATGTACTGTGACATGTACCGTGAAGATCTGACGTGAAAAATGTCAACATTTTTTCTAAATTACTCTGTAATTTTGTATAGTTTTTCCACACAAGTATAGCAGACTCACAGACTTATCATATTCATAGGTTCACACAGACACGAAACCTCAAGTAGGTAGTCAAGGATGGTCTGTTATGTAAAATGTAAAATTGTAAGTCCGAAGTATTTTCCTCGCCAACTATACCTGGATTTTTCCTTACTTACAATAGGTAGACTCGAAATCAAGAACTAAATTTGAAAATAGTATAGAGTATGTACCCAGTATTAGCTATCCGGCGCCTGAAATTGATTTAAAAATGGCTTATAAAAAACTAGGTATATAATTAATATACGAGTATCTCAACATAATTACAATAGGTCATGCATTTATTTATAGAATGACGTACAGAGTTTCATATTAACATTATTTTGATGATTAGACTGGAACATTTTGAAACAGTAAAATTATGTATCCAAATATGTAGGAGTAAACGAATTGAATCGCCCGTCGTTGGGCTTGTGATATTTAACTTGGGTAAAAGCCATCTTAGTTTTCTGAATCGCGTGACCCACTCCCTTTTAACACCCAAGAAGAAAAAGCTGTCTATTTTCCCCAACAAAAACCTACCGTAGAAATCAGATAACCTCTAACGTCGGTCTTGACGGTCCTCCACTCCTATAATCGTAGTTTACAATCGAAGCCACGAGAAAAAGGGCTTGTTTTCACGAGATATAACAAATCCGCTGGCATCGTTAGTCCTAGCTCTGCTCACTTCTCAGCTAGAGATGCCTCGCACGAGATACCTTCCTTCTACGGAAAACCCTATCGGTTCCACACCATCTTAGAGAGGTTTTTTAAACAACCTTGTCAACGGAGAAAAACGAAAAAAAGTTCACCCACCAGATCGAAGGGAGACGTACGCCGTAAAAACATAATATATCGTCAGTCGATGTCGATTTACTTTTAGATAGTTTTTTGCAGTCTTATCTATTTAGATACAGAGATATTTATTTCACGTGCAAACCGGCTACATCTTGATTCCTTCATTTTGTGAAGGGGCTGGTGAACCTTTGATACTGATAGAGATAAGTAACATGTTTTATTGAATGAAGTCTTCGTAATATCGGTTCAACGTTCAAAATACCAGTCGAGTGTAAAGCTTTCATGCCAATGTCTTGAAGTAGAAGAGAAACGTAAATCGGAGTGTGATACTAATAGAAGGGCAATTTCAGCTTCCAGTTTTCAGAAAAATGCGAGGGCTCAAAACATATTTTTTCAAGTATAAAGTCGTTCTTCAGATGAAAACTATTAGCGACGAAAAGTTTTTAGAGGTCAATACTCATTTTCAAGCCAAAATTTCGAAGTTTGAATTTAATTCATCCGTAGTACTGACAATGCTGCCATGGGACTGACTCAAAAAGGTTCAAATCAAGAAAAATCTATTAGAAAGTAAATTTTACTTGAAAGCTTTGTACGAAGCAATACATCAGTCAATCATTATTGTGTTCGTCAGTTTCATACGTTGCATTGAGCAGATATTATAGCTCCATGAAGGATCATTTTGCCTTCTTTCTCTCCTCCTTTGCTCTGCTAAACGGTTCTGCTCTTTCAGCTCTGCAGCCGTAAATTTCTTTGCTTGCGCCACTTTTGTATTCCTGGAAGACACGATTGATTCACCCCAAGAAGAGACGATATTCCATTTTCTCGGGATGGCTCCTCAGGTACCTAAATTGAAAGTGCTCATTAGAGGTTTTGTAAGTGATTTTTGGATTCATTACAGACTGTTACACAAAGAAGGCCGAACTAGATTTTACCAGTCATCCTCCCCTCGCTTTCTTCTTTCCATATTCCCGTTTGACAAGGCCGTTATTATAGAGAAACAGTTACTTAACAGTTACCTAAATTCCTAGCAAACACGTCCGAAGATATGTGAGCAGTACAACAAAGCTCTAAGGGATTTTTTTTTTTCCAACCAAACAATCCAAAGAAGTGTTTGTGATGATTTATCATAGCAAATGAAAATATAAAAATCATAAGGTTTAGTTTTGAGAAACGGTTTTGGCTGCTTTACTAAAAATGTTCCATCCCATGCATGAATGATTCATCCATGGAACTGACTGTCATTGGACCATGGGACTTAATTGATGAACTTCTAACCCTATTATCGATCAGTTACTTAAGCCAACTAAATAAAGTAAATCTTCCTTGTTATCAGTATGGAAACTGCTATAAGAAACACAAAAATAAGATTTTTAACGTAAATCACAATCACAGAAACATTGCCTACACGTAAAGTGTTTAATGAACTATGAAGTATAAACAATATTCTCGAGGTACGAGTGTTACGAGGCTGGCTTGTGCTTGGGAAGGATTTCATAGCCAAAAGAAAAGAAAATGAAGGCGAATGTTTTTTACCGTTTTCCAAGGAGGTTATTATTCTTTTTGTGCTAGACTTGATAGTGAAGAAAGTTTCGTAAAACACGAAAAAAAAGAAAGAAATCACTGAAACAGAACAACAATCAACAACTTTCAAATGGTCAGTCTGAAATGATCACGGTAACTTTCAAAACAAACATTGCCGCCAAAGTAATGATTGCTGCCAAACTGTCCTCGGCAGCTCTCATTTTGATGTCGGAATGGCGATGAGTGGCGGACAAAAAATACTGTAGGTAGCTCCACTTTTATCAGCTGTTGTTCAATAATTTCCGTCTTTTGGATCAGTGAGAACACTGACTCACGGTTGTTATCTAGATCCTGTGTTTACTAGACTCGGGAGTTGGTAGAACTGGCCCCCAGTGAGAGGTAGAGGATTAAGAAGAATCAGTGCAGCAGAATTAAAAAAAAAAAATAAAAATAAAAAAAAAATAATAATAATAACAAGCTGCAAATTAAACTTAGTCTATAGTACATTATCTAAACTTTTCACAAAAAGTTTCGCCCCCTTACGCTGAAGTGACAAAAAAAGTATTCAAATTCAAATTTCAGCACCGTAGGTCGATTAGAACAGAAATTAGCCTCTTAGGGCTCTTGTAATTGTTATAAATATGCCACGAAGGGAGGAAATAGTATCGCTCTGCTACACGTTAACCGCTGTTCACCTTCGAAAAAAGGCAATACTTTACAAGAGGAGCTTGTGTCACAGTTTACCCCTAACTCGACTGGTGATTTTGAATTTTACAAGCAAATTGAAACTCAATTGCCATACCATATTGCAATGGGGTAGACTTCCGAATTTCCCAATTTCGTCCTCCTAATAAATTATCAAAGCATGCATAAATAATATCTGCGTGCATGTGTTTTATTCCATGTATCCTATAGATAAATGGGGTAACCAAGTCCAGTTAAACGAGTAGAATTAGTAGTAGAACTTCTGGAGTAAGTTACATCCGCGGGAAAGGGTGTTGGTTGTAAACTGCTGAGACTTTACTTTGGTCTTTGTCCAAATATTAGTCAGAAACTTGACTGTCACGTAATGTAGTGGCTTACAAAAGAGATGAATGCCCTCGACATGACTACAATGGGCACCGAAAAGATTCATTCGTCCATGGAACGGAGTAGGTACCTACCTATTTATAAATTACCGTCTCACATGTCTATAAGCGGAAACTATTTTTTCATGAAAAACTGTAAAAATAAGAAAAAGATTTGATTCAAGGCCCACACAATCTCCTTAGAAAACACCTCTCAAATTGAAAAATAAATAGCATAAGTAAAACATTAATTAACAAAATTGTTGGAATTATCGTTAAATAAGTATTCATTGAATATGATTAGAAAACATCATTGATGATTCAGGAAATAAGACCGGTAGACGTCGTTCAACATTAGGGTAATTTGACTGGGAGACATTCTAGATACTTCTTTATACTTGAAAAGAGTTGTTCAGCGAACGCCTTTCTCGAATGTCCTAAGTGACAGGGGTAAGAAAATATTTGGATTAGTGCTCGGCAAAAGTTTCTGACAATGGTGCCCGACCTATTGTGGATGCCCTAGATCCCCAAAGTCTTATCTTGGGTCTAAATCACGTTCTTTCGAACTCTGCAGATGCTGCGTCGTTCTCGCACATTTTTGAAAAACCTGGGACGCACTTTAACAGATGCCGCTAGAGCTTTTTTTCTCCTTAGTGTACCGCCTTACGGTTTGGCAGAAGCGGTTTTTCGGTGTTGGACGTGAGATATTGTGGTGATAAAAGGTGGCTGGAGAATCTCATTTTCCTCCCAACCATTCAGTGTAAAACGTTTTCAAAGTTATCTTAATCTGAGATGGGCAGCAGATACGGCCGAAAGAGGCGTCAACGTTACATATTGTACAGCCACAACGAAATGAAACTGTCATTCACATCAAGAGCAATATCAACTGATAAGTGGATTCTACGAGTACATTGATTCCACCAAAAACACCATACGCGTTTCCATATTTGAAATTTTTGTTTTATTCACCTTAGTACAACCTGAAACAAACCTCTCGAAGGGAAGAATTCTCAATCATGGAAGGAGGGGATTTGGAAGAATGTACCTATAATACAACTCTTTTGGTTCCGACTGAACAGGTAATTAGGTCTTATAATCGCATTCACAGATTCAAAATTCCACATTTTCAGGGAAAAAACAATTTTATGTAGAAAATACTAAATTTCCACTTAAATTTCGTGTTTTTGGTTCGTAACATTTTGGTTTTTATTTTCAATAATGAACCTTTTTAACCAAGAAATGGTCCCTCCCTTAAATTTTTGATTAATGTACATAGGAAAAAAAAAAAAAAAACCGTCCGCCGGCGCCACACCGTTTGCACTGTAGGCTGCGCCGCCTACAGATTTTCTCCGAAACTACTAGACCAAAGTTTATGATACTTGAAAATATGGTATGGGGTCTTGTTGATCCTAACTCTTCGGCATTCATTTCTATCAACCCTACGATGCAGAATTAATGGGTGAAATATTTACAAATCAAGATCCCGAAAACTTTCTAAATAAGTAGTGTTCTTCAGTTTGTTATTTAGAGATATTCCGAAGAATCGAATGGAACCACCTGGATCGCTGAACATTCATCCGTTCGCTCTCCCTAAAGGCTAGAACTTTTACAGGAAAAAATATCATCAACATGAGTGTGAGTCAGAACTGGCGTGGACATGTAAAAATCACCTTATAAACTACGACGATCGTTACAGCTGATATAATGAATGCTCCCTGATGTACAATTGCAGTTATACAGGGTGTCTCATTTTAAGTTCCCGTGACTTCAGGGATCGATTCTACAAAAAGTGTAGCCTAGAATATTCTTTAGAGGCTTCATTTCCGAGTTATTCACCATTTAAGATTTTTTTCGTGTTTTCGACCTTACATAATTAAAATGGGCATATCTCCCCTAATTTCCAATGTAAACATGAAAATAGATATGTCGTTGGAAAGAACGTTTAATTTCCCGTGTCCCCAAGGTATTAAGATTCTTTTTACTTTAGGTCATGTAGGCGAAAAAATGTACTAAACTCAAGAATTTTTCACTTTTTAAAAACTTCTGTTTTTTTAAGGTGCGTTAAGTATTCAAACAAAACTGTAAAAAACCGTACACGTTATAGGAAACGTTTGCCCAAAATTTCAGCTTTCCAACGGTATAATCAATTTTTATTTTACTTTGTTAATTTTGGAAGAAAAGTATGTTTGTATGTTGAAAAACGTGGTTTTTCTATGAAATCGAGGGTTTCCGTGAAAAATGATCCCCTAAGAAAATGCTAGTTTTAGGTCGGTTTCTTTGTATTTTTTCACGCTGAATCGAATAGTAACTCTTGCAGATCTCTCCAACTCCCTTATAACCGAATTTTACACTTAAACTAACAAGTTTTACCCTTAAAAACACATAAAATTGAGCATAACAAATAAACTAAAAACTATTCAGTGGTTCCTGCTCCGTCATAATGAACAACTCTTTTGTTACCTACCTACTTCGGACGAAATCTGTCGTGCCAAATCTCGCACACATCATTCTCTGTCCACATCTGACTACCGTTGACTGGGAACGATTATGACGCCAACGGAATTTCGTCTTCTGGTTCTCCGGTCCTACTCCATGCAAAACTTCAATAGGTAAGGAATAAAATATAGAAATAATGAACTCAATCTCTGCTTATATGAGCATTCTGATATCGGTATTATTGGTATAACTGAACACTGGTGCACTCTTGATCACATTAAAAATATTACTGCATTGATGGTTTTTATACAGCCTACTCATTTCCTAGACAGATGCGGATCGGTGGTAGTCCCGTCAGCTCCTATAGGTCGACCAGAGACGGACTCCGTTCCAAGGGCGAATTCTGCTGGAGAAAAAGGAACTGCTCATCACCTATCATTTACAAATTGTTGGCGCATACAATATTTTTTCAAGATTGTTTCCCTCACGAGTGTCTCCATTTCCCGCCAGTCCTCTGCGGGAGCCTCTGTCCTCAAACTCAAACTTTTATGTTTTTAAATGAAATTATGCGTAAATTACATTCCTGCTTTTTACTTTTTAACACAGAATGTGTTTTTATGGAGGGTTATTTGGTTTGAAAATGTCTGTCCAGTAAGATCCCCCCGAACCCCACCCATCTGTCGTGTCTATGCACGGCCAAACTGCTGAGTGGGGGGGGGGGGGGGAGTGTACGAGTGGGGGGATCTTCTTGGGATTTTCCGAAAGGGGACATAAGCGAATTTAAAATTTTCTAATCCCACCCGAACCATGGGCGGGAGGGGGGTCGAAGGAACGGTTAATTTGATCTTTTTGGACTTCCCCGCTTCCTGTACCCCTCTAAACGGCCGTTGAAAATTCTGGAAAAATACCGGTTTCGTAGGTTTCTCTACGAGGAAGACGACGGCGAAATCGGATCGCGAAAAAAGTATCGGGAAATGCGTCAAAAAATGCAAGAGTACGGACCCGTTTTCTCAAAAAGTCCGACGAAAAACTTGGTTTTTTTCTGATTAAAATATACCCCATAAAGGTACGTTTTTTGGAACGGGTTTCGCGGGCAAAATAAAGGTTTGATCACGACGAATCTGAATCCGAAATCGGATATCGAAAAAAGTGACGGGAAGTCGGTCAAATTGCGAGGGGAAGCGAGGCGAAGCGATTAAAGAGACGTAGAGGCGAGCGAAGCGAGCTGGAGCGGCTAGTACGAGTATTTTGATAATGGTGAGTGGAAACGCTGCTCAAGTGTTCTCTACGGACTGGGCAATCAGTACCTACTCACGTAGCCCTGTGACCCATCATTCGCGCGAGTGTGTGTATAAATGAAACGCTGCAAATTATTTCACAAAGGTTTATTATTTTTTCAATTGAGTATGATCGTAGTTTTAGTTGGCTAGCGTAGGTCATAAGGCCCGTCCAGACTCCTCGGCGTGTCCTACTTCGAGTTGCCACAACCTATACTTCTATAATTATATACGCATGTTTATATTTCTCGATTTGAGCTACTATCTATTCAAATATTTATTGCCTTAATAATATCATTATCTAAGTACGTACGAAAAGTCGAGAGGATATGTTATTAAATATGCGTAGGAAAAGCTTTGGTATTAACACACAAATATGACCTTGAAAAAAATATATTCATGCCTCGAAGGAACGCCGGCGCCGTACCCGCCACAAGGTGCCGCGGCGCCGGCGCCTCCTCTCACTCCACCCCCCGCTCACCCCCCCCCCCTCTCCACCCACCGTGACCCCCTGCCAAGCGTGCCAGGCGTGCGCGCGTCGAAAAAGACAATTTTTTGCCCGTTTTTGGCCCATAGCATCTATGCGAGTAAAGCGATCGGGATGGTTAAACGTTAGGACCAACTAGACCCCAAATGGAGTCTATGTGCGAAATAACGGGTTTGTTAAGTCAATTCTTGGGCCTTTTATGGCCCGGACGGCGGACGGCGGATGGCGAACGGCGGACGGCGAACGGCGGACGGACATTTCAAATTTGGATTCTACGCACCTTGAAACGTAAAGTGACAAAGTTTGAGGGGGGGTTATAAAAATTGTTTGCTACACGATCACATAGGCTTATTATTGGAAATAATAAACCAAAAATATGGCTGAACCCGGTCCCAGTAGCCAACAAGCGAAAAATGCGGAATACCTGTCCTCTCTATCCTATTATAAGCTCTTTGCTACGATCCAAGGCGCTGGATTCCAAGAACGCGGAATGAACTTCGGCCGAACTTACCAGAATGCCACCAGCCCTCCGGGGAATCCCCGAAATACACATTCTGTGTTTCATTGGTTTGATCCTTGATCCTAACATTAACAATCCGGGGGTCTGGGGGTGTCCCCCAGATTTCATTTTACAATAAATGTACCATCATGAACACAAACCACTGGCGGCTAGACACCCCCAACGGCAACGTTTTTTTTTTCATTGCAGTAGACTCTCCTTACTTACAGTTTACAGTGGACCGCACGAACTTTCCGGAATGTCAGGAGGGAAAAAAAATGTCTTTTTCCTTGTTTAGAGTAGGTACTTCGTAGTGCACGGCCTTCCCGGAAGGTTATGAAAAAGGAAAGAACATCTCTAGCTCCTTTTTTCTAAGAAACACTTACCAGTGAATCAATATTAACAGAACTAAAAACTTTAACTTTCTAGGAATGGCTTTTGCTTCCCACTATTCACGCGTATAGATACGGATAGATAGTTGTTACAACTTGCACCTACACAAAACTCAAAGTTAATTAAAAATATACTTCTCGCTTGTAGTCAACAAATATTAGTTACGAAGCGTATATTCCGTGTTTATTTAATTAATATACTCATAGGTACCATTATATGATGGCATTGGGATGAAATGGTATTTTGGGAGTGGGTACGTATATTTTTTCTGCAAATAATTCAAGAACTTAGTGACTCCTGCGGACGTTTTCGGTTATAGTTTTTTAAAATGTTTAAAATCTTTTGGCACTTCGGTGGGTGGCAAAAATATGAGCCCAAAATTTTTTTAAAAACCAAACACCAAGCGTTGTTCAGTTTAGATAATCGGTGCTCAGTCCACAATTTTGAATCGCCCTCAAGAAATAAAAACACAATTTAGTGGAATGTTAAGATTTCCTTCAGCTAGTTACAGGCAGACGTGGCGGAATCTTGAGGTCGTATAATCCACTGGGGTGAGTCTGGGTACTAAAGCAGTCACAATAGAGAGTTCCTAAAGCGATAGGGAGATAGAGATGAGGCGCCTTATCGTGAAAAGAAAACACTTCTGCGCATGTGCGAGGAGATGAGGCGCCTCATCTCCAATAAGACAAATTTATTTCACCTAAACATAAGACGCTTTATCCCGAACCAACCTACCTATCTCATCTCTTCCTCCCTATCGCAAAGTAGGTAACCTTACACACCGATAACATTGACTTTCATTTCTTGTTGGTATTCACGATTCATGAAAATTATATTCATTTTCTTGTTCATAAATTTTCAAAATCTGCCATTGCAAAACCTTTTGTGAATAAGAAAAGAACTAGGAAACTTAAAAATGCTGGAAAGTACACACACGGGATAGGCGCTAAAATCCCCAAGGTGGTTTAGCGTTACTTGAAGATAAGTAGCGTCACTTTAGGATAAAACACCAATTCGACCCTCTTGACTTTATCAGTTAGCATACGCCATGGCTCGCCCTAGTTGATAAAATCCCCAAGTACCTACCTTATCCCAATTGACTTATCGTTTAGGAACTCTCTAATGACATCGACTGGCGGAGTCTTAATGCACCCAAATTATCATCAACACGCGAGCAAATCAAAACTAGTGGCACGTAATAAAAATCGACTTATAAACTACGATGATAACAGCTGATAAAATTCCAATAGAGTTCTCACTTCACGAAATTGAGTTTATTACACGTTTGTAACCTAAAGATGGACTAGTATAGCGTAGGTTGGTAGTTGATTTATTCTATCTTATTATTTTTCAGTTGGTTGGTGCCTAAATCAATGTCTGTAGGTATTTAATTAGATTCTGATGAACAATAAATTGTACTTGGATTTCAGCTCTCATTATAAAACAAGGACTAGTAAAGTCAAAGTGTTTTATTTTATTAATTTTTCCTCGATAGGACGTCTATTTTATGTCCATTCTCGCATATGTATATTCTGGTAGTGTATGGTAGACTTCGTTTAATAATCAAAGACAAGTGCTCCGAGTAGAAAGACTATAATATACAGAAATAATGAACCGTAGTGTAATAACTTGCAGAGTTTTTGTTTATTGAAATTAGTAATTAACTTCACTACATAAATGAACTTTGTTTGCATATATTAGAGTTAGGCGATAATTTTTGTGCAGTGGAAGGCATCCAACAACACCAAATCCAATGCCCTCTCATCGAACGGAAACATTAATTTCCAGTTTTTACTAAATCAAGCTTTTATTTCCAAGCTCGACTCCGGTCTATAAGTCAATCCAAACTCTTCGAAATATCATAGCTCTTCATTCTCGAGCCAATTGAGTTCAGAAACGATTTCCACCTCGAAAACAGTCGATTTCAATTTACTGGTCCTTCGCTGCCGTTAATTCATTGACCGAATTTCTCAGCTCCGAAAATGCAGTGCACCTTATCTGGGGTCCACGGTCTTAAGTTATGCTAACGATCTTGAAGTCCTCGCTCGACTTGCAGGTTTTTTCGGATTCTTTTTTCGTTTTCTTTTCGCTCAAAGTTCATTATCGTTACCCGGTACAGTTTGGCACGTAAGGTACGACCAGTCGTTACCGAGTTTGGCTCGTTTTTTTCAGCCACGGTGTTTCTTTTCGAACGGTTTTTATGTAGTAAACTACAAAGAACGGGCGAGGCGGATACCCTGAATTTCTCCGTTGCCCAGTTTGCCTTTCCAACGGTTGCAGTAAACCATAATTTTTTCTGGATTTAATTCGACATACGACGTGGTCCACAAATGTCGTCATTTTGTACTTTTTTATACCCTTCGTGATCATTTCAATAGAAGACGAGAGGGTTTCCCCAGAAGGCCCTGGTGAGTTTATGCACAACATGAAGTTGATATAAACAAACAGTTCAGTAAAAAAACTTTTTGATGGAACATTTTTTCGTAAGTTTTTTTCGCAAACGCCGGAATCGAATAACTATGGCTTTGTAATTTATTGCTTTTCATTCTTATATTCCTCATTTATACGTTAAGTATTCTCCATTCATAAAAATGAATGTAAAGGGTGGAATTTAGGGGCTGAAATATTAAAAAATTAAAAAATCTCTAAAACTTTCGAAATAACGGTCATTAATTTGGGTGTTAATTATAGATTTACTCAAAAGTGAAAAATTGTGGGGTCCTGGAGCTGTAAATATGTGAACCCTTTTCGGAGGCGCGATAAAGGGTTTCGAATAAGAAAAAATAAGCCGTTGGGTAATAATTTGCAGCATTATAGCGAAGTTATTGGAATGGCTCCAAAAATTTGAAATAAAAATTTTTGAAAATCGTCTTTATTGAAATCCATTTTGAGGCGTTCTGAAACGAATCATTGAGTTTAACGCTTTTAGTTTATTATTTTCAGTAATGAACCTTAGTAATTGACCAAGAAGAAATAGTTTTTCAACCCCCCCCCCCCCCCCTCAAAATTAGTTGGTTTACATTCGAGGATGCGTAGAATCCAGAAATTGAGGAATAAGAAAAAAAAGAAAAAACCGATCGTCCGCTGTACGCCGTTCAGAGCTTTTCTCCAAAACTGCTGACACAGTTTATGAAAATTGGGTTATAAATGACATTTGGGGTCTAGTTGTTCCTAGAAACTCGGCATCAATATCAATCAACCCAAAAGGGAGCATTTAAGGGCTGAAATATTAAAAAATTGATTGCATTTACTTTCCCTCTACAGGTGCTTCTATGTCTTTTGCCCGACCACCATGAAAAGGTGTTTTTGTACTTTTACTTGAGTATTTAAGTCGTTTCAAATGCCTTGGAAACAGGTAGATACGCGTGATGCATGAAAATTACCAAACCTGGGAGGGACAATTTCGTATTGGTCGAGTGGAAAGGGAAGACGTATCCCGGAAAAATTCTAACCGTTCTCGACAAAGACATCCAAGCATGTGTAATGTGCATGAAGGAAAGTGGAAAATTCTGGTAGTGGACAGAGCCGTCATATACACCTTTGGTACAACGAAAGTCAAATAAAGAAGGAGATGGGACCCCCAAAAGATTTGAAGGGACTTGGTAGTTGTTTTTTGTTTTCGTTTTTATTTTTTATTTTAAAATTCGGTTGAAGAGTTTAGTAACGAACTACTTCCTTTGGAGAACATTGGTTCCTATTTTTGCGACCATTATAGAGATTCAAGAGTTTTTATCCAAACGTTTTGACAAAATAGTTTAATGAAGAGTTGAAAGCATTATCGCTTCCGAGACTGCAAGGCAGCGGAAGCTTTGTTTTCACTTTCGAAACGAAAACAAATTTTTCGCTCCAAAATCAAAATTTCCACTCGCATTTTGCGTTTCAGAGCCTCCTGAACAAATTTGGTTCCGTGTCTGTCTGTCCGTCCATATTTCCTTGTAACAGCCATAACTTCCACAATTTTGATCCGATTTTAACCAAATTTTCAGGGATTGTGCGGGTTAAGCTCTAGATGGTCCCCTATCAACTTCATCATGATCGAATCAACGGTAGCTTCTGCCCAGGCGCTAACGTGAATTCGTTGTGACGGTCATAACTCGGTCAATGTTGAGCGGATTTCGGTCAGATTTTCAGGGATGATGTGGGTAAAGTCCCTTGAGGTCCCATAAGACAATCATCATTTAATTGCATTAGCGGTACGCTCTGCTCATGCGTAAACGAAATATTCTTGTTACGGTCCTTGCAACAGCCGTAATTTCCACAATTTTGATGCGATTTTCTTCAAATTTTTAGGGATCGTGCGGGTATAGCTCTACATGGTCCCCTATCAGTTCCGTCATGATCGAATCAACGGTAGCCTCTGCGCAGGCGCAAACAAAATTTTCTTGTTTCGGTCATAACTCAGGCAATTGTGAACGGATTTCGGTCAGATTTTCAGGGATGATGCGGGCAAGGTTTCTTGAGGTCCCGTATCACATTCTTCGCGATCATCAGCAGCGGTACGCTAGGCGCATGCGCGAAAGTGATGTTTTTGTTACGGTCACAGCTTAGTTAATTTTATCGGATTTTGTTCAAATTTTCAGAGATGATCCCGGTAGAGTCCCTTGAGGTGCCATACGAATCGTACGGTACTACCAGTGATTGTGCCCATCATGCCGGGAATTTATTTGCAGGGAATATTCCCGGCCGGGAATTAATTTTTTGGTGACGTACTGTGAAGGTCACGAGGAAGCTCATGTGCCATTTCCTTGGCAGTGTATTTTTCTTAATGTTTAAAAAACTGATTTTGTTCCTCAAAATTGCGTTTTTTGAATTTTTTTTTTTTTTTTTGCCAGGTGTAGAAGCAGGGATGAAATCGTGAGGGGTGAGATGTTGCATGCGATGAGATCCAATGTGTTTATGACAGATAAACGTTAGTGACACTAGCAGGGTTAGTAAGTGCCACTACTTTTTCTGGACGATTTATGTGTTTCTCAAACACAGGCGCAAGAAACTTAGATTTATATATCTATACTGAGTAAAAGTTTTGGCTTGACTGGTTGAATAATAAAAGAATAAATTTAAAAAAAAAACCTCGAAAAGTAGCACTTGTCATTTCGTATTACGTTAGTTTTGGTTCACTATTTCCAATGATGAACCTTTGTAATCGGCTAGAAAAAAAGAAGCAAAAAATTCAATCATCCCTAAAAATCTGCTGGTTTCTGTTACATGATACGTTGATTCTTAAATTAAAATGAAATCATAGAAGAAAATGATAAAAATAAAAATAAATAAATAACGCTCTAAAAAGGTTTTAGCGTTGGAAGGGAAAAATCGTCAACACGAATGTTAATCGCAAACTGAGTTTGGTTTCAATCTTATTCAGTTTTATAGTAAGTTAAAACTGTCAACACACGCGTGATTCTTAACTTAAATTATAAATTTACCTGACTTAAATATATTATGCTTACCTGCACAGAAGAGCTATCAAATACAGAAATAATAAACCTTTATGGAATAATTTACAGCGTTTTAAAATTTATTTTAGTTTGAAATTAGATCAATGAACTGAATGAGGTCCACCCTAGTTGTTGTAATGTACTTATATTAATTTGTTTGCTGGATTTTGAGTCCGGAGGAGATACAGGTTTCGTCTCCGAACCTGGTACATATTCACATGAATGCTTCAGTGTTATGTGCGTGACGGTGGCTCACTGGTAGCAAGCCAGGGTACGACTCTCAGCAGGCGCAGAAATTTATTTTTGCATCTACACACTTTTCTATTTAGGTTGGACAAAGCCTAGCTGTCATGTAGTTATATGCACATATAATATTGCCACAAGACCAATGATAATCGCAGAACGCTATCTATTGAAGAAGTAATAGGTAAACTTCTGTGTAATAGTTTGCAGCTTTTTTTCGTAGGCATCCATTTTATTCAACTTCCAAAGGTCGTCTTGTTGCGACATGAGGGCCCGTAGCCCAGAATGACGGACCTCTCGCATATAGAGTTACCTCCAGCCTTGTGTGTGAGATGCACGACCCGATAGCCTACGGGGGTGGATTCTCTTCGGCAGTCGGATGGCGGGGACCTTCCGAGATTTTATCTACACAAGACCTTCGCCGCCATTCGTAGCCTCCGCCTTGCCAGTTGGTATAGATCTCAAAACCACTATCTCACCGCCTGTTTTATTAGTATACGTGATTTTCAACTTGAAACGATGCATGCTGATATTGCTGATGTTTTTCCAAGTATTAAACCATCTCAAAAAATTTCAAAGTAATGTAGAAGTAACAGAAAAGTCTATTCCTCTGCAAGGGATTCATTTTATCATCGTGCGAGTGGCCACAATTAATTTAAATTACAATTGGTGTGGCTCATAGTTTCCTCGAATCTGTTTGATTAATTCACAGATTTTTGAAATATTTTGATTTTAAATAAGCTTGAAAGATTCCATAGCGGGTTTCTATGGTTGGAAAAATACGTAGTGAATTGGGATGATGAAGCTTAAAATGCCGATGTAGTCAATTAGGCAATGAGAACCTACCAAATGCTTGAAACTATGTTTAAGAAAGACGCAGTGGGCCGGTAGCGTTGATGTACATTGGGAACCATCACCTGGCTAAGTCGCTCCCTGAAAATTTTACTAAGATCGGACAAAGTTTGTAGAACTTGTGTTTTTTTTTTTATTCATTCTTTTTAAATGATTTAAGCCGCATTTTAATCAGAAGGGTCATGATCATGAGTAATTATTATTACTTCTATAGAATTTGCCGATTTAATTAAACCTTTTACCAAATGAATCAAACCTTTTGCCAAATGAGTTAAACTTTTTTCCAAAATAATTCACCCTTTTCCCAAAATAATTAAACCTTTTCCCAGTGCAATTAAACTTTTTTCCAAAATGATTAAACCTTTTCCCGAAACAATTAAACCTCTTGCGAGAAAGTATGACGTATGTACAGATGCGAATTTCGAAAAAGTTTAATCAATTAGGAACTACAGAAAAACTTGAAACGAGGTGTGCAATCTATGGGTCAATGAATAATGCACCAAATTTTTACCCCCCCCCCCCCCTCCCCACAATTTGTTGAAAACATTTCAAGGTACGTAGATTCCAAAAATCTTGGAAAGTTGGAAAGTTCTTAATTAGATTTTTGGAATCTACGTACCTTGAAATGTTAGCCAACAAATTGTGGGTGGGTGGGGGGGGGGGGGGGGTAAAAATTTGGTGCATTATTCATTGACCCATAGATTGCACACCTCGTTTCAATTTCAAGTTTTTCTGTAGTTCCTAATCGATTAAACTTTTTCGAAATTCGCATCTGTACACGTCATACTTTCTCGCAAGAGGTTTAATTATTTCGGGAAAAGGTTTAATTATTTTGGAAAAAAGTTTAATTGTACTGGGAAAAGGTTTAATTATTTTGGGAAAAGGGTGAATTATTTTGGAAAAAAGTTTAACTCATTTGGCAAAAGGTTTGATTCATTTGGTAAAAGGTTCAATTAAATCGGCAAATGCTATATGTAGTTACCGAAGAATCATCTTTTGATTTATAAAATCAAAATTATATTCATTCTTAAATCGTATCTTGCCGTGTGTTCATTCCTAGAAATGAAGATCTAACAGTGGCGACGATTTGAAAACTAAGGAGAATTTTATACAAAGAGAAATGACAAAATGACGTGGTAGGCGTTCACAGTTGGATATTCCCCGGGATGAAGAAGAACACGAAGGAGAGATCGACTATCCTAGTGTAAGATTTAAAAACGTCAAGGTAAGGCTCTTTAATCCCAAATCCCAGACATTGGAATGTTATCTGCAGTATTTCGAGCTCTATTTGAAGTTAGCCAGAATAATTGTCGAAGAAGATCGACGAGATTCGTTATTAACAAAAGTAGGAGAGGAGACATTTAAAATGCTGGTTGGTTATTTCCGGCCAGCTATGGTAACTATTAGCAAATCCTATGGAGAGTTAATTGGAGTTATTAATAAATATCATAACAACATAATACTGTAAACACAGATAGATTAACTCTTGCGATGAGAAATAGAATAAAAACAAAGATGTCTCAAAATGTATTAGTGACCTTGGGGCACTTGCAGGCAGATGTCAATTCGGATCTTCTCTTGAAGAACAAATCAGAGATCGAATCATTGTTGGAGTAAATGGTAGTAAACCATTTGCTGGGAATGGAAGGAACCAAAGAGTTTTGGAAACATTTTCAGGTGATAACCATTCATTAGCTGAAATTGAATCTATGGCCTTACGCCTTGAAAGAGGTAAGGTAGAACAAAAACGTTTGGCAGATATGTTGGAACGAAAAGCAGTAATAAATAAAATTAACATCAATCATGAACATGAAATATCTAACAAAACAAAATGTATGTTGACAAGAGGCCAACATTGTTTTAAGTATGGGAAGAATGCTCATAACGGAACTGACTGTCCAGCTTTTGGTAAGTCCTTTGATCTTTGTCAAGTGAAAAACCCTTTCTCACTTGTTTGTTTCAAGTTAGGTCGCGTGAAAGTACAATCACAAGAAAACAGAAACAACGCAAAGGGAAAACGAGGAAGAGGAAGAAGCCGCAAAATCAACATGTAACCGGGACCATGGCTCAGTTGGTACGTTCCAGGAATACAAGGGGGACTCTCAATCCTATGTTATATTTTCTTGACATGATTTGCATGTTTTTAGGAGTTCTTCAATCGATTTATCGATTAACTGCCACCAAAGGTGCATTCTGGAATGGCCCTCGTTGCCAAAACTCCTGGATATCGTTCATGCAAGATGTGAAGAACTTTGCATTTTGAAATGCGAGCTTGCGAGCTTCCAGACCACGAAACTATACCATTCTGATCTATTTGTCCAACTGATCTATATTTTAATTTAAGAATGTTTTGTGATGGAAGTGCTCTTGAACGGCTAGTTTCTGGGATTAATTAGATTAAATAAAACACCTACCTTTACAAGTCCTTTGTATTTAACAAGAGCCATGAACTGAAAATTAATTACTAGATAAAAGTAGTGATTAAGTATAAACTCGATTTCGTTAGGTGAGAATTCTAGTGGTTTTATAACAACTGATTTAAACGGAGTGGAAGATCTTGTGGTCGATTTTTGAAGCAGTGCCCGTTAGGAGCACTATAAGGTCGCACTCCGGCCTGTGATTTCAAGTAGGGGCGTCGTTAGACCGAAATAGTGGAGGGGAAGTATGAAATCCCCAACTGAATCAAAAGTTTTCCCAATTATAAAACAGGGAAATAAAAAAAAGAAAATGTGAGTATCACTTATAAATTGAAACCTGCTACTTACAGTTAATATCTATTGCCTAAAAGTACCTATTTAATACATGTGACATCACTGTAAAATGAAGATTTTCATATTAGTTGTTGAATTTGATAACATATCTTAGTATTAGTTATAGATTAAGACAATAATTGAAAGTCATTTTTCGAAACTTAGAGAATGTGTAAATGATCTGGATAAATCTTCCGGATACAATTAAAAGCACAGAGATTTGTTCATTGGTAAATCAGATACCTATATATTTATATTTTTTGAATTGAAACAATAGTTACAATTAAGAATTAATAACAGGAAAAATACAATTATTAAAGCTTTTTCTCTACACGATTAGTGTTCAAAAGGTTGAGTTTTCATTAGAAGTGGATATGCTGATTTTTCAAATTAGCCCATTGTTGAACTACGCCACATCCTCCATGTCAAGATTCTCAACAATAACTTTTTCAAATTGTAATTGGAGCAATGGACATAGGCAGTACATTAAACGGTTTTCATATGTTTCAAACTACTGAATGTTCTTCATTGAACGACAGGGTGGATACGGATGAGCGTGAAAACTGTTTTTGGGTGAGTCGGACTAAAATAGAGTAAAACGCCGCCGCCGTCAAGCGCAATTTTCTAATTTGTTTTTGAGACGTATCATAATTGGGAAATACTGAGAAAATTCGGGAAAATTTGAACAAAAAATGCACGAAATGAATATAACAAGCTAGTCTTTTATCAGTACATATCATCTACAGTTGGGAAAAATTAGGATTTCATTTGGATCAGACTTTCATAATGGTCTTTTCGAATTGAAGGTTTTGTTGCCACTTCCCAAATTTTACCGACTTGTCCCAAGTAGGTGAAACCTGATGGTGGAGGCTCCCCCTATAGCGTCGGCCTATGTCCAAGTACTTCCTCTGTTACTACAGTGCTTCTGTTGCGATGCTCAGGTGTACTCATTTTTGTTCTCCCCTGTCGAGAGACAGGTTGAAAATACCACAAGGTCTTGGACTTTTATTCTCAAGTAGAGAACGCTGAGGGTCGTCGGAAATCTTAAATAAGACTTTTTAACGAGTGGCACGCCGGTCACGGGAATGCTGAACCCCTGAGCACCCCTTTGCGGCGGTAGTTAGCGCTGGCTAATCTGCCCGCTCATTAAAACGCCTGCGGCCCGCGCACTACCCTTCCATAACCCGACGGGCCGCTTTCTGGCCGCCGTAATTTATTTTGTGACCCCAACCTCACCCCGCGCTTCTGGGCAAAATGCAGTCCAAGTGGTTCGAAGGCCTCTTGAAAGATTTTCCCCATTCGTTTCGCTCGACTTGAAAATAATCAGTTGGATGCTGCGTCGAGGGCAGCAAATTATTTATTTTATAATCTCCGTCGACAGGGTTTAATAAACGGATGACTATCAGCTCTGCTCTGGAGATGGAATCAAACTATCTTGAAACGACGATATGTGCCTAATTTTGGTATGCAGAGTCCATTATCCGATTTGCAGCGTTTAGAAGCTAGAATACGTACAATGTCAATATTCTTGATCTCAAACTGTTGAGATTCTTGATCTCAAATATTTCATTAATATTTGCTGGAAAATCGATAAAACTGCTGAATAAAAGATAATATACAAAATATTTTTTGTATTAGAGTATATTATTTAGAACGGTTTTTTTTGTTTGCCATAAAACAGTAGTTAACCATTTCTTTAGATTAACATTGCTCAAATTTCAAAACTCTGTAATATAATAAGTAGGTATACGTATTATACTACTATTAGCCAACGTTCACTCATACGATCATGCTGAATGTTTGGAACGTTTTTACAGTCATTCCAGGTGCATTCCACGTTCAATAGTACATCTCGGACCAAAATGTTGGAATTATTCATTAGGAACGAAAACATTGTCTTTATTCCAGTTCTCAACTCAATAATGATTTCATAAAAAAAAAGAAAAAAAAAGTAAATCACTAAAAACGGCTAAAAATTGTTAAGTTTATATTTTTTAGCAGAATTTCAGTCAACACCTTCTTCAACGGGGCAGGCCTGAGGGGTGTGCTACGTATGAAGCCACACACTCGAGCCTTTTGAAAGGCTCTGATGCCCTGAAATACTCTGATGCCCTTGCCCAAGGTCCAAGATCAGTAGAGCAACTATGTACCTATCTTAGTAGTTCATACTTTTGTTGTGCGTGTGCCATAATGAAACTCTGTAATTTCTGGTTCACTATGCTCTAAAGTTTTATTTCTTTTTACCCATGAGATATGGAAATTTATCCGGCGGACGGTGATTCCCGCATTTGCTATTTATTCTGAGAATATTTACAATGTAAGTGCAAAAATCATTGTAACGTGACCCATAAACATAATAGCGGTTTAAGGTACAAGAAAGAGTATTGAACCTATCAAGTGAATCAATAATAAATCAAAATGAGCGAAATAAATTTAATGTTCTAAAAGGCGCAAAAGTGGACAAAAACTGTGTCTTTAGTCCTTAAATTTCAAAAAATGTCTGAGAGAGCCCCCCTCCCCCCAGATGGGGGAATTTTTAGTGATTTTTTTTTAGCACATTTTTTGAAATGTATAACCATTTTAATGTGCTAAAAAAAAAGAAGAAAAAAAAAAAAAAAAAGTGCTGGCTAAACAAAGTCATCCTTTCTTTTAGATTGCTTGATTTTTTTGTGTGCAAATACGGAATTTTCATCTTAATCCTAAGAGAATCGTTTCAGAATGCTTCAAAACGGATTTCCTTGATTAAATGTTTACAATATTTGTATTTAAAAATTTTTCGGGCCATTGCAATACTCCATTTTCTACCAAAACTCGATAATTAACTGATGATTCACCGTACAGGCGTTTAGCTTAATAGGATGTGCGCATTGATTGAAAAGTGATTTATTAAGTTTTTAAGTAAAGCTAGATCTCATCCTGAGAATGTTGACACCAACAGTGCTCTTCAAGATGAGTAGATCTTTTGCTGTGATTTTTAAAATAATTACTACGTCACATTAGGAAAACAATAGAAAAATAACAACTCATTGCAGGTTAGTATCAGAATTCTCCCGATAATTAAAATTGAGTAAAAAAAGCTCCATATTCTCACTCCCACGTATTAAAGTGTTCCGCTGGTTACGAGTGAACTGCCATTGGGGACTGTGCTCATCTCGTTGCGTATCCTACCAATCATGTCAATACCTACCTACCATGTCATTCATGAAAATTGAAAATATTGAGTTAGTTGGAGTACTACTTCGCTCCGCTTCTTGGAAAAACGTTGTTAATTTTAATCCGTGATTTAAATTTTCCTTAAAATTTAAGGCCGCACCTTAACCGGAAGGGTCATTAGCGACATTTGGATTAGGTGTTATTATTGACATAATAGAAATTAGTCACATGCGAAGGAATGTCGAACAATGATTTTTGGGTTATTGATTTGTTATTTTGAGTTGGCCATTATCAATGCCACTTTTAACAAGTGGAATCCGTCCAGATCAGGTGGACGCAAGTAGACTATTTCGAACACTTTTCCCGATTATTCTAAAAGATGTAAAATTTAATAAATAAATTAAAAATATTCATTTCAAAAACTTCTAGGTATGTTATATTCAGAAACTGTAGTATGTTTATTTCATTTAAGTACGTTTTCATTATTTTGATTTTCAAGGCAAACTTTGAAAAATCGCCGAAAGAAAACTACTTATTTTTGGAGAGTGAGGTTGATGCCAAACTTCTTAGAATGGAATTTTCTTCCATTTAAAAATAATTGAAGTACCGTTTTCACACCTAAGGTTATCACTCATCTTGGGTGAAACTAACCCCGCTATTGCCCGGAATTATGAAAAACTACTCGTGGTTAGCTTAATTTATAATGTCAACTCAATAAGAGCAGTTTGAACAAATTTTGATAACTAGGGTAATGGAGCAGTGCAACTCTAAAAGAAAACAACTTCCTGTTTACCGCGTTGTGTTCTCGGACGACGTTGTTAGGCGTTTCCTGATTTAGGATATTTCGGAAGGTTTAGGGAATTTCACTACCGCTAAATACCATTTCAAGAAGTTGCTGGCCTTTTTGCGAAAACCGCATTCCAATTGGGTTAGCCGGCTGAACATGTACGCGTCAGCCACACGCACGCACGCGCATACACACGTATGCACGCACAGACACAGATTCATATTAATACAATGTTCCATATACTTCGTTCAATAACATAAAATCAATAGGCTAGTGATTTGAGAGGGTGGAATGTCAAATATACCTTATAAACCTTTGTGTAATAGTGACTCGGATGATTCACCAAATTTTGGTATCAAATCGAAATTGTTATCGTTAGTATTACTTCAGATTTTACTATTATATAAATTACGTACAACAACTTTAAACTCGATTTTCGAATTATAATGATTGTCTGAAATCGAGAATTGGAACTGAGTTCTGCAATAATTATCGCCGTTTCCTTATTCGCGTTATGGTCAAGATCCTCCATCGGGATTCCACCTCTCAAAAACTCCACAGAACCACCGAGTGTGTCGGTGAAGAATCGTGATGAAGACTGTAATAGGAAGTTTTTGGAGGATGGTGGTTGAAGGGCGGTGAGATGGTCAAGGACTCGAGGTCTCGCCGATGCCGATGTGGCGGTAAAGATCGTGACCAGCTGGCGGCCACGCGACCACCACGCTCCCCCCTCCAACAATACTGCTCCTACCTGTACCTTCATCCGACGCCTACCGGACTGGTCTCTACTTGGACGATTGGAGTTTCCTCATTTGCTGCGTTATTCTAATATTCTATTCTTCTGCTCACAAAGAAATAAGTACCTGCGAACTAAACCGACTGCCATTCATACAGTGCAAATCTCCGATGTTTACTTGGTGTATTGTTGACTGCAGGTGTAATCTAAGTATCACACGCACAACACATGTAGGGTGAAGTGAACAACTCTTGAAGGT
The DNA here is from genome assembly GCA_030762985.1 of Adelphocoris suturalis. Taxonomy (NCBI): domain Eukaryota; kingdom Metazoa; phylum Arthropoda; class Insecta; order Hemiptera; family Miridae; genus Adelphocoris; species Adelphocoris suturalis. The sequence continues at coordinate 36,051,930 of CM061040.1, forward strand.
AAAAAAAAACCCCTCCCCTGGTTATTTAATCTTCCACAAAACGCGCTGCTTGAAAATTACATTGCAAATCAAGAATCACAGAACGAATTAATATTATGTCCTTTATTCTAACTAATAACATGCACTCCACAAAACAAAGAACCAAGCAAATTTACAGGTTGGTATCACAGGGTTACAGATGTGGCCTGTGTAAGTATTAAAATTATTACCACAATGTTCAGAAGAAGGGTTTCATTGCAACATTTGTTCCGAGTCTGAGTGTGTATTGTGTGTGTGGAAGTGTGTGTGTCTGTAGTGTATCCGCAAATCCTTGTAACAAGCACGATATTCAAGCGATTTTTATGAAATGTTTACGGAATATGCGGGTTAGGGTGTAGATGGTCTCCTATCAATTTCGTTGTTCCAAAATCAATAGGCACTTACTCAGCGCATGCGCTAACGTAAATTCCATCAAGCATCATTTTCTCCCGCCCCAGCCATCTGATCTCGCTCAAATTTAGAGGATAGGTGAGAGAGTTTGATTTGAGTTCTCCCGAGCAATTTAAACATTATCCTATTACTAGTAGCTACTGCTCGTGCGCGACTGTGTATTCTTTTCAATGAACCTAATTTTAGCAGTTTTCATCCGATTTTGATGAAATTTTCAGGGAATATGCGGATTAGGCTGTAAATGGTCCCCTATCAATTTCGGTTTCACCAAGTTGAACTGAGTTCCTAAAAACGAGTTTTTGACTGAACTCGGATAATTGAAAACTCCAGTTGAATCAACGTTGATCCGAAATCCCAGGTTGAACATTGAGAAGAGCTGGCTTATTTCGGGAGCGGGAAGGTCGGTGTTTTTGTTTATTTCATATTTTTTTGTCACTTGTCATGTTATCATTCGCTTGGTCATTTGCAAGTGATTATTCGGTTTGTGGTTTTTTGTGTTTATTGTGCAATTAGTCCAGTCAAAACAAGGCTTAACCTCCTGAAAAATCCGAAAGTTTTGAAACTTCGCACACTTATTTAAAGGTACCTAGGGATGAATATACCAAAAGTCCTCATGAATATGAGGCGAGCTCTAGCGGCAATTAGCGAAAACAGGTCACTTTTTTTGGTTTTTTGTTAATATCTCGAGGACCTTTGGTCGGAGGTAAAAATGTACCATATACATAATTGAAGCTCATTAAACTTGCAACAAAAATGATTATATACATTTTTATTGTATTCCTAATGGTTACCGAGTTATAGGGCGCTAAATGATAGCGGTTTTTGAAAAATCGCGCTAGCGCGGTACAATATATGGCATTTTTTATAATAGTTTACAATGTTTTACCACTTTTTTTTTTTTTTTTTTTTCACCAAGGATGATTGATGAGATAAACTTTACAGCTTTGTATAAAAAGAAAGACATGATGTATATTAAACAATGAAATACATGAACAAAAAATGCTGGGGACATTCCAAGAAAAATTGCGTGCAGAAAAATCAATCAACTCTTGATTGTTTTTTGGTAGAAGGCTCTGCAATCTGCTCATCTTGGTCTGCTTCTGAACTTGCAACCTGAAACACAGTAAGAAGAGGTAAATGTGCAGCATGAGATGTTGATGTGAGAGAACCATTATACGGATAAGAACATGTAGGTAAGCGAGCAGAAAAACAATGTATGAACATTACGACCGATTCATGTATAATATTGCGGGGTATCAATAAAAACATATTTAAAAAAATACAAAAGTGCAATCTCACCTGACTTCTGGCTGTCTCTGTTTCTTCAAGGTTTATGACATCGGGATCATCAGGGTCATCAAAGTCTTCTGCGAGGGTGGAAGTAACACCATTTAAGCATTCGCCATGGCAGTTGTAACAAACGCTTGTACACATTATTCCTGACTTTCGACAACCACATCTGTTCCCACATCCACCTGTACATTTGCAACAAATGAGGTTGAGGAGAGCTTCAGGTGCTGCTGGATCCTCTGTTGTCACAGTGATCAGCCGATCGCTTTCCAACTTCCAACCCCACTGTACAGGAGGAAGTTCATTCCCAAGCCAAAATTGAATTTGGTGGTACACTAGAAATGCGTGCTGTCTTGCTGCTCCTTCTGTGGGTTGCAGAGCAGAAAGGTCGGGTTTAGCATTAGATACATACTTGGTGAATGCATTATAGCGGTGCATGTTAAGAGAGGTTTTCTTCCTGGGCGCATTGTACAATGCCAGGAATATTTTGTTTCCAGCAGCAGCTACAGCCTCACAGGATGAACTTGGGCTATTAAATATACCTTGCAGTTCAGCTTGCTCCTTGAACAATTTGAAACAGGAGAGTTTCCCTTTTAGATATGCAGCCAAAGCTATATCACATCTGCTGAACGCATGCACAAGAAGTATGCTGTCCTTCATTCTCAAAGTGTGCAATTGCTGGATTGAATATACTTTCCTTCCTACTTTGCCATGGCTTGATTTCACAAATAATGTTTTGTTCAATTGGAGTTAAGGCCATGAGGAGAATAATAAGATCTACATCTTCACCGACTATTGCTACTTTGTCACAAGTGAAAGATTTCGCGAGTTCTGTTCATACGATCAATGTGTCAGCATCACTGGATGCTTGTTCTGTTTCAACTCAATGGCTGGTAAGGGTAGTTGTGAGGAAAGAAATTAGTATAGATTTATTCTTTTCGTTAGAAAGAAAATCATCCTGTTTGACTGTTACTACTGTTTTTTCTCCAAAGTTGATGTCAACTGACCTCTTTGATTTGTACCTTCGGCTTTTTCAGCTCTCTTTCTACTGGAAAGGGCGGCTGAATAACCACCAAACACCACCGTGCAGCTGTTGCCACCATAATGCTTGAGAACATAGGCTACATAACACTGGCTTATGGTTGAGATTGTTGGCGAATCTTTGGGCCACACCACCTTGTGCAATAGTAAGCCTCCATCCAAAACAATGTCAATATTGACTAGGTTAACTTTTTCTTGTAATGGAGTGAAGGCATCATACAAGGTACATTCCTTTGTCTTCCGCATTCCTGCCCCCTAAAATAAAGATAGTGGGTACGGGGCAAGCTCATGCTGTAAGTAGAACTTCAAATCCTCATCACTCTACTTGTTGATGGCAATCCTCTGAAAGATTGTGAAAGGGTTGATAACCACCAGGAGCAGCAAGACAGCACGTATTTCGAGTGTACCACCAATTTCAATTTTGGCTTCCTCCTGTACAGTGGGGTTGGAAGTTGGAAAGCGATCGGCTGATCACTGTGACAACAGAGGATCCAGCAGCACCTGAAGCTCTCCTCAACCTCATTTGTTGCAAATGTACAGGTGGATGTGGGAACAGATGTAGTTGTCGAAAGTCAGGAATAATGTGTACAAGCGTTTGTCACAACTGCCATGGCGAATGCTTAAATGGTGTTACTTCCACCCTCGCAGAAGACTTTGATGACCCTGATGATCCCGATAAACATTGAAGAAACAGAGACAGCCAGAAGTCAGGTGAGATTGCACTTTTGTATTTTTTTTTTTTTAAATATGTTTTTATTGATACCTTGCAATATTATACATGAATCGGTCGTAATGTTCATACGTTATTTTTCTGCTGGCTTACCTACATGTTCTTATCCGTATAATGGTTCTCTCACATCATCATCTCATGCTGCACATTTACCTCTTCTTACTGTGTTTCAGGTTGCAAGTTCAGAAGCAGACCAAGATGAGCAGATTGCAGAGCCTTCTACCAAAAAACAATCAAGAGTTGATTGATTTTTCTGCACGCAATTTTTCTTGGAATGTCCCCAGCATTTTTTGTTCATGTATTTCATTGTTTAATATACATCATGTCTTTCTTTTTATACAAAGCTGTAAAGTTTATCTCATCAATCATCCTTGGTGAAAAAAAAAAAAAAAAAAAAAAGTGGTAAAACATTGTAAACTATTATAAGAAATGCCATATATTGTACCGCGCTAGCGCGATTTTTCAAAAAACGCTATCATTTAGCGCCCTATAACTCGGTAACCATTAGGAATACAAGAAAAATGTATATAATCATCTTTGTTGCAAGTTTAATAAGCTTCAATTATGTATATGGTACACTTTTACCTCCGACCAAAGGTTCTCGAGATATTAACAAAAAACCAAAAAAAGTGACCTGTTTTCGCTAATTGCCGCTAGAGCTCGCCTCATATTCATGAGGACTTTTGGTATATTCATCCCCAGGTACCTTTAAATAAGTGTGCGAAGTTTCAAAACTTTCGGATTTTTTAGGAGGTTGGGTCATTTTTTTAGGTTTTTTGACTGGACTAAATTGTTTACATTTCTGGCCGGATTGATGGAATCGAAGAAGAAACCAAGGGAACCGGCGATCTCCAACTCGAAAAAACAGATTTCTGCATGACCTAAGTTATCGCATTGAAAAAAAAAAAAAAAAAAAAAAAAAAAAAAAAAAAAAAAAAAAAAAAAACCGACCCCCATTCCGTCCTAACCAAAACCTCTCGTAGTTTTCATCTTCAAAAATTAATGAAAACTCGACCCTTCGGGCCTCGCAGGGGGCTCCGCCCCCCTTGATCCCCCGGTCGCATTCCGCTTTGGGCCTTTGGCTATAATGCTAAAACATGGAACATGCTTTCTTCGCGCTAATTCGGGAATATTTTATTTTATTTTCCTGTAGTTATGATGTTGCCAAACTAATTAGCCTGCCACCAAGCGGCACAACTATGATAAAGATCGTGTAAATAATTTTAAAACTATGACATAAATATTTTACCAATAGTAATTACAACAGAGTACCTAGGTAGGTAATTTCCTGTTATGGTGTGCATCTACAATTACTATAACCCAGATAAACTTCTCAACCAACTGACAACAAAACAAGCGGCATCGTTTACTGTATCAATTTATAAAGTATATAAATATAAAACTACGACATAAATAGAAGAACAAGTACGAAAGAAATGCGTGATAAATCGAGAGATTTCCAACGAATGGAGAAAGATTTTAGTCCGATGAAAACTAAAGAACTTTCATTTCCCCAGCAACGGCTTGGTTGTACGTAAAAATCACAAGAAAAAATTTCGTGACACTTCTGCGTAACGTTTTTCGCTAGGTTACTCCATGGTTTTGTGACACATCCGAGTAACGTTTTTCGCTAGTTAGTTCAAGGCTAAAGCATGTTCCATGCTAAAATTTCGTGACACATCGCCGTCTCCCAACCGCGCCTCCCAAAAAAGTTGACACTTTTTTTATTTATTTATTTACGGGCAAGCCCAATTACACAAAGAAACAAAAAACCAAAGAACATACAAGAAATACAATAAAGAACACAATACTAAAATAATAATTCAGAATATAAAGAAGGAAATTAACAACAAGTGAAACCAGGTAAATTAAGGTACTTATGGAAAATAACAGTTCCGGCAAACAACACTACCAACAATATAATAATATATTAAGAAAAGCTCAACGGGGAGGAGGCGATCCGCTTTTTGAGAGAAGTTAGAAAATTATGAAAAAAGTCAAATTCAGGGTGTAAACCATTAAGTAGATTAGCGGAACGAGGCAGCCGCTGCAGAGGACTGTTCCGTACGTAGTTTGTCGATGAGAAAGGGACGTGGAAGAGGAGAGGAGAGCGGGCCGACAGACGAGGCACCCGGAGACCGATCATGGAGAGCAAGACTAACTTTTCGCCAGTTAACTCAAGGCTAAAGCATGTTCCATGCTAAAACCCGAGCGAGAGCTCTTGCCATTATCTCTTGATATAAATAAAGATGAATAAAGAATGTCTCTAGAATTTTCGGCAAATTTTTATAAGGTGGTGTGGTTGGTATGTGAGGAGTTGAGTGACAGTTGATCCGAGCCCCGCAACGCTGAACGCCATTTGATCAGAGATCAGCCTTGAACTTCGATGAAGAAGTCCATTATTATGGAAGATCTCCGTTCAACTGCCAACACCCGTCTTGAACTTGGATCAAAAGCTTGGTGAAACCGGCTCTAAGTGTGTAGAGATAAGTAGTAATGACCTCCGCTAACTCACCTTCTCGTTGAACCCGCGCCGGTCGAATGAGCACTTTCAAGTACCTATAACATTTAGTATTGGAGTAAACTAATTTTTGAATTTGGCACAGACACCAATGTAATCTTTCTATTGTTCAACTGTGAGATTGAATGAAGAAAATATTTATTCTGACCTAGGTCTTATATAGTTCAGCAATGTATTGACCTGCTCTTCTTGTGTCTTCACTGAGAGTCCAATCACCATACGGAAATTGTCAAATCTTGTCAACCACGCGTTAAAGTCCTAGTTGAAATCTTATTGATCTGGGCCATGGTTTGGTGGAGGTGGAGCTGGAGTTCCAGGTAGGATAATTTATCAAACTTCCTAATTGGTTAATTTTTATCGAATCAATTCTTTTTTATCGCTTTTTTTTACTACCCCTTTTTTAAATCTAAATCTTGCAGCAAATTTTTTGTCTATTCGTTAACAACTCATCAGAGGAACAGAGTTGTTTCCCTCAAATGCCAATATACCCTTTTTAGCGAATTTTCTTAGAAAATAAAGCTATTGCAATGGCTCCAAAAATTTTATAATTAAAATTTTCAAAAATTTTCTTCATTGAAATCTGTTTTGAGGCATTCTGAAATGATTCCTGGATTTTAACGCTTTTTTATATGTATGTATATATATATATATGTATGTGTCATTCCAGACGATAACTCTCGATAGAATAGAGAAAAAAACTTCGTTCTTTCGCAAAAAAATCAAGCATTTCTAAATAAAGGATGAGTTTGTTGGACAACACTTTTTGAGCACATCAAATTGGTCAAATTTCAAAAAATGTACTTAAAAAATCACAAAAAAAGGCAAAAAACCGCTAAAAGTTAACAAATTTATATTTTTTAGCAGAATGCTACTCGAAAAAAATTAATCGAACATGAACTAGGACATTTAAAAATTTAAGCATAAAATTGTACTGAAAAATGTACTTAAATTTCATTAAAATAAGCTAAAAATTGATAGGATTACTTGAACAAATTGTAAAAATCCACAAAATCTTTTGTTCATTGGAATATTACTGACAAAAAGTTAATTTGCTATAAAATGTATAATAAAATTTGTATTTGTCCCCAAAGTGCTCAAATTTCAACAGAATTTAACATAAATGTAATACGACCGTTTATGAAAATTCGCTCATACGATCATGCTGCATGACTGGAACTTCATATATACATTTGACATATCATTTCGTTTATAGCTTTTTCTTTAAAAATTGATAAGTTATTTAATTGATACGCTTGTTAACATTTGTTGAATTGGAATTGGCCAGTAGTGGAAGAGCCTGCAAGTCGATCGTTTTATTCCAGAGTTACATATAGGTACAACTGCCAACCAGTGAAATAAGTTGAGAAGAGCTGCATTTTGGTGTTTGCTAACAAATGAACGGTGGCATCGGCACCAAAACTCAATGTCATCGTGCAGCTTTCATTTGCCTCAAAAACCAACAGTTCGTCCTTATAGTTTTATTCCTATTCCGCATTTCTCGAATGATAACTGAGAAGCTTATCTTGTCCAAGAAGAACCTGGTGTTTTAAAGTTTTACTGCCCAGTTTCTCTAGCTATGTGATGAATAGTTGTACGTGTACGCACTGGGAGGTCCACCAAAACGGTAGGTGTTCAACCGGCGCTCAGAGCAGTCCATGGAGTCCTTCCACTGGAATGGGAACGGTTCTCAAACGGAACACTAAATTAAAATGAGGATCGCAGCGGGAACCGATTTCGAAAGGCAATTAAGTTGGAGCCTTTCGTTTTATATCTCGTTATTTTGATTTGTCTTCTCATACCGAAACCCGTTTTAGTATTTTAAATGTGTCTCTTATTTCTTTTTCGTAGTGAGAGACCAATTAGCCCTTTATCAATCTCACAAATCGGTTACAAAACCACTTGTGGATAGAATGGTGCAGTTTGGTTCTTTTGCAGCGGTTTACTACTTCCTAGGTATATCTCTGCGAGGTCATCCTACGTGTCCTAAAGTGGCAAACAATGTTCTAAGCCGAATTAAATCACTTTTAATCTCAAGCAGTTGATATTTAAAATCCTCTACAACAACATGGACAAATTGTCAATCCAGCTTTGCTTGTTCAGTAGAACCCAAATTCGTAATACTTTGTTTTTTTATAGTGATTTCGTTCCGATGTTAAACAAGGCTTCGAAAGCCTCGTGTTATTTCTACTATATATAAATTAACAGTTTACGTTTTAAAACGTTCACAACCAATTCTATCTCGTTTTTAGGACGTCACTCTGAAGCTAGTAACAATTCGTTGATGAAATTGTTTTACATTTTCGGGTTGTTGATGAAAACGTCCTTCTTCCTGTTTAAGGCGTCTAAATAACACATACCTACCTATAAATGAAGATTTGAAATTCAAATGACGATTAATTGCAAGTATCATAAAAAATTTGATTTTACCGAATACATTGACGGAATTTTTGGGAGTGTTGAAGTAATTGTAACGTCATACTTATAGTAACACGTGATTGCTAGAGAAGAAATAGTGAATTAACATATTTGGAATTAATCATTGCCGAATTTGGAACCTATTTCATATGAGATTTACCACGAAATTCCGAAAAAATTTAGAGATTCTTTGTCATTATTCCTTAATTTACGGGGGTACCTACTTATATTATCGGGGGGAGGGGGGGGGGGGGGGATCGAGAATTTTTTTTAACCACCCTAGTGAATATGTGTGAGAAATTGAGGCTACCTATTAGTATGTGTCAGCCTGTCAATGAGGTAGATATTTGATCTCGCCCGGGAGATGCGCAACATTATGAACCGCCCTATCAAAGGGCTTTTAAAAGTAAAAAACTTGGCGATATATCAACGTCGTATTGAGGAACAGTAAATAACAGCATATGCACATACTTTACCGCTTAGGATGTGAGACGAGCTAAAGTACCATCTTGAGGTGCCAGGTCGTCCTCGAACGCTCAACGAAACATGACGGGCAATGTTAGTAACTGTACCAGCAACACTCCCAGTTGCTGTCTCAATGTATCAAAAAACAAACTGTTCAAAGCTGGCTTGATCAATGACTGAGTTATTTCTGTACACGGGTCCCGCATTGTTTTCGGCAACTCGCGTTAAGGCCCGGGTTCCGAATACCAAAAGTTCATCTGAGAACTATGAAAATAAACCGCGAAGTATGAAGAGCTATTAATAACAGTTTATTCTCGAATTAATGTTACACAATATTGTTCTGTTGTAACGGTGTTTTGTATCAAACTTGCATTCACAACTTGATCAAAGACCAAAAGTCACAAGACTCAAGTGCAGCGGTGAGATCTAAAAACAGCCCGTCAGCTTGACAGAATTGGCGAACTAGCGAAATTCTTCCAGCGTCGCTAGTAGAATGAATTACCACCACCTGGAAAGTAGAGACGACCATAAATGCCGTAGGCTGCACTCGTTCAAAAGAAACCCATGACTGCACATTCACTTATTGTACTAATAATATTAGTGTTATCAGTTATTGATTGATTCAATGTGGCTCCGAGTTGCCGCTAATCTAGCTCTACAGTAGTTCTTTTGGGAATGGCCCAGGTTACACGAGCAAACAGCAGCAGTAAACAGACTCTTTGTTTTAGGGGATCATCGGAATACGAGTCCGGACTAGTGTACTTAGAGAGTCGCTTAAAATGACATAATATATTCCCAACTTCCAACAACCGGCATTGTCGACCTGCAAGTGTTACTGCCCACACTCGTCCTGCTCTGCTGTGAGCACAGAAGCAAAAATTACATGTATTAGCAAATTTCGTAGAAAATGAAGCTATTGCAATGGCTCGGAAAATTTTAAAATAAAAAATGTTGAATAATTTCTCTATTGAATTCCGTTTTGAGGCATTCTGAAACGAGTTTAACGCGCGCACGCGCGCGTGTGTGTGTATTGTATGTGTGTGGTTGTGTGTGTGTGTGTGGGGTGTGTGTCATTCTAGACGATAACTCTATTGGAACGAGCCAACGTTTCCAGTTGATTATGTTGAACTTGTAAATATGTGAATTATTTTTGTTTGCGTGTTACTAAATAAAAGTTCTCACTTCTTGTGTTGATCGCATTGACACGGCATTATATTATTGTAGAATAATAATATTTAATAGGTATATAGGCCCAGAAGATAAATTTTGTATAGAATCATTGTCATAATGAATTCGACTATCAAAATTGAACCATTGGGACGGAATAATTTCGACACATGGAGAATACACATGGAATCCTTTCTCATCAAGTCTAAAGGATGGAAATATGTTAATGGAACTCTTAAAAGACCTGATGATCCAGCGGAGGCTGCGAAGTGGGAAGAAGAGGACCTATGTGCAAGGTCAGATCTGATCCTATCTATAAGTCCATCGGAATTAAAGTTAATTAAGGGTATCAAAACATCTCATGGTGTATGGCAAAAACTTTTAGATGTGTATCAATCAAAAGGTCCCGCCCGTATGGCAACATTGTTAAAAAGATTGATATTGCATAGGATGAAATCGGGGGATGATATTAGAGACCGTGTAGCATCATTTTTTGATACTGTTGATAAATTGCAGGAAATGGCTATTGTGACTTTTGTCAATCATGTTGCTCTATAGCCTACCCGAGGAATATGATAACTTCCGTGTTGCAATAGAGTCAATGGATGACGTTCCAAAGCTAGAATTATTGAGGACCAAAATAATTGAGGAGCACGAGGCCCGAAACAGTAAAGCTGATATGAATGATCCAAATGCGATGATAGCCAAGAAGAAATTTGTACAACGAAAGAAGACAGATGAGAAACCGAAAAGTAAGAATTTTCCTTTTCGTTGTTATCGTTGTAAGGAACTAGGACACAAGGGATCTGACTGTCCAGTGAAAGGTTCAAAAACCAAGCTAGCTGTAAGTAATAATTGTCATGTAAATTCATTTTCTGCAGCAATGATGGCACAATTTTCTGGAGGATTAGGCTGGTGCCTCGATAGTGGCTGCAGCAGTCACATGTGCAATGATCGGAATAGGTTTTCTAGGTTAGTGTCCACTAATGTGGCTTGTCGCTGAAATTAGCTAGTTCTGCTACCACTGAAGTTAAGGCCAGAGGTCAAGTTCGACTGACATCGAAGGAGGGGAATACAACCACCCATCTTGAGTTGAACGACACCCTATATGTACCCGACCTACGCACAGGACTTTTATCCGTTGCGAAAATGATAGAAAATGGTTTCAAAGTCATATTTACTAAAGATGGGGCAACTGTGTACAACAAAGAAAATCAAGCAATTCTTTTCGCAAGAAAACAGAATGGTTTGTATTTCGTTAAAGAGGCTGAAGTTGCAAATTTAACTGAAACCTCAAAAATATCTAAACTATTTATGTGGCACAAGAGATATGGACATTTGAATGAAGTTGATCTAAAGAAAATTTTGAAATCTAATGCGGTGATTGGAATGAATTTTAATTTAAAGCACAAGCTCCCTACTTGCACAACATGTCTGCGAGGAAAGATGACACAGACACCGTTCCCTGAAAAATCTGGGAAGAAAGTCGAACCTCTAGAAATTATCCACAGTGATGTTTTTGGACCAGTTCGAACTAAATCAAACGGTGGATCCAAGTATTATGTGATATTTATCGATGAGGCAACGCGCTGGTGTACTGTCTACTTTCTGAAAGCAAAGAATGAAACGCTAAATGCATTTAAGGACTTCAAAGCATTAATTGAAAATCAAAGGAATGCAAAAATAAAATTTCTGCAATCCGACAATGGAGGAGAGTACGGCTCTAGAGAATTTCAAGATTATTTGAAGAAGTGTGGAATTGGGCGAAGATTAACTGTGCCGGGAACACCACAGCAAAATGGAATTTCGGAAAGGATGCACCGAACCATTCTGAATATTGTACGATGCATGCTCGCGGAATCAGGTTTACCCGATAGTTTTTGGGCTGAAGCTGTAGCGACTGCAGTACACTTGAGAAACAGGTGTCCATGCTCTGGTATAGAAGGAAGAATTCCATATGAGGTTTGGTACGGGAAACCACCCATGGTTTCATACTTCAGGACTTTTGGGAGCAAAGCTTATATGCTAGATAAGAACAATTCTAAAGGTAAACTATCGCCACGCTCCAGGGAATGCATATTTGTTGGCTATTCGACTACATCGAAAGCGTACAGAGTATGGGACGTGGAGAGTAGAAAATTATGTGTAACAAGAGACATCAAATTCATAGATGAGTCTGATCAGAAGGATGTGAAACGCGAAAAATTAGAAGATCTGGAACAACTAGAAGATCTGGAAATAGAGATGGATAACGAAATTAACCATTCTAAAGAAGGGAGAAAAGAAAAAGAAATTTTAATTCCTGGGATTGCCAATAGCCTTTCAACGGAAAGATGTGAAAATGAGCAAGACAAAGTTGAATTATTTGATCATCGTAGAAAACCTGAAAACGAAGAAGATAATATTGAAACTGAAAATAACGATGAAACTCAACAACAGCCACAGGTAGAAAATGTAGTTGAGTTAGTTCGAGGCCGAGGTAGGCCGAGACTAATAAAAACTAGTGCAGGACTCGGAAGACGGAAGAAATTGTTTTCTATGGTTCCGAAGCTCCAATTACAGGAAACCCCGAAAATTAAATATAACCCTGAGTCTGAAAGTGAATCCGAAACAGCAGGAGAATCAGATGAGCAAGCAGAGACAACTGAAATGAACGAAATTAGTGACATAACATGTGCTGTTGAAGTTTGTCCAACTACAGCATTTTCAGGACCGAATGCTGATGAATGGTATGAAGCAGTTCGCAAAGAGTTCTCATCACTGCTAAGCAATAAGACGTGGAAACTCCAAGAAAAACCAGACGATATTGGTGCTGTAGGATGCAGACTGATTTTGAGCAATAAATATTCTTCAACTGGAGAACTTGAAAGACGAAAAGTGCGGCTTGTTGCACGAGGGTTCACGCAAGAACCTGGAATCGATTTTCTTGAAACCTATTCTCCAGTGGTACGCCTCTCTTCCCTTCGTACATTAAAGGCAATATCTGTCAAGAACAACATGACGGTGATACAAATGGATGTGGAGACTGCGTACCTGAATGGGGACTTTGAAGAGAATATTTTCATGAAGCCGCCACAGCATTTCCAGCAAATTCTTTTGGATCTAATAGAAAACGAAACAGGAGATATCAAAGAAAGCGCGAGAAATATGCTGCAAGATTACAGGAACGGGAAAAGATATCGCAAGCTGAAAAAATCATTGTACGGCTTAAAACAGTCGGGGAGACAGTGGTACAAAAAGCTTGACCCACTGAAAGCACTTGGTATGAAACCTTCTAATTCGGATCCTTGTGTTTATACCCTAGGAGTAGGGGAAGATAGTGTAATTTTGGCTGTTTATGTCAATAATATAGTTCTACTATCAAAAAACGTTGAAAATTTAATGAATTTAAAATCGAAAATGATGAATGAATTTCGAATGAAAGACCTTGGCAAAATTCATTATTGTTTAGGCCTTGAATTTGAATATAATCAAAAGGAGGGAAAAATGGCAATTTCTCAAACAAAATTTATTCAGGAAATTTTGAAGAAATTTAAAATGGAAAATTGTAAACCTATTTCTACCTCCCTTGATGCAAATAAAAAATTTGAACCCGCAAAAGTTAATGAGAATGATCTGAAAAAGTTTCCATTTAGGAATCTGATAGGATCTCTTATGTATTTGACTTTGGGCACTCGAATTGACATCAACTATGCTGTGACATATTTAAGTCAATTCAATAACTGCTACTCAGAAATCCATTGGAAAGCAGCGAAAAGAATCCTTCGGTATTTGAAGGGGACAATGGATGAAAAGCTGACCTATTCAAGACAGCAAACTGAAACTGATCTCGAGTTGAGTGGTTATTCTGACGCCGACTAACTGCAGAATCGTTCGTCTTTCATTTACTGGATACCTCTTCAAGCTGTCAGGGGCATCTATATCTTGGACGTCGAAGAAGCAAAGAACAGTTGCCTTGTCCAGCGTCGAAGCTGAACTTATGAGTCTCTCAGAATGTGTAAAAGAGGCAATATATTTGAACAGATTCTTGATTGAAATCGGTTACGAGATCAAAAAGCCTATTCGCCTGTTTAATGACAGCCAGGGGGCGCAGGCTCATATTAGCAACCCAGCTTATCGATCTCGAGCAAAACACATCGATATAAGAAGTCAGTTCTTGAAGCAACATGTGGACGAGGGACACGTTCAGAAACTCTCCTTAGGATGGAGATAAAAATTCCGTTCTTACGCCAAAAAATCAAGCTTTCCAAAAGAAAGGATGAGGCACCATTGGTCACATTTCAAAAAATCACTAATAATGGCTAAAAACGGCTAAAAATCGCTAAATTTATATTTTTTGGTAGAATATTGCTCAAATAAAGTTTATTAACTATAAAATATAACACTCAAAATTGTATGTACAAAATTAAGCTGACACATGTACTTAAAATTTGCTAAAAATTGATGAGAACTGCAAAAAAGCTAACAATCCAAAACCTCTATTTTAAATAGGAGGTTATTATTTAGAAAACTAAACTAATTTAGAAAACGAAAAATTTGAACCTAGAATATGTCTTATCCACGGGAATGACAGTGATGAGGCAATTACCTTATCTGCAGGTAGTTTCTGTCTACTTTTGTCGCCAGATGACTTAAAACTGATGGTATTTGTTTTGTTCTTTGTTATTTTTCGTGTTACATCAACTGTATTCAACTGATTCAAATCTCTATATCTTTTGCGACCAGCTTCCAAAAGTATTAAGTTTATTCAAATATTCACATGATTTACGAAATGCAGGTAGGTACCCACTAATACGAATTCCAGTAAGATGCTTTTAATTTTGTTTATGAGTTGGTAGAAGTCAAGATACCGTCGTCCCTTTGTCATCTTTTGATAGTGCTAAGCTGGATGATATTTTTTGTTGTATTTTCAGACAACCCTGCCCCGACCCTCACCAAGATGGAGGTGAAAGTATGGGAAGAAAGAAGAAAAAAAGAACGATATGATCGTCGCGACTAAAACCAGTAGTCCCCTCCGTGACTATGAGATTGCCGGCATCTCTTTTGAAAACTGGATGGTATTTTAAGCTGCGAAGCAGAAAAGGTGGATGAAACGGACATCGAATGAGAGGCATGCGGTGAGGCTAAGTGGCTTATCATTCCCACTGTAGCCCTGTGTGCTAAATGCATATTTTGATTTATTATTTTTAATGATGAACTTTTTTGATCGACCAAGGAAAATTTTTTAAATTCCTCCCTCCACCTTCAAAATTTGTTGGTTTACGTTTCAATATGCGTAAAATCTACAACTCGTACTTATAAATAAATAAAAAAGTTCGTCCGTCCGCCCACAGTACGCTGTACACCGTTTTTAAACTATGTCAATTTGGTATTATCTAGTCTTTCATTTGTTCTTTGCAATGATGTGCAATTTATAAAAACCAATCGTTATTTTTCCTGAAAAGATGATAAACACCGTGATTGTATCCCTGCAGGAGTGAGGTATGAGAATAAAAACACTGCAACCCTTATTCACTCTGTGAGGGTGCTTCATCTTTTCATTAGGGCACGTTCCACCAAAGGGAGGGTATATCTCAAAAATTGCAGTGACATTAGTTTCGGATCCTCCTTGGTGGAACGGGCCCTTAATAAAGTAGGTACCTACCGTTTCCTGTCCGTTAGCACGGATCCTTTCCAGAATAACCTTCAAAAAGATTCAAGCATCCTAGGAATGACCAGAAACAGGACTACAAGTCAACAATACAAAAATGCCAGTCATGAAGCATGATCATATGAGAGATTTTTTGTAAATTATTGTATCATTAGGAATAATTATGCTTCTAGGACCATCTAGACCCTGTGATTTTTAACACAATTTTCAAACAGTTCGGTCTATTATTTTCTGAGTAAAGCCGCGGACGGAGGACTGACGGATTTTTTCAAATTCGATTTTTGGGTTCTACGCATCTTGAAACGTATACCAAAAAATTTTCAAGGGGTGTTAGCACTTAGCATTTTTTTTTTCTTGGTCGGTTACAGAGGTTCATTATTGAAAATAATAAACCAAAAATGGATATTCAAAACGCCTTATTAACTGCAGCCATGTTGGTTGGAAATAGTTCTAACGTACTAAGGTTATATTGAGTGGGTTATGTTGAGGAGAAGCTTGCAGTTGGTAAATTAATTAGGTGCATGTTGAAACTTGATTGCTGAAATTTGAATTGAAGCCTTTTTGGGACTGGTACAAAATTATTCTAAACTGTTTATTTTTCTGGAAGTAGGTATTGAAAAAAAATTCAAACATTTATAAATTATGGTGGGTATGCAACAGGACGTGTAAGAGAATCTAGCGGGTACAGCTTCTTCTATATTAGGGCTTTCGAAAACCATTGCATTTTTTAATGACATTTTGATGCATGGGCAAACACGAGCTAGGAAATGTCAACAAAATTTATATTTATGTCTCCAGAGATTAAGCAAGTAATAATTACCCGACCTGCCTGTCTACGAGTGGAATTTTACGGTGAAGAAGATAATCTCCCCAATCATTGAAGCAGTCTTCCTTCGTCGTTTCGGCCTACTGTACGAGTAAAATCGAAAATTGTGGCATAATTATGATCAATAAAATCCCTAGAAAGAATAATTTATCAAAAAAACTAACATTATGAGGTTTTTATAATTCCATGTAATGTTGAATTCAATTTGGACAATGTTTGATAAAATTAGGAAAATGTTGAACAATCTGGAAAATCTAGGTGTATGTAATTAATTTTTGTGGTGTATTTAATTAATTAATTAATGTTGATGGGTCAGCTCGTGTTAAATACTAGGGAAGTGTAGGTGTGTAATTTAATTGAATTAATTTCTTTTCGGTAGGGTCTACTCCTGTGCAGTTTTGGATACCTATAATGTATAATAGACTTCGTTTAATAGTATAGACAGGTGTACTGCTTAGAAGGGTTATCCAATCTAGAAATAATAAACCTTTGTGTAATCGTGTGTAATAATTTGCGGCGTTTTTAAAAATGCTAATCACTAAAAAAACCAATAAACTGGAGATGGGGGGGGGGGGGGGGTTAAAATTTTGGTTTTCTTGGTCGCTTTCGGAGGTTCATTATTGAAAATGATAAACTAGAATATTTAGCCATCAGTTCACAAAAATAGATGACAATATGTTTTTGTCATGACATACTACAGACTATCTACTTTTCTAAATAGCTTGGTTGAATGTTTGGATATCGATCGCAGTAGATACCTCCTACCAGATATAAGTACCTACGGATTCATTTTTTCCATAGATGCCATTGATGAGAGCGGAATCCTCATGAAAATTCTCTCCTCTATAGGTGGTTGGTCTTGGTATTGCTTTTCTTTCCCGCAGGTTGTCAGACATAATGAGAAGCCTTTGCGGACGTGATTCAGCCATCAGGTTGGTATGTCTGGGCAAGGACTCGCATTCCGCGAACACCCGCGTACGGGAGGGTGCCGCCAGCCTTCCAATCCAGGAGATGGCATTCGGAGAACAAAGGAAGCCGTGGTCTTGGGGTCGACTGGGAAGACACGCTCTTCTGTTTTATCTTGTCTCCTCTTAACCCCTTCTTCCCCTCGACCCGCTCTTTGTCCTCGGCTGTTGTTTATGGTGACAGGTTTCAGCCTTCCAGCCTCGGCGGTATCCGAACAAGTGTCGGCAGAGGGTCTCGTCCCCTGCAGGCTGTCAGGCGGAGTTGGTAATTCATCGAGTTTGAATTTTGACTCCATCAATCGTGAGTACAATCAACACAGAATACAATGAAATGATGGGCATTAATTAGGTGCCTATTATTTCATATAAATGTTATTTGAACATATTGGTTCCCTCACGCATGCTGAAGTGATACTTTCAAAGTTATCATCAATGTGATAAAAATAATGGATTTGTGCTCTCAGCGTACTCATGAGTTCTCATATATATATATATATATGTGATGGAGTGAGGAACCCTGAACTATCCACCTACCAAATTAGGACGAACGCCAATCAATGTATTCTTTACCATCAACTATTATCCATCGATTTATTCACTTTCGATCATATAATCGATTTGTCACTCGAATAACACAATGTGTCGTCACTAGCTGCTCATAACTCCCCTCGCGGCACAAATGCGAACATAGATGGATATAATATACCTGCTACCTACCTTTGTCAGTCAGTTCGTTATCGTTGTTGTTACAGGAAGGATCGTCTTCCAATTTATGTTTTATTTTACGTTACCTATTTGTGAATCTGATTCTGTTTAACTTACTATGATGTGATCCGTCGAGGGGGAGTACGCTAATTTCGAGTGTTTGTCAAGTTTCTATAATAAACTGTGTTATTATTAACGTTTTACATTCGGTATTGTGATTGGTTTACCCTATGGCATCGGACATTGAAGAAGGACAGTTGTGTGAGGATGAGGGGGACATCACATCAGAAGTGGGATATCGTAATCTACTAGCAGGATTTCATGAGAATCACTATGGAAATAGTCGAGGTGAGTTTTATCAAGATTTTTCGGATTCTAGAAAAGAAAGGGGTCGGCCAATTTCGCAACGCAGTTCGGGTGACGCCTTACCTTACTCGGAACAAGGGTCATCACCCAATCGCCCTCCCGATTTTTCCCGGGCGCATAGGAGCAGGAGGGGGGCCTCTGGACGCTCACCATCTCCCTCCGCACCCCTCTTCCACCACGATTCTTTAGTGCACAGTGGCGACTCCCTACGGGATTTGTTGACACAACAAACCCTTGCAATGAAAACTTTGGCAGAGTGTTTTACACAAAATCAAGGTCAAACCCCCTCAGAGCATTTGAAACTTTCGCTTCCTGAGTATGACCCCAAAAATAAACAAGTTCAGCCCAAATCATGGTGCAATACAGTTGAGTGTTGTTTGACTTCACAGGATCAACAAGGAAGACGTTTAATTGTTGCCTTGAGTAGAGCCTTAAAAGGAGAGGCTGCTGATTGGTTTACTACTATTGTCCACCCTCAACTCACATGGGACGAATTCAGATCGCTCTTTCTTCACCAATATGACATAGCACTCACACCAGCCGGATTCATGCTTCAATGTTTCCAAGCTAGACCACGAGATTATGAAAATTATGCCACATTCGCCTCACGAACTATCAATCAATTTGTTGCTCACTTCCGCCAGTCATCAGTGGAAGAAATTGCTGTATCAGTGGCTCTCTCTCAGATAGCTCAAGCAGACACAAGAGCACGTCATCTTTGCTACATAGAAAAGATAAATAGCCGTGAAAAGTTGCTTCAGGAATTACGGGCTCTGTCATTTAAGAGACCAGGAGGTTATGACAGCGGTCCTGGAAATGCCAAGAAGAGTCGACCAAACTATGAAAGCCCTCAGCATTCATCCTCTCAGGATTATACTTCCCGCTGTGGGAAATGTCGAAGATCTGGACACAAAACCTCAGAGTGCCGATCATCATCGTCCTTGACCTCATCAAATCAGCCAAGGAAGCCATCCAACTTCAGCAATACAACGTGATTTTCCTGCAACCAAAAGGGGCATATTGCTCCAAACTGCCCAAAGAAGAAGATGTCAGACAAGCGTGGACCAGGAGACACCAGCAGCCAGAGGTCTCAGCCAGTCGAGAAGCAGGTTGGCCTATGCATTGCTAACCCAGAAGGCACATTAACCCACCAAGGTGATGTATTCAAGTATTGTTTTGATTCTGGATCAGAGTGCTCACTCCTTTGTTTGTCCTTTAGTACCCGCTTTGATGGGCCTTTGTTCAATAATGTAGTTCACTTGCATGGTTTAGGGTCATCAATTACCATTTCTCAGTGCCAAAAACAAGCCAGAGTAAAGATTAATGGACACCACATTCAAGTCCTGTTCCATGTTGTAGCTGATGGTGCTTTGCCTAAACCCATCATTTTGGGACGTGAAATTCTGGCTCCAGATTTTTGTATGGTAATAACTATATCTTCTTGCACGCTTTGGAAGGACCATCCTCCATTCATGCTAAACCGTAATTTTCTGGATACATCCAGAACTCATGGGGAAGGCGCTGAACCTGTGGGTTCTTCTGGCATTGAAAAATGGGACACTTCTACAAAGGGGCGTGGGCATTCTGATTCCATAAACACCACAAAAAATGAAATATTTTCTGTATCCTTGGGTGATCTCTGCTCTTTGGAGCAGTGCACTGAGGATGAAGTCGTGTTGTTCAGTGAGGTGTTAGGTGGTCATAGTGACAATATCCCTTCACTTGATTTTCACCCATCTTGTGTTGTCCCAGCTTTAGGATCTTGCCAAGTCTTGCCAGTTAGCACTCAACATTTCGAATCAGTTCACACTGACCTTCCTGTTAGTCAAAGGGGGGATCTCATCAAAATTTTGACTAATTATTCCCAATATTTTATTGATGGAATACCTACCACTCGTGTGACGACAGGAACATTCAAAATTCCTGTACAGTAGTGTACCAGTACTGTACCAGTCCTGTACATCGTGAACTGGTGCGAGAGCGCATCAAAGAACTTGAAGATGCCAAAGTAATTCGCCCCAGTTCTTCTCCATATGCAAGCCCAATACTTCTTGTTCCTAAAAAGACAGGTGGTTATCGAATGGCCGTTGATTTTAGGGCTCTCAATGCAAATACAGTCCCAGATAGATACCCTTTGCCATTGATAACTGATCAAATAGCGCGTTTACACGGTGCCCGATGGTTTTCTATTCTTGATGCTGCTAGTGGATTTCATCAAATCCCAGTTGAAGAAGAGTCCATAGAAAAGTTAGCTTTTGTCACACCAGACGGTCAATGGGAATATTTGGCCTTGCCCTTTGGGGTGCGCAATGGACCAAGTGTTTACCAACGAGCAATTATGAAAGCCTTAGGAGACTTAGCATTTGATTACGTCACGTGCTATATGGATGATCTGCTTATATCAGCAAGCACTCAAGCTGAGGCACTTATCCGATTAAATCATGTTCTAGGAGTTCTTACTTCTGCTGGATTTTCTCTAAACCTTTCGAAGTGTTTGTTCATTGTCTCGAAAATTAAATAGGTACTTAGGCTACGAGATAGAAAATGGAGAAATAAAACCGAACAAATCCAAAGTTGAAGCTCTGACAAAATTGAAACCTCCCTCTACTCTTCGTACTCTACGCCAATTTTTAGGTTTAGCTTCTTATTTTCGGCATTTTATCCAAAATTTCGCTCAAATAGCTGCTCCCTTGTTTAAATTAACCCGTAAAACTGATGATTCAGCTAATGACAGTAAGAATCGACCAATTCCTTGGAATGACAGTCATGAAAAGGTTCGCCAACAACTTATTGGCATGCTTACCTCAGAACCCATTTTAACCATTTTCAACCCATCCTACCCCATTGAGTTGCACTGTGATGCAAGCTCTTTAGGTTTTGGCGCAATTTTGATTAATATAGTTGACAAAAAGCCGAGACCAGTAGCCTATTACAGTAAGAGAACCACGACTGCAGAATCTAACTTTCATTCATATGAGCTAGAGACTTTGGCAGTGGTTTATGCCATAAAGCATTTTCACAATTATTTACAATGTCACTTGTTTACCGTTGTGACAGATTGTGCATCATTGCGCGCAACTCAAAATAAGCAAGACTTGATACCTCGTGTTCAATGGTGGTGGTCTTTCTTGCAAAGTTTTGATTTTAAAATGCAATATCGTCAATCCTCGCGTATGCAACATGTTGATTTTTTTAGTAGGAATCCTATTGAAGAAGCTGATGAAGTCAACAACTTTCCAATACCTGAACAACCTATTGCCAAACCCAAAATTAATCAGGCATTGTCTGTGAATACCTCAACATTAGGTTTATCAACCCCAAAAATGCGACCACATGGAAAACATCGGAATTTTAAACCTCAATATAAAACTTCTTCTGAAAAACTCGTGCAATTAACATCTATTTCAACTGATTGGCTCCTAACAGCTCAGCAAAATGACCCGTTTGTTACTGAAATAATTTCGAAATTGAATGCTAACGAAATAGATTCAGATATTCAAAACACTTACGAGATGCACTCTGGTGTACTGTGTCGGAAAGTACAGCGACACACTCGCACTAGGTACCTCCCAATTGTTCCCCATTCTCTTCGGTACGCTGTTGTTTCTAATGTCCATGAATCTCTATTCCACTTGGGTAATGAAAAAACCTTAGAGGCGTTGTACCAACATTATTGGTTCGAACATATGGCGAAATACGTTCGAAAATTTGTTGAGAACTGCCTTGTGTGCAAAACATCAAAAACAGATTCAGGACCTCGCCAAATTCAACTCCACCCTATACCCAAAGTTGCTGAACCATGGCACACTATTCATTTAGATGCTTCTGGTAAACTAAGCGGAAAAAAAGACTCTCAAGAATATCTTTACGTTTTCATAGATGCATTCACTAAGTACTGTGTATTGCAGCACACACGTTCCTTAGGTGCTGCAAGTGCTATCAAAGCGTTAACATCTCTCATAAATTTCTTTGGTCCTCCTCAGCGTATAATCTGTGACCAAGGTACAAATTTCACTGCTAAAGATTTTCAAGATTTTTGTGTATCACATCAAATTGACCTACATTTTATAGCCACAGGAGCATCACGAGCAAACGGTCAGGTCGAGCGCCTTATGAGTACCTTACGTAATATGCTCACTGCTGCTGAATCAGATCAGCATAAAACATGGCAATCTTGTGTTGGAGAAATTCAATTAGCTTTAAATACCACACCTCATAGTGTTACTAAGGTATCCCCCATGCAACTGATGTTTGGACGAGTTTCCAGGCCTTTGCATCTAATTTCTATCACTGACCACCTCACTGATCAACCATCCACTAGCGTACAAACGTTGCGTGACTCAGCCGCACAATTGATGGAAAAACAAGCTGAAACTAATAAAACTCGATTTGATAGGGGCAAACTGCCAGTAAAGCGTTTTCAAGTGAATGATTTGGTTTTTGCACAAACGGAGGTGAGAAATAGAGTCAAGTTGGATGATGCCTACAGAGGCCCCTATAAAATTGTAAAAGTTATGCCTGATGATCGCTACTTGTTGCAGTCCGTCTCTGGCGGAACAAAGAAGTTTTTGAAATATCCCCACGAACGTTTGCGCAAGGCACCTACCCTTGATGAATTGAATCCTCTCCCTGATAGTGGAGAGCTTTCTCAATAAAATTTGGCTGACACGATGCTTTATTGTTTTGTGTGGACTATCCCACATGTGACTGTGGATCCTCCCAGTCAATCTACGACTTCAGCCTGTGAGGCTGGTTGGTAGATCGTCTGAGTTTTATTTAAGTCATGTCACGCCTGTGTTAATTATAGTTGTTTGCGGTTTTCGGTTCTCTACCTTGCTTGGCACCCACGGCGGCTCGTCATGGTCGGACCCTCTTCCTTTGTCCCTCCCTTTACGATGCCTTCCGTCCTCACAGTCACTTCTTTTCTGATAGGGTGATTGTCAAGCCCAAGTGAGTTCGAGCCCGGTCTCTCGCATTCTTGATTTTTCTCTCAGCCACTGGTAGCTCCTCTGGCTGATTTTTATTTTATTTTATGGCACTGGATTCACCTCTGCCATTGGATTCATTTGAGGCACTGGACTCTCCTCTGCCTGCTGTAACCCTTGCATGCGCACTTCGTTTGTTGGTTGGACGACACTACTTGATAATTTACTGACACTGTATTTGTTCTCTCCCTCCTCTGCTGTGCTTTGCTCATCAGGGTATCCTCTGAAATAGTTTCTATTTTTGCTTTCACTGCTCTCCCTTGCCTTGTTAGGGCAGAGATTAGGCCCATTTGGTTCGATCTAATGGGCTGAATTTGGTCCTTCCAGGTGATCAGCGCTCCCGAGGACGGCAGCAATGTCAGGATCGCCGTGTGATGGAGTGAGGAACCCTGAACTATCCACCTACCAAATTAGGACGAACGCCAATCAATGTATTCTTTACCATCAACTATTATCCATCGATTTATTCACTTTCGATCATATAATCGATTTGTCACTCGAATAACACAATGTGTCGTCACTAGCTGCTCATAACTCCCCTCGCGGCACAAATGCGAACTTAGATGGATATAATATACCTGCTACCTACCTTTGTCAGTCAGTTCGTTATCGTTGTTGTTACAGGAAGGATCGTCTTCCAATTTATGTTTTATTTTACGTTACCTATTTGTGAATCTGATTCTGTTTAACTTACTATGATGTGATCCGTCGAGGGGGAGTACGCTAATTTCGAGTGTTTGTCAAGTTTCTATAATAAACTGTGTTATTATTAACGTTTTACATTCGGTATTGTGATTGGTTTACCCTATGGCATCGGGACATTGAAGAAGGACAGTTGTGTGAGGATGAGGGGGACATCACATATATATATATATATATATATATATACATATATACATATATATATACATACATACATATATATATATATATATATATATATATATATATATATATATATATCTATGAGGAGGCTGTTAGGCGCTCATAGTATATAAACTCGTGGCAAGGAGTGTATCTACGGGGAGACTGTTGAGCGCTCCTGTCTGTTAGGCGCTCCCTCAGTATTGTTTATCCACGGAGAGGCAGAAAGGCGCTCATTTCGCCTTCCCACTACCAAAGGTATCACTAGCTTCTATGTACTGTTGGGAGCTCTCAGAAAGTGGCGATAGGGGCTTTTGTTTATCAAATAGTTGACTGAACGTTGAACTAGAATCAACTCCAGATAGAATCAACTCCAAAACCTAACAATTTCTTTTTTTCCAATTCGTAAATTGAACCTAACTATTGCTGATATCGAACTTCTACAAATCGGATGTAGATATATATCTAACATTATTATTGTTTATAATTTTTTTCTTTCATAAGTTAGGGATGTATGTATGTTAGGAATGGGTACATAAATAGGTAATGTACATAATTACTGAAAAACAAACGCGACACATTCAGCTGACAAAAACATAAGGTACATGAAAAATTTATAATTGTGAAAATAGACACATTTCTTCCGACCACTTATAATTATTTCAAATAGGTAATAAAAATAGTATTACATTATCTATATATTTTCGATGTAGGATGCCTTATTGGCATCCGATAAGTTTTTTTGAAGATAGATTTTTAGTGCTCCTAATTTACGGATGTGAGCCCCTGGAGCTGGGGAGAATTAGGTACCTACTTGCATTTTATTATCTTATTTTCTTGAAAAAAAAAAAAAAAAAAAAAAAAAAAACGTAATGTAAGTTCAATAGACCTTGCTACATTGGCTAGATATTGACTACTTTAGATTTATAGATCAGTGAATTGGGTAGTTTATTGATCTGAATGGTCGCATTGCAAATAAATTCCCTCTATCCATACATGATACATACGAATAATCATTTATATGAATCACTGATAGGAGAACTATCGAAAACCGCTAAAGCGTCTCATGAACTTATCCCTCTTCAAAACTGATTTTGCAGAAAGCGCGGCCCTATCATAAAACGAAGCGCCTAAAGGCGCAGGGGGGGGGGGGGGGGCAACCTGGGGCCCTCGGGCAAACAGTGGCCTGCGACACCTTTCAGCATGGCCCGTGGCCAGCTCGAAAATTTTGTCAGAATCAAACTTTTCGACATTTTCAAAAGTTTGCTCAGAATCCGGAATATTTAAAAAATCTGTTGTTCAAAATCCCGATTTCTATTGATAATATGTATTGTATTATATTGTTGGAAATTTTAATGAAACTGAATTAATGTGGCATGCGGTCCACGAACATAGATTGATTCGGGAAACTAGAAGGCAACTGTCGGCTAGTGCTAGAGAGGAAAGGCGGCGTGATCAAAGGGATTAGTACGGTAGATACCTCTCTTTGACTGACCCTGGCGGCAAAAGACAAAACAAAAAAGTCCAGTCATGCAGCATGACAGCATGAGCGAATTTTTGAAGAAATCTTCGACATTTCAGATCTTCGACATGAGATCTTCGACATGAGATTTATGTACGTACGTGCTAGTACGTACATAAATAGAACTTCTTCATAATTTCATGGCTGATATTTTCTAAGCCACAGTCAGTATTAAAGCTACATCAAGTCCTAAAACAGTTGAGCGTAAAACATTAAAGAGAGCGACCGAGAGAATCGGAGGACGGAATATTTCACAGAGTAAACTTTTTTTTTTTTTTTTTTTTTTTTTTTTTTTTTTTTTTTTTAACAAGCACCTACTACCTACGTTTTAAACAGCATGGTTCTAGGATTGGTTATACAGGGATACTTCCATGAGAGTAGTTCAATCTGAATTTGGACAATGTTTCATGCAAATATTACCGATTTTTACAACTAGCGAACGGCATCATTTCGATTTTTGACTGATTTTTAAACTTTAAAATTTTTGAAAACTTGATATATATTCTTATAGGAAATTTTACGCTGATTCCGAATATACCACATGTTAGTATGCTGAAAAAATTATTTCGCACAACAAATCGCAAAAAACAGGCTATTTTGAAATTTTTGACTACATTTTTGAAAATTTCAACCCGAAGATGTAATCCGATCATGCTGGCCAACGAACTTGAACTTTCGTTTTGTGTTCTTAACATTTTAAAATTTGTTTGAAGTTTCTAGCACAATTCTACGGACAGTTATCGTCTGGAATGACACATACATACATATAACATATATACATATATACATACATACATACATACATACATACATTAAAAAATGCGTTAAACTTCAGAATATGATTCAGAATAGCCTGAAACGGATTTCTGCATAAAAGTTTTTCAAAAATTCACATTCTACAAATTTTGAGGCGAGAGCAATAGCTTAATTTTCTTTAAAAATTCGCTAAAAGAGCATTCTCATTTATTCCCTAAATCAATAGACACGTGTACACCCCTATTTTCACTACTGTCCTCCACCTTCCTTCTTGATCATTTCCCTCACTTCTATTCCATAATTCATTGCCATTCCTTATCTTTCTCATTTTCATCATACTGACAGCTTGTAAGTACGATTTTATAGCCTTGTGTAAATCATTTCTCACTTACCACTAAAATGAGTAAGCGGAAATCATAAAAGGAAGATGGAGCGAGAGTGGGAAGAGCGGTATTATTTTACGGAAGTGAACGAACCTAACGAAACTTATATGTTTGATGTGTGGGGATGATTATCGATATGCATAACAATTATAATTTGGAAAGACTTATCTCGAAAAATCATCCTGAATTTGATTTCAAGTATCAGGTTGGTTCTATCTTGAGTACGGGTTTTATCGAAAAAAGCCTGGCAGGTTGAGTGAGCAATATAGCTTCCTCACTTATGGTAACATGGACTCATTTATAGATCAGTTAGTGACCAAAAATGTATTGAATTTGTAGTTAGGGTATGTAAATACGCCACCATACGATATAGAACCGTTCTGGGCCTATCCTCTTCAATCGAAATCAGGCTGTTGGATTCGGAGAAATAGACTTTTAAGGAAATTCACGTTTGCGAATGAGCACTCACTCGAACTGATCTGATGGCCATTCATTAAATTTGTAAGGAACCATTCAGGATGTAGCCCGCTCAACCCCAGAAAATTTAATTGAAATTCGCCCAATAGTTTCGGAGTTATGTTCCTGACAAAGAGTTTTACGTTTGCGCATGCGCAGTAGCCATTACTGGTCTGATTGAGATTAAACCTATAAGCAATGTCCTTGAGACCATTCTTAAACTACCAACCGATTTTCGAAACATTCGGGCCATTAGAAAGGGAGGAATTAATGTTAATAGAAATACACATTTGGGCATGCGCAAAAGCCCCTATTGAACCGACGGTGATGAAATTTATAGGAGACCGTCTGGGGTCAAGCCCGCATAACCCCTGTGGCTCAATAGTTTCGGAGTTATATCTCAGAAGTCAACATTAGAAATTTCAATGTTTCAAAATAGGTAATGAATAATTATAATTTTCATATTTATATGAAAGTGCCCACTTGCATGAGGTAGGTAGCAATTTATTCGATTTCAAAATCCTAAAGTGTTTGACTATGTGATTAAGCACTGAAAAAATAAAAATTACCAATATTTCCATTAAAATATGGAATGAGGTCAGTTTAAACAAGTTTAAACTCATAAAACTAAATTTGTTAGACGAGGGAAGGGTCTGAAATTGAAAACGGCTTGAAATATTTCACCCGGACTGGCACACTGCAGTCAGATGATGGGGTTCACACTCATATCCTATATTTATAAAATGTTAGTTTCTACGTCTGTACGTTGATTAAAATCATTAAATTTTGCGTTCCTTTTTCTTTTCGTGGTTTTTGAAGATGATTGGTACCGATTCTCAATTTTTCTGTCCGTATGTCAAATCACAGGAAAAATACACAGGCTTTAAATCTGACTCATGGAGGGTTTTTTGGGGAGAAGGTGGGTTGGAATGGGGTATATCGGACATCACTGAACAAACCGGTGGTTCGAGAGGTCGAATACGATTACGCTAATTTAAATCACAGTCCAGTTGAAAATTTCCAAATCCTAGCCATGTGTTTGAAGGAGAAGTAAAATGTAAACCTCAACTTTTTACAATCCATAACATGGCTTTACAGAAATTTATAATACAAACAAATAAATTAAATTAAAAAGAGGATAGGGAGAATAAATGGGGTACCTTCGACATTACTGAACAAACTGGATATATGAATGAATATGTTTGTATCAGTTCAAGTTAAATCACAGGCTGCTTGAAATTTTTCTAATTTAAACCATCGGGAAGATCGGGTGTTGCCGAGACAATCGGTCGTGAGTAGATTTTTGGCAGTAAGCACAATCCACGCGCTAGAAGCGTTTATGCCAACACCAGTAAATGCTGTTGCTTTGGCCATAACTGTTTCGGAGCTTATATCCATAAAACAGGAAAACGAAGCGAGCCATTCGTGTCAAATAAAGTTAAATTTCTTCTAGTACTTTCATATTTTGTAAGAGTTTTTCATGTTGAATTAAATTTGACTATTAGGAATTCATTTTCAATATAAACTAAACTTAAAACAAGAGATCGGTACATACATATAGGGAGAAGTGGCTTAATATTTTAAAATTGTCAATTCCACAACTAAAACATTGTAGGAATTTTGTTTGCGAGTCCTTCAAATTAGCGAAAGTATTGTGATCACTTTATTTTGTACAGAGCCGATGTTGTTCAAAGAGCTCTTAAAAAAAAAAAAAGCGAGTGTTAAATAGTTTTGATTTTGAAGAACCACAAATTTTCACCTTCCAAAAATGATCACGTGGTTTCGGCACCTACGTTGAGATGAGATTTAATTTAATTTTAAGATTCATAATTTAAAGCCGTGACTATTAAATATTCAAGTAAAAAGCCATTTTTTCAGTCCCTTCTATTAAAGTCACTCTATAGTTGCTGATGAAAAATAATTGTCTGTCCAACTTATATTACAGGCCCATCGTAATAGCATCCGTCTGTAATAAAGACAAGTAGGGGAAGTAGTGGGAAGCCTCGCACCAGATGTTTATTATTATTCCTCAACGGTCCACGCTCGTTAAACGATTCTGAAAATTGGAAGCACTATTAGTAAAATTTGCGCTCTTCAGTACTAGGTACCAACGTAGGCTCTTCAATGCTACTACCTATGTATAATACGTAAATTACTATGTTAATAATCATACTAAACGTAATCATTACAGGATAATTATAATCTTAAACGTTACAGCTTGATAATCATCTATTGTAATTCTACGTAAGTTCTACAATGCTTTCGAAAGTTTTTCTGGGAAGTATCGTTGAACAACTTGCATATTTAGAAACTAAATGAGGTAAAGATATCTCACACACACACCGCCAAACACACACACACACAAACAAACAGACTTTTGTACTAACTTGAATGTTTTCCCTTTGAATTGTTTTTCCCCTTACTACGACAAGGAGGCCGAGTACTCGAGTTCCAGTCTGCCTTGTTTTTCTTTCCGGAGTATTTGGTTTCTCTTTTTATATTTTCAGCACACACCAGAAATATCAAAATGAAGCGATGGTATGCGTTTTCGGTACAACAAGCTTTAAAAACAGCATTTCCGAATGATAGGTAAATTCCTTGACTTTCGCTTCAACGTCTACCTTCGGTAGCAAAAGCATTGGGTTCATTTTTCTGTTTTTTTTTTTTTTGCTTCATAATCAGAATTTCCTCTCGCATTTTACGTCAAATATCCCCCCCCCCCCCCCTCACGACAATTTTTGGTTCCGTGTCTGTCTGTTCTTGTGTCCCAAGAGTTTTTTTCCTTTTTTCAGTTTTTGCCTCATAAGTACCATATTTTTCATCCAGTCTTGATGAAATTTTCTGGGATTATACGGAATTTTCATGGAAAACTATTGAAAACTATCGTGTTTCGAATTTATTGAAATTTCAGGCCTTCTACAGCACCTCTTAAAATTAGGTGATTTTGATAAATAGATTTCTGGATCATCCTGACTTGGTGCTCGATTTATGACGAGATTTTCGTAAATATCGGTCAAGTATTTCTGGTAAAAACCACACAGACGGCGTATGGCGGACGGACGGATTTTTTTAAACTCAATTTTCGGAATCTTCGTATCGTGAAACGTAAAACAGCAAATTTTGAGAGGGGGGTTAAACATTTTTCTTCCTTGGCCGATTCAGAAGGTTTATTATTGAAAATCAGGGAGTCGTAGTTGGGCCCGCCGTTCTTCCGAAACTTGGTGTTTCGCTTTTCCACCGGTGGTGTCGAGTGCCTCTACATACGGCCCAACTCGACACAACCGTTAGAAAAGTAGTCATTTCTAATTTTCACTGTCATTTGAGGAAGTTATGGTTATTTTAGTGATATATAGTTGAAAACACGAGAAATTACATCTTGATTCAGAAGGTTTATTATTGAAAATCAGGGAGTCGTAGTTGGACGAGCCGTTCTTCCGAAACTTGGTGTTTCGGTTTTCCACCGGTGGTGTCGAGTGCCTCCACATACGGCCCAACTCGACACAACCGTTAGAAAAGTACTCATTTCTAATTTTCACTGTCATTTGAGGAAGTTATGGTTATTTTAGTGATATATAGTTGAAAACACGAGAAATTACATCTTGATTCAGAAGGTTTATCATTGAAAATCAGGAAGTCGTAGTTGGGCCCCCCGTTCTTCCGAAACTTGGTGTTTCGCTTTTCCACCGGTGGTGTCGAGTGCCTCTACATACGGCCCAACTCGACACAACCGTTGGAAAAGTACTCATTTCTAATTTTCACTGTCATTTGAGGAAGTTATGGTTATTTTAGTGATATATAGTTGAAAACACGAGAAATTACATCTTGATTCAGGTTTATTATTGAAAATCAGGGAGTCGTAGTTGGGCCCGCCGTTCTTCCGAAACTTGGTGTTTCGGTTTTCCACCGGTGGTGTCGAGTTCCTCCACAAACGGCCCAACTCGACACAACCGTTAGAAAAGTACTCATTTCTAATTTTCACTGTCATTTGAGGAAGTTATGGTTATTTTAGTGATATATAGTTGAAAACACGAGAGATTACAATTGATCGTTGATCATGTTGAAGTTCCTGAATGAGACTCTCCTAACCCAAGGTGAATTTCGATGTTGTCTTAACAACTACCCTACCAAGTTCCCTTCTTTCTTCTACCACCACATTTATTTCTATTGAAATCTACAGAAATCAAGTTAAACTTTTTGGTGAGAATAACCCATGTATAAATTTCTCCCTTGAGGGGAAAAACAATAGATCATGGATATGTAGTTGTAGACATTACTTTACACTCTGTTGGGATGTTGGGAAAGTAAAAATGGACATTACTTTCCACTCTGTTGGGATGTTGGGAAAGTAAAAACTCCCGCGCTACTTTCGTTCCATGCTAAAACAGTAGTCTAAGTCGGTTGTTGTAGGTACTTCATTGCGGTAGTACCTCATTGATTTCTACCTAGCCTTCACTTTTCGAGTTAATGATAATTTTAAGTGCCGTAGCGTTGCATTTTGTGTGGAGAGAAAAAAAAGCTCGCACCGTAAGGCTGTAATTTCCCGATGGGCCCGTTTAGATGGGACACCCTGTATGAATGAGAATATTGTTTGTTTTTT
The DNA here is from genome assembly GCA_030762985.1 of Adelphocoris suturalis. Taxonomy (NCBI): domain Eukaryota; kingdom Metazoa; phylum Arthropoda; class Insecta; order Hemiptera; family Miridae; genus Adelphocoris; species Adelphocoris suturalis. Next base: position 36,084,063 of record CM061040.1, read on the forward strand.
GGTCCGAAGTCACTGGCCAAACGGCTCAACAGATCTTTATGCGGGCGGGCGCGAATTGACAAGCAAGTTCCTGAATAGAACTTAGGCTATATCAGAATCCTCTAAACTTCCTTTTTCATCAAGAAATCGGCTTTCCCTAACGGTGTCGCCCGAGTAAACAACTTCGTATTTAAGGAATAACCCACAAATTTGACTTTGGCAGTGAACATTTTTACATCAAAATCATGGCGAGTATGGTTTGCTGGAAAGAAATTTTCGCTACGATTCCAACGAAACCAAAACGATTCTCGTTCGTGAGGTGGATCTCAGTTTATACGTCGAAAAGGGTCGTCAAATATAGATATCAAAAACAACTCATGAACCCTGGCGACAAATTGTTTACTAATATTATTTTTTTGTTCCAATGCGTAGACATTGCATTGAGCAATAAGTGAGTAGCCACGTGTTAGAAGGTAATATTGAGTAATAAAATTGGAGTTTAATTATTGTAACATCAATTCAACACCAACGAAGTGATAAAAGTGAATGTAAATTATAAATGTAGCGTGCAGGTAGCCACCTTGCGATTAATATCTGTGTGCGCACATCCGCCAATTTTTCTGAGTAAGAATGTGAGAGCCACCCAGATTAGCTAAGCGAATTCTGAAACTGATTTTCTCCCTATTCTACCTAATACTGAATTTCGAAATGGAACGTCTTTGGCTTTACGGGGTAACAATGAAAAGGCATGGAACCACAGATCTCCTGACTCGGAGGCTAAATGTAACTATTTGCATTACGCTTCCTATTTAATTTGAATAACTCAATTGAAATGGAGCCTGTAAGGAACTACGACGGAATTACAAAGACAGGGTATGAAGCCATTCATATTTGCTGCCCGACCTGAAACTCTAATTTCATTCGTTTTTAACTTTCGACGGTGATGTTCGAAATGAAGCTTTGATGAGTTGTAAAATTCATTTTCTATTCAATCAATGACGTTGAAATTTGAAGTAGAGCCTCTTTGGAACTAGTGGAAAAGTTTGACAATAAAGGGAGCATATAGTATGCTCTGGGGCTTTCGAATTTCTGACTTCGATGGGTTTTTTGCAAAACAAAACAATTAAATTGCCATTTTACCAGGTGTAACCGTAATCTATACACCTTCAACCTGACAACAAGCAGTTAATTTGAAATGGTACCTAATCACCTTCTCGAAGCGATTAATAGCTGTGCACTTGCGACTGCGTAAGTTTCTGGGTAAGAATGAACGAGCCACCCAGATTCGCTGGGCGCGCTCTGAAACGTTAACTCTTTCCTTTTTGACCCAAGATAATTAAATTTACATTGGAAGCTCTGTGGGACTACGGAGTAACGATGAAAAGGTATGGAGCCTCCTAGATCAGCTGAGAGCTTTGAGGCTGAATCCTTTCCTATTAGATCTGCGATACTGACATTTAAATGAAGCCTGTCAGAGACGACTGGGTACAAATGAAAAGAGGCATGGAGTTACCGACATCAGCAGAACGAGTTGAGGCATTCGAATGTCTTACTTCGATGGATTGTTTTTTGCAAAACAACAACACTAACATTAACTCATGACCAGGTGTAGCAGCAATCTTTACACCTCGAACCGGCCAACGCCCGGGAAATCGGCTAGTTATAATCTATATAAACCAAACTTCGTTAGTTATCTTTTCATAATACCCAATTCCCTAATTCATTTATATATTAATGTGTAACAACTTGAAATCAAAATAATTGAATTATTGGGTAGTGTTAGTAGTTTGAATATATGTAGGTAAATTTCCAACTCTATCACACCTTCTACACACGCGCTGATAAAATTCGATGAACCAAAATCGGAATAGATGAACGTGAACAAACTATTGCTTCCACACTACCGAAGTTGGGAAAGCTTTGTATTCGTGCAGGAGGTCAAAAATTTGTTTGTCCTCCAAAATCAGAATTTCCTCTTATTTTAGCGAATTTTTGAAGAAAATTAAGCTATTGCTCTTGCCTCAAAATTTGTAGAATGTGAATTTTTGAAAAACGTTTATGCAGAAATCCGTTTCAGGTTATTCTGAATCATATTCTGAAGTCTAACGCATTTGTTAATGTATTTATGTATGTATGTATACAGGGTGTCCCATCTAAACGGGCCCATCGGGAAATTACAGCCTTACGGTGCTAGCTATCGAAAAATTGAACTGGACCTTTTTTATAGTATTTCAACTCAGTTTTACGATGCGGAAGTCCGATTTTTATTTTTCCATGTTTTAGGGTCTCAAATCATTGATTGAAACTTACGGTTTCCTCTCGACCCCCCTTTTTTATTGATTTTTCCAATTCTAGGTTGAATTTGGAACAGAAAAGGCCTCCATGAAATTTTCTTTTTGGGGCTTCGTTTCTGAGTTATTCCACTTTTTGCGAAATACAAAAAATCGCCGATTCCTTTTAGACATTACCAACACTTTCTCACTATTTTCATCTTCAATTTTTGAGAAATTCACCACAATTTTGAAATCAGCATTAAACTATCTATCATCAGACCCCAGCGTCCATAATCAACAATCACCATCAGGGGGATGACATTACACTTGAACCGCTTACGATTTAAAAAAAAATTTCCAAATCGTTGTTTAAAAAAAAACCCCCTCAAACTGTTCAGTACACACTGAATCACTGTTCAGAATACAGTTTAAAAAATGTACCACAAGGAGACTTCCAGTCAGTTGTGTTGTGATAAATCGAAAATGCCACCTGCTCCTTTTGCAGCTGAAGTTTTTCAGCATACTAACATGTGGTATATTCGGAATCAGCGTAAAATTTCCTATAAGAATATGTATCGAGTATACAAAAATTTCAAAGTTGAAAAATCAGTCAAAAATCGAAATACTGCCGTTCGTTAGTTGTAAAAATCGGTAATATTTGCACAAAACTTTGTTTCATACATATATCAATACAAATTTCAAATTCAAATTTCAATACAACTAACGTATAATAACGTGTGATTTAAGAAAATTCGCTCATACGATCATGGTGCATGACTGGAACTTTTTTCCGTTTCACAGGTTCCCCATCAATTTCAGTTCCGTGCCTGTCTGTTGGTCTGTCAATGGTCAATTTCTTGTCCCAGGCAAAACTGTACGAAATCGCAATCCGATTGTGATGAAATTATCAGGGATTCTGAATAAGAAACGAGTCGGCAAATATTGATTAAATTTTTGGAGATTAGGCTGTTTAGCCTCAGTAGACGGTGTCCTATAGGACGGCACATACCCAAGCTACGAACTTATTTATCATTTTGGTCACTAGCTGATCTCTAAATATGTCGATATTAATATAATTGAGGAAGCTATAGGTACTGCCAATCTTGGCAGACTTTTAGCAAATTTTTGAAGAAAATTAAGCTATTGCTCTCGCCTCAAAATTTGTAGAATGTGATTTTTTGAAAAAATTTTATGCAGAAATCCGTTTCAGGCTACTCTGAATCATATTCTGAAGTGTAACGCATTTTTTATGTATGTATGTATGTATGTATGTATGTATGTATGCGTGTATATATGTATGTATGTGTCATTCCAGACGGTAACTGTCCGTAGAATTGTGCTATAAACTTCAAACAAATTTTAAAATGTTAAGGACACAAAACGAAAGTTCAAGTTTGTTGGCCAGCATGATCGGATAACATCTTCGGGTTGAAATTTTCAAAAATGTAGTCAAACATTTCAAAATAGCCTGTTTTTTGCGATTTGTTGTGCGAAATAATTTTTTCAGCATACTAACATGTGGTATATTCGGAATCAGCGTAAAATTTCCTATAAGAATATGTATCAAGTTTTCAAAAATTTCAAAGTTGAAAAATCGTTCTAAAATCGAAATAATGCCGTTCGCTAGTTGTAAATAGCGACTGAAATGTCGAAGATTTCTTCAAAAATTCGCTCGTGGGGTCATGCTGCATGACTGGACTTTTTTGTTGGTCGCCAGTTATAGCGAATTTTTGAAGAAAATTAAGCTATTGCTCTCGCCTCAAAATTTGTAGAATGTGATTTTTTGAAAAAATTGTATGCAGAAATCCGTTTCAGGCTATTCTGAATCATATTCTGAAGTTTAACGCATTTTTTAATGTATTTATGTATGTATGTATGTATGTATGTAGTATGCTAAATAATTTTTTCAGCATACTAACATGTGGTATATTCGGAATCAGCGTAAAATTTCCTATAGGAATATGCATGAAGTTTTCAAAAACTTCAAAGTTGAAAAATCAGTCTAAAATCGAAATAATGCCGTTCGCTAGTTGTAAATAGCGACTGAAATGTCGAAGATTTCTTCAAAAATTCGCTCATGGGGTCATGCTGCATGACTGGACCGCTATACCAACAAAATACATTTGGATTTAGAATAATAATATACTGGGTGTCCCAAAACTACCAGTAAAAACTTCCTGGTCAATTCCAAAGCTCATTTCTGATCAAGTTTTTTAAATTTATTAGCGAATTTTTGAAGAAAATTAAGCTATTGCTCTCGCCTCAAAATTTGTAGAATGTGATTTTTTGAAAAAATTGTATGCAGAAATCCGTTTCAGGCTATTCTGAATCATATTCTGAAGTTTAACGCATTTTTTTATGTATGTATGTATGTATATGTATGTATGTATATATGTATGCATGTGTCATTCCAGACGATAACTGTCCGTAGAATTGTGCTAGAAACTTCAAACAAATTTTAAAATGCTAAGGACACAAAACGAAAGTTCAAGTTCGTTGGCCAGCATGATCGGATTACATCTTCGGGTTGAAATTTTCAAAAACGTAGTCAAAATTTTCAAAATAGCCTATTTTTTGCGATTTGTTGTGAGAAATAATTTTTTCAGCATACTGTGGTATATTCGGAATCAGCATAAAATTTCCTATAAAAATATGTATCGAGTTTTGAAAATTTTCAAAGTTGAAAAATCAGTCAATAATCGAAATAATCGAAGATTTCTTCAAAAATTCGCTCATGGGGTCATGCTGCATGACTGGACTTTTTACTCACAAGGGCGACTGAGGATCGGGCTGCCGAAATTCGGGTCTGAAGTAGGACCGGAGTGATATATCTATCATAACTACTGTAGGTAAAAGTGCTGCTCAGTTTTTGAAGGAGCTACCATTATGTAGGAGCGCCTTTCAGCCTCTGTGGTAGTTGAATAGACGTTAAAGAAGGAGCTTGTAACAGAATCTAAAATAATGTGATGAGGAGCGCCAAACAGACTCTGAGAAGGTGCAATAGGCGCTCCTTCAGGGAGCGCCTAACAGTGTCTGGAAGGGTGAAATAGGCGCTCCTCAGGGAGCGCCTAACAGTGTCTGGAAGGGTGAAATAGGCGCTCCTCAGGGAGCGCCAAATGAGAGCGCATAACAGTGTATAGAAGTGAAAATGAGCGCCTAACAGTGTATTCATAAATCTATATATATATATATATATATATATATATATATATATATATATATATATATATATATATGTGTGTGTGTGTGTGTGTGTGTGTGTGTGTGTGTGTGTGTGTGTGTGTGTGTGTGTGTGTGTGTTTTTTTTTCAACGTGGTTTTTATTCAAGTCTTCTTTTAGGCGGAACCAAACTACGTTTAGCGAGAACATCCAGGAGTCGGCCCCCAGGTCACCTAGAGACTTCCGGTTTTCACGATTTAATCACACAAGATTTTGCCAGGAGATGAATTATCAACAGGTTCGCAATGCGGCAAGACCGGTGTAATGGGTTTTGAAACATTTCTCTAAAATATTATATCCGTGCAATGAATAATTTAAAGTTTACACATCGATCTATTTTGGCTCACCTGAACTGGGCACCAGCGATAACTAAACCACCTGAACTGGGCACTTTTTGGGAACTGTATATGTCCACCTAATCTGAATTTTACTAAGGGATTGAGTACTTGCTGTTATGTATTTTTGAGATGCGAGCTTGCGGGCATCCAGACCACCAAACTAAACACATCATTCTAACCGTGCATAACCGTGCAAAAGGTGCGATAACCGTGCATAATTGACAGTAGGGTCCTAGGCGAGTAGCGAGTGAGGGAGCGCGGGCCAGTGCCCAGATCAGGTAAGGATTAGTGAAACCTTTTTGGCTGGTGCTCAGTTCGAGTGCTCCCATCTATATAATAATTACGCGTGAGTGTTTGTCAACCATAGACTTCAAAACGGCTAAACCGATTTGATGCAATCTTATTTATTACACAACAATTTATTAATTTTGTTTTCCCCTGTTATAAGATTTTCTTTTTTGTTTTTTCTTTTTGTGGCTCCACATAATCTATATTGGATAGCCCTTCCTCATAGAAAAGAGGTCTATCTTTATTAATTAACCTTTGTTTATTAAACCTAATAAACTTTTCATGGTCCCACATAGAAAACGCAACAAACGCAACAAATTATTACAGAGCAATTTATTATTTTCGTTTTGCTCTTTTATAAGATTTATTTATTTATTTTATTTTATTTATTTTTTTATGCTATTCCATTGGAATTTTCCATAGAATGGGATTGTAAAAAATTTTCAAATTTTTTTTTTTTTTCACCCCCACCCGAACCATGGGCTATAGGTTTCGGTGGTATGGGGACTAAATCCATTCGCTTCTATACATCCCTCACTGAGCGAGCGAGAAAACCCACCCCTAGCGAGCGAAGCGAGCAACATCTCCTACACATTTCAAATCACCCTTGGTGATCAACCGTTTCCAATCATTCTACATTTCTCACTCAATAGAAAAGTCTATCGCATCTATACAGCCATACCGAGCGAGCGAAGCGAGCAACATCCCCCACACATTTCAAATCATCCTTATTGATCTACCGTATCCAATCATTCTACATACCTCACTCAACAGTAGCGACCATCGGATCTATGCAGCCATACCGCGCGAGCGAAGCGTGCGAGAAAACTAGCCTAGTATAATAATAAAACATAAAAATTTGTTTGTTGGTCGGCTGGATATGTCGAAACGGTTGCACCGATTTCCATGCGGGTGGAAGCAAATTGACGGGCAAGTTCCAGGGGTGGTTTTTAGGCTACATTGAAATCCTCAAGATGTATTCCTTCATCGAGAACTCGGCTTTTCCTAACGACGTCGCCCGGTTAACTTTGTAGTAATTAAGGAAAGACTGGACATACGTCGAACTGTTCACGTCAAATGTGGTTGGGCGGAAGGGGTGGATTTACGCGTAAAGAACTTTTTATAAATTCAACGATTCTAACAACGATTTTGGTTGGTTGAGCCGAGCAGTATTTATTTGTAAAGACAGATATTCGAAAATTGATATTAAAAATGCCTTATTAACTGCAGCAATGTTGTTTGGGAAGGTTTTAATGAACTAAGGTTATATTCAGTAGAAAACGGGTACGCTTGGTTGGAAAATCAATTACGTACAAGTTGAAACTTGTACTGTTGTAATTTGAATTTGAGCCTTTTGGGACTGCTGGGATCAGCTGGCGGATATGTAAACTAAACCCCTTATACATGATAAATCTGCATACACACGCTACACAGAAATTATATCTTCAACGAGAACAGTTCAAGTACGGTAGCAAAACCAAGCTTCCGATCCGATTTTAAATGGTTCCGCCTCCCTCAGTTAGCCGTTTTAAATCTACCTGTCAGTTAGTATAGATATACTTTCAAATCATCTG